>JAANYP010005365.1:0-600000 GCA_020465985.1 Centrapalus pauciflorus | reverse complement strand
CTTGTGTCTTTGCCCTATAAAGTACCTCCGTGTCCACCGCAACTCTCATATATCCATCAAACTCGACAGGCAGCCCACCGTTCAAAACGGTTGTCTCATTGTACCATTCACTTGTATTTCCCCACAATTCCTTATAATCATCAAGCAAATGAACCTTGTAATGAGATCTTAATCTGTCGAAGTAATTATAGAATGGTTCATTGGTTGCAACATACAGATTCCTCCAAGGCTGGATAATACCTTGAAGCTTTGCAAGCAAGGCATCAGGAGACGTATCGTCGTCAAGATGGGGCCACATCTCTTTGTTTTGTGCCTTTTCTCCTCGAACTACATGGACAGCATCAAAATCCCAGTCCATTTGACCACTGATCTCGGAAACTATGTTCATGAGTCTCTTTGACTTCCACAGTGCATGCCATGGCCTCTGAATGTAGTTTGCTGCTCGACTTTCACAAACCCTGTACCAGTAATTTTCTGGCTCAGGGGTATCAAACTGCCTCCATATGATTGTACTCTTATCTTTCTTCAATTGCATCGGTGTCACTTTGTATGTTGGAACTTTTCTTACTGGGATTTTCCTCTTGTGGTTCTTCTCCCATCTTCTCCAATCTTTAAGGAACTCTTCCTCCTCCACTATCGAAGCCGTCTCTTTCAAATGCTCGAAATCAAAATAGAACCTAAAGTCCTTTCCTTCTTCATCTTTTTTGCTTGAGGTGTATGTTGATGCCAAGCAGATACTCAAATCCATGACAAACGTACGATTCAAGTACTGGGCCTCCCCGAGAGCACACAAGAAGCTCCAAATGTAATGATTCATGTTTTTACAGTAATCCCCTCCACGTGAATAATACAAATATTTTCCATTCCTAAAAGCTGGATCTGAACCCAATACCGGGATTGTGTCATTGATCTCCTCATCACGGAATGTAGGAGAAATTCTAGCCCTCTCGCCACTTCTAGTGCCGTTAAATCGGCTCCTAGGACGACGGGCATTGACACCCGAATGCCATCCCTTTGCCCCTACCACTTTGTAGGTACAACTATCGGTATACCCAATCTTAAACCTTCGAAAATCTCGATACCTCCTCCAAGACTTCTCTTTCCTATTGCGGAATCTCCATGACACATCACACTCATTTGGACCCGAACCATTCACCGGCGTTTGGTACTCTAGAAACACTATCGACTTAAAATGTTTTAAATTGAACTTCTTAATGGCCATCAAAACCCCCCTGTCAGAACAATTCACTAATCTCGATTCATCACAAACGCCAGAGCTCAAGCTCAGATTCATTCCCTTCTCTGAATTCTCAATTGCCGGATCGTTTTGCATTGGCAAATCACTTGCCTCAACATCAGCTGCTGTAGGGCCAGCAGCTGGGGCTAAAACAACCATCCCAACGTCTTCCCCAGTTTTAAGAACTGAAGTATCTGTCTGAAAGGTGGCATTTTCCACCTCCGTGAAAACCCTAGTTAGGGCTCTGGAAGATTCCCAAGGATCAGGCGGTTGGTATGTAATAGCGATTACCGTAAATACAAGCACAGTAAAAACAAACACTGAGAAGCATACATTGCTTATCAGCTTTATCAAGTTTTGCCCGATCGGATCTGTTGCAGAATCGGATTCTTTCATTTCCTTCTATCGTACAAAAACCCCGAAATTCCTAATCCAGCTATCCAATTTTCAATATCAATATATAAATTGAACCTTGTCGCATATCATATGATGATTTAGGAACATTCAATCGCAATAAAACAATGAAAATGAAATCAGAAATCGGACTAGATTAGGCAAATTTCAATGTACTCACTCACCTGTGGTTTTGAAATGGATCTGAAGTAATGTATCGTTACAACTTGAATTGCCTTAGATCTTAAGTGGAGAACAGATGTAATGCTTGATCTGATTGAAGAATCTGCGGTGAAGAAGGAAGCAGCGGAGACAGAGATACTCCACCGACTGATCAGAGTTGAATAAGCAAGCAAGCTACTCAAACTCTCTCTCCCCACAAAGACAAAAGTTCAGGTAAATTAAGGAAGTGACCTTCAATTATTAGATTGTTTGCAATTAAGACCCTTTTATTTGTATTTACTTCTTTTGTTCCCCCTAAGAAATAAAATGCTCCATGTTTACAAAGTTTTTCATACAAAGCTTTGAAAAATTCTTTTTTATCATCTGTTTCACTATTGTGTTTGGTACAAATAAATCGATAAGATGAAACTGTTTGAGTTTTCTAAAATATTTTAATAAATAAAAATGATACATAACTGATATAAAATTCGAAAACAATGAGAAAACTAAAAATTGATTCTCTTTATATGGTTTTAAACTTTTGATTATCTCATTTTTCTGTAAGGAATGTAAAATTAATGATATTTTTTTTTTAAAAACAAATTCTTTATTTATTTAATATTAAGGTTATCATCTCTTTGTAAATCCATATATATAAGACAATTCTTTCGATTATTTGTATCCAACGAACCACCTTATGAGCTTTTATTTGTTTTGCCGAAAGGTTTTAATTCTTTTAAGACAAACCATTGTAAGGTTCGTCAATTGAAGATGCAACAAGGATATGGATTTATTAATTATAATGTAAGGACAATTAGTACTTGTTAATTTATAGAAAATAACACTTAATATTTATGTATTTTTTTTGTTATGACTTGTAACTCTTTTAATTGGTTATATATCTTTTTATCCAATTTGATGTTTTAAGTTTTTTAAGAAATAACGGTGCTTCGTGAGCCATTACGGCTTATTTTGCATTTTTATGACAAGGTGACATGTTACATAAAATGTTCAAGATTTAAATGAGACATGAAATAACACGTATTGTATTGTTATCATGATTTTAATAATCTGGTAAGTCACTGTAAAAAATGTTTTTTAGTGACTGAGTATATTGTTTGAGACAATATATTGTTAATTTGTTTACATAGTCAATGTAGGTATTAAAAGATTGAAAAACAAACTTGGGGCTATGCATATAGAGTGCCTTTGAATGTTTGATATTGTTTAGTGTGAATTCTTAAACCAAAAAAAAATCTCACTTTAATTATTTTTCACACCTAATATTGACCGAAAGATAAGCGACGATTAATTTTATCTTAACCACCATTCAAATATTCATAATACATGAAATTAAAGTAGCTTTTGGTTCATTGAAATGTTTTTTTGAATAAATTAGATTTTATCAAGAATTTAGAATATGTCAGCAATAAAATTGGATTCATTCTCCGCTTCAATTACCCTGAATTCAAACAAACCACATGCCAAGTAAGTAGTACATTAGTATTGTGATATGATAGTACAAAACATATATTTAAATGTCTCTGTTTACAAGAATAATCAATATTTCTTTGTAATTGTTATACAAATGCGGATATATATTACATATAGAAAAACAAAGGGTGTTGATCGATCAAAATATGTCTAAATGAGTGAACAAACCCTGATTTGTGTATAAACCTCAATTCTATGTATAAAACTTATCAATTGTACTGAGCATAGCATCTTACACCCATGGTAAAGCTAGGCGAGCGCCAAAAAACAAATGATAAAGTCTCAGCGAAACGCATGATTATAGTCATGGTAACGAAAGTTTTTATGGATGAAATGAGACAACCATTTCGATCCCACAAAGCACAAAACTGCAGCAACGATCAGCGTGTTTCTTGCTGCAATTGAAATCATCCCCTTTTTGGTTGCAGCCACAATAGCCACAAAAGCAAGTGAAAACACCTGAAGAGAGACCTCGAGCATGTTAAGACGGTTGTATGCAGCATTGCAGCTGCTGCAGTTCACCGTATGGGTCCAATACCTGAAACATATATTAACCAATCAACAATTATGCAAATAATAAACGCCGATCAACTCAAAGTGGTTCTTGAATCTTGATTAATTCTATGCAAATAACCTGTCCATGAGTTGTTCTCTAGGAGGTGTGGGTGGAAGAGATGCATTAATAAATTTTTCACCCCAGTCTATTTGTCCACCTGCATATTTCTTTAGCCACTTTCTGTATGCAACCACATTAGCATCTGATTTCGTTGGCACGAAACACAATTTTTGCCAATTAGAAACGGTACCAGCTTCCAACATTTTCTTCTCCTACAAATCACATAATCTTTCAAGATCGCTCTTTGAGCATCATAATAAATCATTAATCATGTAGGAGAGTGAGTCTGGGTTCTGCTTACCTCAACATGAAGAAGGTACAAATCCGAATCAATAATCAAGTTCTGGACCAGATGAAATATCCATCTGGGAACAATACGATCTATCCAAAGATCAAAGTTTCTGGGAAACATAAATATCAATCTGCTAGCACCAGGACTCACCGGTATACAGAAAAAGATCAAAAGCTGCTCCTGGAATCATTTATATATTGGAGTGAAAAAAGAGATTGGAGATCCTAATGAAACATTTACACACACACATACAGATTATATATAGAAAAGAAAACTTTTAAGTCGTGTATACCTTTTTGCTTCGAGTTCCAGATGATTTGTTCTCTGGACTTTCATTATTTGTGACATCTAGATTACCATGAAACAGAAACGGAGCAACGAAGTTCCATTGGCCTCTTGGCTCGCTTGAAGTGAAACCATTTTTGTTTTGTTTGTGTACAGTTAGATCAATAGGTAGACCCCCCTCTCGATCAAGCTTATCAGTGAAGGAAACATGCATGTTTTGTTAGAGGAAAAACTGAGTTTAAAAGAACCAAGTAATTTTCAGTTATGCAGAGTGATCGCGTAATACTTATCTTCGTTGAGGTCCATTCATGATCCCATAATGTGCATAAGGAACATGAGCAATGTCCATGAAGTTTTCAATCAGAATTTCATACCTATAAGTATCAGTTACATCATTAATTGGTTGTTTAATTTTGAATCATAGGAGATATGCATGATTTTTTTGGGTATATTGCGTTACATATATGCTGCTATTTTCGAAATATGCTACAAAAATTGAGGTCTTAAAGTGTTAAACTATGAATAACTTATTTTTGAAATTCTACAAAACTTAGTTTATTTCAAATTGGAGTTTCAGAATAACCAATTTGTTCTCAAATCATTTCTCCACTTATAGATAATATTTTGAATGAACTCATAATTCCTTTAGAACACTATTCTAATCAATTCTACAAAAAAATCATTGAACTGATCCGAAATATTATTATAACTTGGTTATTAAAATGAAGTTAGAAGACATATATCGATGAAACTTGCATACCCGTATGGTACATCTCTATTAAACATATGGAATGTAAATGAAGGGTCGTCAAGTTCAGGGACGTATGGAGGTTGTTTCTTTGTTAGGATATCTTTGTACCGAGGATCGGTATTCGGCCAAAACCAAACAATTCCATTTTGCACGGTGCTCGGATAAACACCTACACATGCTTTCTGGAACGTATGAACCTGTAAAAAGTTAAATGTTAAGTTTCTTCCTTGCCAATTTTCTAATAACTATACAGGGTACGCTTAAATTCAAATAAACTATCGTGTTTTCAGAGTTTTAACGGCATAGTTCTTTAATATTATTTTTTTACCATTTTAATTCCTACACTATTTTTGTCGTATTCATTTTAGTCCTTTTATTTTAATTCTTATTGATTTAATTAGTCCTTGAAATTTGAAGGCAACATGTATAACCGTTTACTTATTTTTGAATTGGATATTTATCATTATGATTACATAAAAAAACCATCAAATTTTTCGACTTCTATTGGGTGACCTCTTTCTCCTCCGACGACACACCCCCTTGGGCCAACCACCATTAACGGCCACCACCCTCACCTTTAACCGATAAATTAGAAAACAACCATCAACGTACGAACCAAACCGATAAAAATATAAAAATATATTGGTTTTCTTCGATGTAAATCCAAATAAAAAATATTACAAATTATTATTGTCACATAAGTCTTATAAATGACACATCATTATCAAATCATATTTTAACTTGTTATTACATGTAAATGGACTAAAATGAAAACTACAAGTAATTAATGTTGAGATTAAAATGATAATTTTTTTTAATATATACTACTAAACTTAGTATACTAAGTGTGGAGATGCCATAACTATATATGTACGTAAGAAATTGTTGGGGGAAAACAAAGCTCAAAAGCATCAAAGGATCGAATTTTACCGGAGGACCGTCACGGGGCGCTTGAGGAATGAATTTGCAGTCACCGGAGCCACCAAAGCACCAGCCATGGTACACACACTGCAGCCTACCCCATTGATCAATCCTTCCTTCAGAAAGTGGAGCCAATCTGTGTGGACAACTATCGTCGAACACCTTCCATGCATTCTCGTTTTTATCCCACCACACCACCACATCAAGACCCATCACCTTCTTCCCATGTGGAGCTCTCTTGTCAAGATCACACACAGGCATCAGTGGATACCAATGAGAAAACCAATCATATTTCTCATCAATGGTTTTGATTTCTTCTTCTTCTACTTCAGGTGGGTTTGTGATGATGGGTTCGGCTGAAGAAGATGCAGAAATGGCAGTAAAGTTTTTGAATTTGGATTTTGTAAATTGGGTTGAAGTGGGAGTCTTTTTCTGATTGATAAATGGAAGACTGAAAATGGGTTTGGAGAATTGGTTTTTGATTGTGAGTGAAGGTGGAAAAACAGCAACAGGGGAGGGAGATCTCAGACTCAGAGCTGCCATGGTGTGATCAGTGATGTTGCTTTTTGCTGAGAAACTGATCGAAACCAAGACGACAATTATATGCCATACATACAACAACGAAGACCAAGTCAAACGGACAAAGTCAAAGTAGATAATCAATTATTTTGATTAATTTTATATTGTGAAAACAAAAATATGTCAATATCACAAAATATCTCTTAATGGTACTTATTTCTAAACGTAAAAACTAAGAAAAATATAAATGAGTTAATTTTACTAAGGAAAAAATAATCTAATAATAAATTTAATGAAATTTTATAAGTTGCATCAAACTATTAATGTAATTTTTAAAATTTTTGTTTTAATTAAATTTATGATTATTTAGTCTTTGATATAAATATAAAACCATTTTTATGTTGAATATTGAGTCTTTAATAAATTTAATGAAGTTTTATTAGTATCTTAGAGTGGACTATATGGGAGCCCCGCTATTATAGCGGCTTGCCACCTAGCATTTTTCTCAGCGGGAACGCCGCCCCGGGGTTGGCGGCCCCGTCCGTTGGTGAGGTCCAGCGGCTTCTCTCTCCGTCACTTTTTTATTTTTCTCTCTCTAAAATTAATTTGGTTAATGGGTATTATAATATAAAGTTGAAAATAATGAGAATTTTTAATGTTTTAATAGAAATAATTAAAAGAGAGAAAAACTGATATGTTACTCGGGTGTCCAAAATAATAAAATTGAGAGGAGTGAGTACCCACCCCACCCTTGTACGTTGTAAAACCATTTTGATGTTGCAGAAACAAAAACTGAATTTGATTGGTCCCACCTTGAATAAGATATTGCTTAAAATTCCGAGGTTGACTTTTAGTTGATTACGGTCGTCGTTTTGCCACCCACACAAATACTACAACCCTAAATTGCCCTTAATTTGGAGTCATTATAATTATATAAAATAATTTTTATCTAATATTTATATTAATCATTACTTGAAAAAGTATGTAATTTCAAGTTTAGATCGTAATTTAAATAAATGTTGTACTACAAAGTTTAAAAATCAAGTTGTTAATAAATAATAAAGCAACGAAGATTTTTACACCCAAAAATATGTAAAATAAGTTTGATATAAATATTAGTTTAATTAAATATGTAAAATAAGTTTAATACTTTTAAGTTACTAATTTATATTAACATTAATTAAGTATAATAAATATAGATTAAGATATTATTTTACTTAATTTACAAACAAAACAATTAAAATAGTCAATGTCGTGATTCTATTTGGTATGATCTTTTGTTTTCACATATCAAGATCGAAATTTTTAATAAAGTAACATATTCCTTTTTATATGTCATAACTTACGTAAAGTAATATTCACATATATATACCAACTAATAAAATATATTAATAAATATGAAAATAGTTTATTAAATGCTTAAAATATACATATAATAAATCACCTGAACCAAACCAAAATTTCCTAAAAACTATTAGAGCCAGGACCGGCCTTGAGGAAGGAGCCACATGGTCTACCGTCCAGAGCATCATACCATGTACGGACATTATTTTTTCAGACCGACAAGTAATTTATTAGGCAAACATGTATATATATTTTTTAATTTTTTCGGCCCAATAAATGAAAAAATCTTTTAAAAAATAATATGTTGTATTTTTTAAAAAGACATTATTTTTCTATTTTGATCAAACTCATTCAAAAAATAGTATGTTGCATTTTTTAAAACACATTGTTTTTATATCCTGTTCTGAGCATGAAAATACTTAGGATTAGCTCCGACTCGAGCTCAAGCTTAGCTTTAATACCCCAAGGAGACAACTTGGTTTCACCACTAAGCAAAATATAAAAATTACATAAATCCAACTCTTCATAAATTGTTAATGAAATTAATAAATACCGAAGATTTTTACACCAAAAAAGAAGTCATGGAAAACAAAATATTTATCAATCATCATAACTATACGCATGTAGTCTATAATATATGATCGTGTGGTTATAATTACGCCATCCATATAGTCTTGCATTTTCCATTGAAAAGTATAGTTAGAATATTCAAATTAATAATATAATTTAAGTCAACATTGTTATATTACTCAGCAAATTAAAAATAGCTATTCTATTCTAAAAGATGTTATATATTGATTTTATAAAAGTATAAAACTTAAAAACTATTGTACTGATTTTACTGCAAAACCGAGTGGTTAGTTTTTCAACATACAAAAAAATCATCTATGCTATTAAATAAGTAACTAGCATGCTATCTTCTTTGATATGTTACATGTCAATTTCTTCTTTTGTCATTTATAAACTAAATTTTATTTTAAATTTTAAAACAAAACAAATTTATCCAAATCTAATATGATTAATTTAAGAGAAAATTACAAAAATGGTCCCTGTGGTATGGTTGCAATTATGGATATAGTCACTGGTCTTTAAAAATTGCATAAATGGTCCCTCAAAACACTATTTACTTGCAAAATTGGTCCCTCTTTGTCATATTTTTTTTCTAAATGACGGTTATGCCCTTTTTCTCAATAAAATATATGGTCCCTCAACTATGTAATTTATTTTCACTTTTAGTCCTTTACATGAATTTTTATTTTATGTTTAAATTTAGAAATGTTAATTTAAAAACTTATTATTATTATTATTATTATTATTATTATTATAATTATATTTTTATTTTTTAAAATATATTTGTTTTATTATTAGAATTATCCTAATTTTTATATTCAAATTTTTTTAATTTACGTATCAAGTTTATTTATTAAAATTTTATTTATCCTATATTTTATTTGTAAAAATATTTGTACATTTTTGTCTTTTATACATTTTCATATAAATATTTAATTATGTTAATATATTTTTATTTAATTATAATTTTTATGAGAAAAGTATAAATATTGGGACATTTTAATTTAATTATTTTGTAACGTATAGTGACACTCGGGGTATCATTTTATTCTAATTATTTTGGGATTTTATTCATTTTGATTTAAATATTTTGTTATAAGTAATACATTTTAATTTACACCTACTACTTTATTCGTTTTATTCTTATTATTTTGTTACATTAATATGTTCCGATTTAAAACCAAAATGAATATGTCAAAGTATACAATCCAAAACGTATACGTTTCGTTAAATCAAAACGCATAAGTGCTTATGTTAAGTTTATACAGTTTATATATTTTACTTAAAAGTTATGATTAATTTCAAATGTATTAACGTTACAAATATTTAAGTTAAAAATGAATAAAATGCTAAGTTTATATATCTTTCTTTAAAATTAGGTCAAAACTTAGATACATTAAAAAGTATTTAATTGAAAATGAATAAAATGTGAAGCGTACATATTTTATTAAAAATTATAATTAAATCGAAAAGTGGTAAGTAAAGAAATAATTAAAACAAAAAGAATAAAGTACTAAGTTTGAAATGAAACGTATTAATGTTACAAAATATTAAAATAAAAATAAATAAAATACTAATTTGAATCCAAACATATTAACATAAAAATGTATGAATATTTTATCAAATGATATGTAAGATAAATAATTTTTAATAATTGAATTGAATATATAAAAAAAAGGTAAAATAAATAATTTTAAAATTATAATAGGTATAATTTTTTATTAATTAAAATCAATATATTTGATAACATAAATATATTTAAAAATAAAAATGTATAAATAATAATATCAATAATAATAATAATAAACAAAAGGTGAAAGTTTATAAAAAGGACTAAAACTGAAAATAAATTACATAGTTGAGGGACCAATTTGTTATTGAGAAAAGGACAAAACCGTTATTTAAAAAAAGTTAAGAGAAAAAGGGACCATTTTTGCAAATAAATAGTGTTTTGAGGGACCATTTATGTAATTTTTAAAGATCAGGGACCATATCCATAATTTCGACTAAATCACAGGGACCATTTTTGTAATTTACTCTTAATTTAATAACTAATTAACTAAAATTAAGCAAAATTTATTATTTTTATAAGAGTAAATTACAGAAATGATTCTTGTGGTTTGTTAAAAATTATGGATTTAAACCCTTAACTTTAAAAATTGCACAAACGGTCACTAAAATCACTGTTTACTTGCAAAAATAGTCATTTTTTAGTTAGTTTGTAGTTAAATTTTTTAGAAATGACATTTTTACCCTTTCATATTTAGTCCCTCTAATAGTTTTATTTATTATCCTTAGTGAAATATTAACTAATTTATTATTTTATTTTGTATATTTTATATATATTTACAAAAAACGATTTAATTATTTTTTTAATATCCAAAATTTTTTCAAATCTATAATACTTTTATTTATATTTATTTATTATATTTTGTTTCGTTTATGTTTAGAATTAAATTTAACATTTATTTTGTTTTTTTAATAATAAATATATTTTAATTACAATTATATATTTATATTAACATTAATATTCTATTTCTTTTACTAATTGTATATTTACACCTTATAACATCAACATTCTTATACTTTTATATTTATTAATTATTAATAATGTGTTATCATACTAAATTACTATTATTCATTTTTTGTGATATTATTTAAAAAAAATTGTATCTAAATTTAGATATATTTGCTTTTTAATTTATTGTTATAAAAAGACTATTTACTACTATTTCGTAAATGTACTATGTAGGAACATGTAAAACAAATTTATATGAACATCACTAATAAATTGAAACTTTTTTTGTCGAATGAGAGAATTGTTTTGTCGATCATTAATTACCAAAGCATGGTATTATTTTAAATAGTCATTTCTTACATTTTTTTTCACTTCACGTCCTTGTTTGCTTTCTTCAACTTTTGTATTTAAATAAGAATAAATGACATTAATGATTAATGTAATTAATTTCATTGGTCAACTTTTTTAAAAATATAAATTTTATTCTCTTTAAATTATTTCACTTTATATAAATATGTATAATAATTTTGAATATCACTAATAGAATACAAGTAAACAATAAAGTAAGTTGGTATATTTTAAGTGTGTGTGTTCCAACTTTCTATTTATACGTTCTATCTATTTCGATTTAGTTATTAAAAATACAAATTCATATACATTATAAGATACACTTTATATGTTTCAAATTAATTATTTAAAAATCATTTATATAACCATATATTTTATTTATTTAATATGACTTTTTAATAATTAAATCAGACCACCTAAATCCATAAATCAAAACACACACACGTAAAATATCAAAAAAAACTATATTGGTTATTAGTATTTAAATAATTTATTTTAAAATTATTATACATATATTGTAGTAATTTAACTATATTTAAAATTAAATAATGTCATTAACAACATAGTTAAACGTTAAGGTATTTTTCAAAAAACAAAAGTTCTCAAAAATTTTTATTAATAATAAAATTTTATAATTATTTTTAAGAAATATTTAAATGTAAAATAATTAAGAAAAATACTTATTTTATAAACTTGTTTAAACAATATATATTTTATGATTTAAGATATATATATAAAAGCTTTGTTTATTTATAACCAATATCGAAACTTATTATATAATGGGATATGATTGTGTGTATTTATATGTATATATATGTACACAAGTAAAAAGAACAACATCAAATGCATGTATTTTTACATAAATTAAAACAAATAAGAAAGAATAGAATTAACTTTTTTTTCTAAAAGTTGATCTAATTAAACTATTATGGGGATATATGTGTAATTTTTTTATTATAAAACTTCTGGAAAAAATAAAAAGATAGAAAAGAGTAAAATGATGAAATTTTTTTTTAAAAATGTATCATGTTGTGACAATAGTTTTGTATAATATTATGATATTACAAATTTAAATGGGGTATTATATAAAAGTTTTTTAAAGAAAAGAACTTAAATTTTCATTAAAATAAAAATTTTGAACAAAACTGAAAATAATTACAAATTAGAATGAATAAATTGGTGATGAAAAAAGGGTAAAAACGTCAATATAAAAAAGTTAACTTTTTCATTGTTAAAGTTAACTAGAGAGGAATCAAATTTGCAAGTAAATAGTGTTTTTAGGAACCGTTTATGTAATTTTTACAGTTGAAGGACCAAATCCATAAATTCAGACAAACCACAGGGACCATTTTTGTAATTTACTCTTATAATTATTATATAACACATATTTTTAAATTAAACTCAGGTAATACATGGGTATTAACCTAGTGTTTCTCGTAGTAAATTACTTAACAATCAAACCTGCATCAATACGAATATGCGATGAACTTAATTTCATTAATCAAAATACAAAATATTTGATTTTGATAAAACTTCATAGAATTTAATGGGTTTAATATGAAAAAGAACCAACATGTTGTCATGTTTTTTTTTTTTTGCGATTTATTCCATCCATGTTATTTTTTCCTAAGAAAGTTCTCAAGTTATTGTTTTCAAGCCGGTTTTCGAAAAAGTTTTTTTTCATAATCAACCCTGACTCTTTCCACAAAAAACCAACATGTTTTCACTATTTTTCTTCGAAAAGTCCACAAACTTGCAGACTTTTCTGAAAAAATAAAGAAAAATTTCCAAATATCACAAACAAATATATTACTCATAGATTTTATTGAGAAAAAATAACATAAATGGACTAAACCTCAAAAACGTAAAAGACATGTTGGTTTTTTTTCATATTAAACCCTAAACTATATTATAAAATACATCACGTTTCGGTTACAGTTTCATCGTCCATATCTATCTATACTATTAAAAGAGTAACTATACTCATTTCTGGTGAAGCCACGTGTCGTCACCATGAATCGACACGTGACATTTATAGATTTTAAAAATAATAATAAAATTTAATATAAATCTATCCAAATCTAATATAATATATTTTTAAATTCAAATCAAACAAAATCTAATACGTAACTAACTTATTAATTAAATCTATTCAAATCTAATATAATGCACTTTTAAATTCAAATAAAATAAAATCAAACAAAATCTAATAATCTACTAACTTATTAATTATATGATAATATAATAAAAGTTTAAAAAAATATATAAGAAAATAATTACCCTTCATATATATTTAGAAATATACAAAATGAATAGGTCATCATAAATAATAATATCATCTTATATACTTTTGTTTAAAAAATAATATTTATATTTTTATCTTTTTATTTATTATACTTTATATATATTAAAAATATCCGCGTAATACGCGGGTAATACACTAGTATGTTTTTAAGTAGAAAAAAGAATATAATGCAAGGTTGCTACAAGATGAAAAAGATTTGGGTAAATGTTGTGAGGTGAAAAAGATTTGGGAATAGGTATTATACGGATTTTTATTTGGATTAATTAATTAAGTCATTGAATTTTTTTTTCAAGCATTTAATCCACGGGTAATTTTTATTTTATTCAAAATTATATATTTGATTTGCTTAGCAAGTCACTAACGAGGAGTTAATGGTATATAAGGAGTTATTCAATATTAAAGAAACTATATATAGTGATTTAGTCGCAAACATGAAAAAACAATGTTTGTTTTTATTAGCATAATAGTATTTTAATATAGTTGCATAGTTGGAGGGTTGCTTTTGTCATTATCTCATTTCGTGTTTATATATAGTCTTTTTATTGTTTATTGTAAGACAACACAATATAATCAATAAACACTAGCCGTTTCTTGTAAACCCTACCCTCTTTTTCTTATTGTTCATCATGGTATCAGAGCCGTGATGGTTGATTTGTTGAGTTCTCGGTCTTTTTATTGTTCATTGTAAGACAACACATTATAATCAATAAACCCTAGCCGTTTCTTGTAAACCGTAGTCTCTTTTTCTTATTGTTCATCAGTTTTTTTCGGTATTAAACCATTCAAATAACTAATTGTTTTACTTTTACTAGTTAAACATATCCGTGGCAATTCAAGAATGTATACTTTTAAATAACACAACATTTTTGTCTAAGGGCATAAACATTCATGAAAAAGAAAACGAGTGACTTAAGCTATAAATCTATAAAACTTTGTAGAATTTTTTCAATATTAATCATGGATATTTTTGTAAGTTGGATCTATCAGGTGAATGGAATGTCTTTATCTGAAAGGATGATCCTTTTTATGTTGCAACTTTTCTATAAATGTATGAATCAAATGTCTTTATCTTCAAGGATGATCCTTTTTAATTTGCAATTTTTATATAAATGTAACATGTTTGATACACAATTAAGTACACCGGTGGATACGAAAACAACCCGAACCACCAGGTAAATGAACAAACAAACTCTGATGTGTGTATAAACTTAACAGTCTCTTGTGTCTCTACCATAGCTACAGTTACAAAACTTGAAAATGGTTAATTCTCAGCGAGACGCATGATTATAGCTATGGTAACCGAAGTTTCTTTTGGATGAAACGGGACACAACCATTTTGAATTTTCGATCCCCCGAAGCACAAAACTGCAGCAACGACCCGTGTGTTTCTTGTATGCAGCAGTTCACCACATCGGTCCAATACCTGTAACAAACAATCAACAAATACGCAAATACTTTCTTTTCCTATAAGTTGCACAATCTTTTGATCTGATGAGTTATAAGCTTCAACCAGGAGCAGAAGCTTGTGTGTTTCTTGGGTATGCCATTCTCCAACTCCGATTTTTTTTTTTTTCAAATTCATCGACTTCTAGTTCACATCCTGCGTGTCCTCCGTAGATGTTACTTTTACCTGTAATGTATCCATGAATCCATCTGTTACTACCAACTTCCTCAATGTTCCCCACAAAGTTTTGGTGGTTTCTGAATTTAGCCACTTACAAGAAGGGTGATCTAGATCCATAATCAAATGATGTTTTGAAAACAAAAAAGAACATAATTTAATTATAGTCTTACATCTGTAAAAGGTACCATAGATCACCATATATTGATAACCTAACACTCTAATTAAGTGGTCCAATAATAAGACTACAAACAAAAAGTTCTCTAGTTTTAGTGCTTCCTCCAATTGAGAACTGTAAGTGGGTTTGCAATCAAACACCATTTTCTTCACTCTATAAATCATTGGTACTTTCAGTTAATCAAGAACTAAAATCAATAACAACTAAGAAAAGAAACTAAAGGGAAAAACATGAAGGCTTCATTGATAGTTTTGTGCATTGTAAGTTTGGTTGCAATAATAGGAATTACCAGTTTAGAAGCAGGAAATGCGTGTGGGAAATCGAGCCCGGATAATGAAGCAATGAAGCTAGCACCTTGTGCTTCGGCTGCTCAAGATGAGAAAGCAGCGGTTCCTGATGGTTGTTGTGCTCAGGTGAAAATAATCGGCCAAAACCCAAACTGCCTTTGTGCTGTTATGCTCTCTGATACAGCCAAGAGCTCTGGTATCGATCCTAAAATTGCCTTAACCATTCCTAAACGCTGCAACTTTGTTCATCGACCCATTGGCTACAAATGTGGACGTAAGTTTCTATACTAATTCTTAACCTACTTACAATACTTTCGAGTATAGTTACTACTGCAATTCTTTGCTAAAAGGGTAAAAATTACTAACCTTTTCGATTTACATTTTTTTGGTTATGCAGCTTATACTCTCCCATGAAGGAATGTATAATGAACGAATATTCGTTATGGCCATCTCAAATTAAAGGAAACATGATTAGCTTAGCTAGTCTTTTTATAGATAAAGAGGCTTGCATGAGATGTATCATGTATATGTAACTATCTTATCTTCAATAATAATACCTCTGTGATCTTATATCATATATCATCATCACAATGTAAATGAATCGACGATGTGAAAATGTAGTTATGTATTCACAAGTCACAACACCAAAACAAGCAATACATACGTGGGCAAACTAATAACGTAGCACACGACGAGAAACTATTCAGACACATCGTTAAACCAATAAGAAGTCACTTAAAGGTAAAATGACTTCTTAATGATTCCACTTAAACTATTCAGGGGTTGTTCACTTAAAGGTAAAATGACTTTTTAATGGTTCCATTAACAGGTAAACAAACAGTAATATATGAAATGACAAACTATCTTTAACATTTTATTTCACTGCCACAAATGGAGAATAACAGCTATAAAAGAATTTTTTTAATGGTTCTGAATCCGTGTAAAACAGCTTGGTTGTTGGTTCCATTTGCTTTTCTTACTGAGTTTTTTTGAAACAGTGAAACACCTAACCAAATAAATACCATAAATGCATGTAAAATCAACATGAATATACCTCCAAAATACGGAATAATTTAAATTTATATAACTTAAATACATCCCATACACATTTTTATACAAAAGCTTAGACATTGATGTGAATTCATTAATTTACTCCTAGTGTCTCAAAACAAGTGTTCATCTTTCTATTTTAGACTATCCCAAAATACATGTCCACCCCTGTACATGGATTGTTATAATTTATATAATTCCAATCATACCCTAATAGTGATCGAGTCATAAAAAATGACTTTTTAAAAGTAATTAATAATTAAGTATAAGGTAAAATTGTCATTTAGTTGATTAATTATTATAATCATTATGAAACTCCTAGAACTATGTTTTTTTCTATAGACATTTATTTTGGAACGGAATGGGTACAAACTATCGTCATATCAAGGGTTTGATATCTGTATAAATTCGAAATTTACAAGTATTACAAAATGAATTAACTAACTTCATCAATGTGTTATGTTTTCACTATAGTTACATACACCCAATAAAAAGGCTCCCACAAAAACAGTTATAAGTTGAGAACGAATCTCAACGAAGAGCGTGATTATAGCCATGGTAATGGAAGGTTTTGTGGATGAAATGAGACAACCATTTTGATCCCACAAAACACGAAACTGCAGCAACGACCAGTGTGTTTCTTGCAGCAACCGATATCATTCCTTGCTTGGTTGCAGCCACGGTAGCCACTAAAGCAAGCGAAAACACCTGAAGAGAAACCTCGAGAGCCTTAAGACCTTTGTATGCAGAAGAGCAGCTCCTGCAGTTCACCACATAGGTCCAATACCTGAAACAAACAACCAACAATTATGCATATAATTAACCTCGATCAAAGTGGTTCTTGATTTGCGGTTCTTGATTCTATGCAAATAACCTGTCCATGAGTTGTTCTCTAGGCGGGGTGGGTGGAAGAGATCCGTTAAATTTTTTCCCCCAGTCGATTTGTCCACCAGCATATTTCCTTAGCCACTTTCTGAATGCAACCACATTAGCATCTGCTTTAGTTGGCACAAAACAGACTTTTTGCCAATGAGAAGGACCAGCTTCCAACACTTTCTTTTCCTACAAGTTGCATAATCTTTAAAGAACTGACGATCATCACAAATCAGGGATGGCAAGACGAGGTTTGGAACTTGGGATCACCTCAATGTGAAGAAGGTATAAATCTGAATCCATGATCAAATTCTGCCGAATATGGTACATCCATCTGGAAATAAATCGATCTATCCAAACACCAAAGTTTCTAGGGGCAATAAATATCAACCTGCTATTGCCGGGGCTCACTGGCATACAGATAACGATAAAAAGTGCCTGTCGAGGTGGTTTTTGTGCCAATAGCCCCTAAATCAATCAAATTTAAGGGGTGAGTACCTAGACACTGTTAAATGTATACTTCGAAAGTTGAATATATACCTTCGTGTATCCAGCTGATGCCACAGACCCATTATCTGGACTTCCTCCAATTGTGTTCCTACCATAAAACAGACAAGGAGGAACAAAGTTCCATTGGCCGTTTTGCTGTTTGGCAATAAAACCGTTTTTGTCTATTTTTTGTACTTTTATATCAATAGGCCTACCCCCTTCCCGATCAAGCTTAACAGTGAAGGAAACTAGTGTTAGGCTGGTGATTATCAATTATATGAAAAAAAAATGTGAGCAGAAGAATTATGAGTTATTTGATTGTGTAAGTACATATCTTGGATCTGGTGTGACTGGTCTCCTCATTAACCCATAATGTGCATATGGAACATGAGCAGGGTCCATGAGATTTTCGATCAGGATTTCATACCTGAAATTATCACAAAGTCTTGATCAATAAAGATAACAATGAATTTGTCGTTTCATTATGCCTATAACCTGTGGTTTTTATGGGGAATTGTCTGGACTGTGCTTAAAATTTAAAACATCTCTTGTATATCCTTAGTATTTATAATACAACTGATTACAATATTCTAGAATACAAAGACCGGTATTCATTCACATCTACAAATTAAAAAATAGTAAATATAGACTCTAAATCATTTAATGTTAAACTGAAGTTGGTGATTATAGGTACTATATGCATACCCGTATGGTATATCTCGATGAAACATTTGACGTGTAAACGAAGGATCATCAAGTTCAGAGATGTATGGAGGTTTCTTCTTTGTGAGAATATCCTTGTACTGAGGATCAGTGTTCGGCCAAAACCAAACAATTCCGTTTTGCTCAGTGCTTGGATAAACAGCTACACATGCTTTCTTGAACGTATGAACCTACACATACTTCAAATTTTTGGTCAAAATAACACCTTCGTTAAAGTGCACTGTTGTTTTTCGATTCACTAAAATCACTTCCAACATCTTTATTTGTAGAAATTATCAACATAGGGGGAATTCTCACTGATTATGGACAGTTAGTTAAGATTATGGTTAGCTAGTTAGATTTATCCAAGAGATTGCTAGGCATGTGTTGCTAGAATAATATTTTTGCCAAGAGTTTGTTGGATCTACTGTTATATTTGCTTTTCTGTTGTATATATACATGGGGTAGCTCCTTCCTGTAAATCAATGAGAATATTTAAAGATTTCCATTTCTTCTTCTTGTTTCCTTCATAGTGAAACTTTACATGGTATCAGAGCGATCTATGAACCTTAATTTCATTGCTCATTCATCTTTGATAGTTGGTCACTGAGGTCAACAATTGCATAGCTTCCCTTGTTTCTTATGACCTCTTCTGTTTCTTAACCAGATTTGCTCTTGATTGATGGTCATTTTTTTTGGTCAGTTTGCTCCTTGCACTCCAAGTGTTTCATCTTTTCCCTCTGTGAGTTCTACATATTTTATGGCTGGTGTTGTTGTTCACAAGAGTGATCATAGGAGTTCTGCTACTACAGACCCTTCTGATCCACTCTATCTCCACCCCTCTGATCACCCTGGTATGCTTTTAGTATCTATCCCTTTTGATGGAGTTGGCTACGGTTCATCGAAACGAGCTATGACAATAGCTTTGTCTGCCAAGAACAAATTTTGATTTGTCAACAGAAATCGTGCAAAACCTGATGCAACTGCTCCAAATATTATGTTTTGGGAGAAATGCTATGACATGGTGATTTCTGGATGTTGCATGCCTTGGTTAAAGACATTGTTGATAGTGTCCTGTACAGTAGCACTGCCAAAGGGATCTGGTTGGTATCAGAGCAGAGGTCAATTATGTAGATTACATAAAGAGATTGGAGATTTATCTCAAGACAATAGTGATGTGGCCACCTATTACACCAGAGTAAAGATCGAGACTTTGGGATGATCTAAGTACTATTTATGATTTTAGTAGATCCACATGGACTCATTTGCACAGAAATAGTTGAAACCCACCAAAGTACAAACCATTCGATCTCATGATAAGTTAGAACTTAACTGGGCTAAGTAAAGAATCAATTGATTTTTCTCTCTTTAAAAGGGATCAAACTACAGACCCTTTTGGCTGTTTCTGTCGAAGACATGCTTGTTACTGGAAATAATTAACCTGAAACTGATTGGTTGAAGGCGTTGTTGGATGACAAGTCCAAAATCAAGGATTTGGGAAACTTGAGTTATTTTCTGAGAATTCAAATCTTAGAAGTTCCTTTTGGTCTCCTCATGGCACAACGAAAATTCACCAAGATCTTATAAAAGAATATATGAGCTTAATACTTGGTCCTCTTATCATCCCTTTGGAGTTCAATCTCAAGTTAGAGTCAGGATTCTTTTGGAGCCAGAACGTTACAGGAGATTAATTGGGAGCTATCTCATACATACAAGACCGGATATCCATTTTGCTGTGCAACATCTTAGTCAATATTTACAAGATCCTAGGCTTCCCTACATGAATGCAGATTTCCATGGTCTCCGGTAATTGAATAAATATCCCTGTTCCCCATTCAAGGACTGCTTAGAGGTAGTCCTATTTCTTGGAAATCTAAGAAAAGCAAAGCTACGATTTTTTTGTCATGTGCTAAAGAATACAGATTTCTTAGTAGACTAACTGCTGAATTGGCTCAGCTCACTAGACTACACCATGAACTCGAAAATATTTCGGATATTCTACCAGTCCTGTCAAGAATGAGAATAAAGTGACAAGTCACATTGCTAAAAACCCAGTCTTCCATGGGAGATCCAAGCATAATGTTAAATAATGTATAGTGTAGGGGTCTCCTTTGTAAATATGTAATCTATTTATATGAGATGAATGCAACACACCCATCAAGGGTTTCCACATATTCTATCATGGTATCGAGCCTAACCCTAATTCTAAAAAATTAGGTTATTTTCCTTGGCCTGAGAAAATCTGCTACCGCCGGTATTCCTTTTTCCGGCCGCCCACTTTTCCGGCCGCCTACACGCTTCCGCCCTAATCCACCGCTTCCCTCCCTCGGCTGCAAACCCTAGCCGCCGGCTTCCTCCATTGCGCCGATCACCTGGAAACTCTGAAACCCCTAGCCGCCGCCAAGCTTCAGTGCCGCCCGCCGCATCTGCGCCCCTGCCTGTGCGCCGCCGCTCCAGATCTGCTGCTGCACAGTCGACTTCCGCAGCCCGCCGCTCCAGATCTGCTGCTGCACTGCTGCACAGTCGACTTCCGCCGCTGGTCTCTCTGCGCCGCCGCTCCTGTGCTGAACCCTAGCCGCGCCGCTGTTGCTCTCCCTGCGCCGAAACCCTTGCCGCCGGAACCCTAGGCGGCTGCCCCTTTGTTCTCCCTGCTGCGCCTTGCCGCTGCTGCTGTCTCCTCCGCCCAGCCCTGCTGTCGCCTTGCGACTGTTGTCACCTGCCGCTCGTTGCCGCCAGTCCTGACCAGCAACCGCTTGTTGCCACCGCTCCTAGCCGCGCCGTCTCCTGTCCGCTTCATCATCAGCCGCAGCACAGCAAACCCTAGGGCAATCACCGCCCCTCGACTGCTGCTGTCCGCCTATTCCTTTCGGCATTACCCTCGGTGAGCACGTTCCATTTTTCTTTTTCTTTATGATTATATTTATTTTTTCGTGAGTACTATTATTATTAGTCATGACTGGAAATAATCCATCACCAACCAACCCAACCGCTTCCCAACTTGTTTTTGCTATCGGTAATGTCTACCCTCAGTTCAGTTTCAAATTAACAACTGATGGGTCTCGCTATAAACTATGGCGACGTAATTTTACTGATGTGTGTAAAGGGGCAAAAGTCATGGGTCATATTACTGGGAAATCCCAACCAACAAGTGTTGATGATGAGGATTGGGAGGCCATTGATTCTCGCATTAAATCATGGTTCTACTCTACATGTGAACCAAATTTACTTAATCTCATCACAAAAGATAACTGCACTGCACACGACCTTTGAGAAGCCTTGGATGCTCATTTCTTGAACAATAAATTATCCCGTAGCCTACAACTTCAAACCCTCTTTCGAAACACCAAAAAGGGAGCTCTTTCTATTACTGATTACTGTCACACTTTAAAAGACATTGCTGACTCCCTTGCTGATGTTGACACTAAAATCACTGATCAGGATCTTGTCTTGCAAATTCTACAGAATTTACCATCATCCTATCAAAGCTTAATTGATGTCATCACACACACCAAACTCTTTCCCTCTTTTCTTGAAGCCAAAAACATGTTACTCCTGCATGAGTCCCGTGAAGACCAACCCGAATCTACCCTTGAATCTTCACCTTCCCTTACCACTACCCTTTATTCCTCGTCCAGCACTAATAATAATGGCAAAGGGAAAAATAAAAATAATCGGGGAAACAGAAACACGGGACGGGTTACATCTAAGGGTAACACGGGAGGGGGGTCTTTTAACAGCACTACTTCTATTACAGGTTATTCTCGTGATGCAGGTCAATCAAGTGCCCCACCGGCATTCAACAATCAACTTCTTCAGCTTCTTCAGAATGCATTACATCAGCAATCTCAGGCTTCTCAGTTTGGAGGTAACTATCGTCAGCCGGTGTCTTCCACACCAACTCATGCCGAGACTCACACTCCATCGGCACTCTATGTTGCGCCTCCTCCAGTCTCTCCTGCCAATGCAGCTCCGCCCCAGTTCACAGATCTCGCAGCTCTCTTCAATTCAATGTCCGCTCAGCCGCCAGAACAGCAGGATAACAACTACTATATGGACACTGGTGCAAGCTCCCACATGTCATTCAACCAAGGTAATCTACTTTCTCTTAAACCTTGTGGTAAGTCAAAAGTAATCATGGTTGGTAATGGTGCTTTACTTCCGGTTTCTTGCATTGGTGATACATTTCTTCCATTATCACAAAATAAATTGGCACTGAAAAATGTACTTGTTTCTGATCATATGGTTAAGAATCTAATTTCTGTGCGTAAGTTCACTCTTGATAACTGGGTTTCTATTGAATTTGATCCTTTTGGTTTCTCCATAAAGGATCTTGATACAGGGCGTCTCCTTCATCGCTCTGACAGTACTGGTGATCTCTACCCCGTTCTTCAGCCTTCTCTGCCTTCCAAGCCGTCTGCCACCGCTTTGGTTGCCTTGTCTCCTCATGTGTGGCATCGTCGTCTTGGTCATCCGGGCACCACTACCTTTAATTTTTTACGTTCTCGTAACTTTATTTCTTGTTCCAATGCACTGTTACCTACGTGTCACGCTTGTCAACTAGGTAAACACTGCCGTTTGTCGTTTTCAAAGTCTTTAACAACGACTTCACGGATTTTTGAACTAGTTCATTCAGACTTGTGGACATCTCCTGTATCAAGTTTGAGTGGTTTTAAATATTATATCCTGTTTTTGGATGATTATTCTCATTTCTTATGGGTGTTCCCTTTGCGTGCTAAATCGGATGTGTTTCAAGTTTTTACTAATTTCCATGCATATGTGTTAAATCAGTTTAAAACAGATATACAATCCTTTCAGTGTGATAACGGCCGTGAATTTAATAACACCAAATTACTTGAATTTTTTCAAAAACATGGCATTAAAGTTCGCTTTTCGTGTCCCTACACTTCTCAACAAAATGGCAAAGCTGAACGAGCCATTCGCACCATTAACAATGTGGTACGCACGCTCCTGTTCCAAGCCGCCCTTCCACCTAAATTCTGGGTTGAAGCACTCACCATGTCTGTTCATCTTCTGAACATTCTCCCCACTACCACTCTGAATTCTAAAACCCCATGTGAGATCTTGTACGATACTTTCCCGGATTTCACACATCTACGTGTTTTTGGGTGCCTCTGTTATCCAAACCTCTCATCTACGGCCCCAAACAAACTCTCACCTCGCTCCACTGCTTGTGTCTACCTCGGCCCTTCTCCTTGTCATCGAGGACATCGATGCTATGATCTCATCACTCATCGCATTATTATCTCTCGCCATGTCATTTTTGATGAAGATCATTTTCCATATGCCTCGTTTCATGCACCCCCATCCTCTCTGAGTATGAAGTGTTCTCTGACGATGTCACCACCCCCCTTTGCTGTCCAATGAACACATTGCCTCCTCATCCAACACTCCCCCCTCTCCTCCTTCTCCCTCGCCTCCCTCGAGTGATATGCCCATCACAAATGATGATGCTCCTACAGTCGATAACCAACCACAATCGGCTGATGCTCCTCACTCTCCGCACACTACATCTGTGCATCCTGCTCCTGTAGCCACCACTTCTCCCCCTCATCAGGGCCCCACCTCCAACCATCCCATGACGACTCGCTCACGCACCGGCAGTCTCAAACCTCGTCACTTCTTCAATCTTTCAGCAGTTGACTCTCTCTCCCCAATTCCCAAGTCTTCTGCTCAGGCTATTCGTGATCCAAATTGGAAGGCAGCCATGGACGCTGAAATGTCTGCCCTTCTCTCCAATCACACGTGGGATCTTGTCCCCCTTCCACCAAAAGTCAACATTGTTGGCTGCCGTTGGTTATATCGCCATAAGTTCGATAGTCAGGGTCGCCTTGAGCGTTACAAGGGCCGTCTGGTGGCTCAAGGCTTTTCTCAAATGCCTGGATTTGACTATGACGAAACTTTCAGCCCTGTTGTCAAACCAGTCACTGTTAGAATGGTCCTAAGCATTGCTCTCTCCCTAAACTGGCCGATTCATCAACTTGATGTTACAAATGCTTTTCTCAACGGTGAATTATCGGAGGAAGTCTATATGAAACAACCTCCTGGCTATGTTCATTCCTCCTTCCCACAGCATGTCTGTCGCCTTCGAAAAGCCCTGTATGGTCTCAAACAGGCTCCCCGCGCCTGGTTTCATCGATTCGCTGTCTTCATCACTTCTCTCGGCTTCCATTCAAGTAAATTTGACAGTTCTCTCTTTGTTTATCATCATGGTCGTGATACAATCTACCTTCTATTGTATGTGGACGATATCATTCTGACAGCTTCCTCCCAATCTTTGGTCAATCATGTCATCTCTCGTCTCTCGTCTGAGTTCAAAATGACTGACCTTGGCGCTCTCTCCTTCTTTCTAGGGGTCTCCGCTATACGCTCATCTTCGGGCCTTTTTCTGTCTCAGACAGTTTTTGCCCAAGAAATCATTTCTCGTGCTGGCATGGACACTTGTCATCTTTGCTCATCACCGGCTGAGACAAAGTTTAAACTACCCTCCTCTGGCAAACCAGTCGATGATCCGACTCTCTATCGGAGTCTTGCGGGTGCTTTACAAGTACCTCACGATCACTCGTCCGGAAATCGCTTATGCTGTACAGCAAATATGTCTGTATGTGCACGATCCTCGCCAACCACATCTGAATGCCCTCAAACGCATTTTTCGTTATGTGAAGGGTACCCTTACTCATGGTCTTTTTCTCCGCCCATCCACTGTTAATCGTTTGGTCTGTTACACTGACGCTGATTGAGCCGGTTGTCCTGAAACACGCCGGTCCACCTCTGGGTTCTGCATCTTCCTAGGTGGCAATCTTGTGTCTTGGTCCTCTAAACGCCAACATGTTGTGTCCCGTTCAAGTGGCAATGCTGAATATCGTGGTATTGCTAACGTTGTTGTCGAATCTGCCTGGCTTCGTAATCTTTTGATTGAGTTACATCTACCTCTTTCACATGCCACAGTTGTTTTTTGTGATAATGTAAGTGCCATGTATTTAGCTAATAACCCAGTACAACATCAACGAACCAAACATGTGGAACTTGACTTACACTTTGTAAGAGAACGTGTTGCTTTGGGGCAAGTGCGTGTGTCGCATGTGCCTTCCTCTCATCAGTTAGCAGATATATTTACTAAAGGTCTTCCTACACAGCTGTTTTTACAATTTAAGTCCAGTCTTAGCATTAGTCCTCCTCCAGCTGCGACTGAGGGGGGTGTGTTAAATAATGTATAGTGTAGGGGTCTCCTTTGTAAATATGTAATCTATTTATATGAGATGAATGCAACACACCCATCAAGGGTTTCCACATATTCTATCACACAAGATTATAGTTATCTGGTTAGATATTTCCAACGGATTGCTATAATTTTTTGGTGTATGATATTTTTGACCATTTATATCCAAAATGTTCATTTTAGCTAATAAAATCTTTTTGTCGATTTATGACCATTCAACCTTCGTTGACCCTTCATTTTAGCCTATATTAATCGGTCAAACAAGTTACAACGCTAACATGGACATCGTTAGGGCTGTGTGACGCGTATACAATATTTATGGTTACTTTTGATCACTAAACTATCTAAGATTAGACATCTTAACAACTAAACTATCAAAATGTCCATTTTAGCCATTAACTGTATTTGTTGTTTTTTGATCACTCAACTATCATTTAATGTTTTGCCTAGGAATAACATCGATTAGACTGATTGGTATGTGTTACTAAAAAAATGTTCAAAAATTTCAGTCACTTAAAGAATAATGTCTAATAAAAACAAAAATAAATCGATTTGGGGATTAAAATTTTCAAACGGTTTTTCAAAACACATAAAAATCTGTTTATTTGATCAACTTTACTTTAGTGAACTGTTAAATGATAGTTTGAGTGATTAAAAAAGGGATAATGACATACAACAGACGTATACTTTTATTTTTGTTTGCATCTATGTGTTGTATTTTTTTTTTCATTTCCATTTGGTAGTAACGGTTTTCTTATTACTTTCATTTGGTAGTAATACTTTATTTTGTTTCAATTAGGTAATTATATTTTTTCTTAATTTTCAATAAATATTTTTTAACTTGTAAATTGTATACAACTTGTAAAAAAAATTAGCAACTATTTTATATCGATACTGTAAATATTAGGGATGTGCAAAACTCAGGATTGGCTCGAAAAAATGACGAATTACTGAGAATCGGACTGGATGATACATGTTCCGGTTCGATTCAGTTCGGTTTTCTGGTTCAGTCCTAAGTCCTGCACATCCCTAATTTTATGATATCAATATAAAATAGTCGCGTAGAGATTTTTACCAGTTGTATAGCTTCTGCAAATTAAAAAGCATTTATTGGTAAACAAAGAAAAAATATAATCACCTAATAGAAACAAAAATAAAATATAACTACCAAATGGAAACAATAAAGAAAAGTATAACTACCAAATGGAAACGCAAAAATACTAGGAAACAAAAATAAAAGTATCCATATATTGTATGTCATTATCCTGATTAAAAAATGACAAAACAAGTTTAGTGATTAAAATAAACATTTTTATAGTTCGGTGATTAAAAATTTAAAATGAACATTTTAGACAATAAAATGATCATAGTGATCAAAATGAATGGTTAATGAAACTTGAATGGTAAAAAATGAACAAAAGAAAGGGTGAACGGCTAAAAAAGACATTTTAGATTAGGGGTGAGCTCGGTACCGAACCGAACCGAACCGGTACCGATCCCGAAAATACCGAAACCGAATTATTAGTTTTGGAAGAACCGAATACCGAATTTTAGCTAATTTAAGAACCGAATACCGAACCGAAAGTACCGAATACCGAATTTTAGCTAATTTAAAAACCGAATACCGAACCGAATATATTAATTCGGTATCGGTGTACCGGTTCGGGTTCGGGAAATGGTACTCGTCGCTCACCCCTATTTTAATAGTTGAATGATAAAAATTCATAAATCATTAAACATTTATAAGCCGATAATTTTTTTAGGAGTTTGTTAGATCTACTATTATCTTTTCTCTTTTGGGCCTTAATTAGCAGTTTAGCTCCTTCATGTAAATCAATGAGAATATTTAGAGATTTCCCATTTCTTCTTCTTGTTTCCCAAATATGCTGAAACTTTACAGACATCATATAGATCGTCTAATTTCATCAGTAAAATCATACTATTACCGACTAATATAGCATGCATGAAACTGTTATAAAGCATAGGTCAAAAGGTCAATTTACCGGAGGACCATCACGGGGTGCTTGAGGAATTAGCTTGCAGTCACCGGAGCCACCAAAGCACCAGCCATGGTACACACACTGCAGCCTACCCCATTGATCAATCCTTCCTTCAGAAAGTGGAGCCAATCTGTGTGGACAACTATCGTCGAACACCTTCCATGCATTCTCGTTTTTGTCCCACCAAACCACCACATCAACACCCATCACCTTCTTCCCATGTGGAGTCCTCTTGTCCAGATCACACCAGGCATGAGAGCATACCAATGAGAAAACCAGTCAAATTTCTCATCTTCAAATGGGGATGTGGGTTCCGTTGAAACAGATGAAGAAATGGCAGTGAAGTTCTTGAATTTGGATTTTGTAAATTGGGTTACATAGGGGATGGGTTGATTGTGTTTTTTCTGAGTGATTGAAAGACTGGAAATGGGTATGTATGATTGGTTTCTGATGAGTGAAGGTGGAGAAACAAGCGAGGGAGATCTAAGAGTTGCCATGGCTGATGGTAGACCTTCGGTAAATTGAATTTTGGGAATCTGCAATCTTTATCTTTACAATATAAAAATGCAGTCTAGTCTTCTAGTCTTGGTTGGTAACAGTATTATTATTATATTTTTAATTTTAATTAATAACAATTTGCATGGTAACGTGTCAATGAAATTATAAACCAGCTCATGCATAATACATGAACCTTCAAATCCAACGTTTAGATTTGTCTTATTTAACCACTAAACTATTCTTTTTTTACACATTTAGCCATTAAACTTGTTTTTACATACACATTTAACCACTAAACTATTTTTGTCTACATTTAACCACTGAAAATTATATGCATTTGACTATTAAACTATCATATTTGTACACATTTGATCACTAAACGAAAATATTCCATACACATTTGACAATTAAAAGTTGAATGGTCAAAAATGACTTTTACCCCATGATTAGTAATCGCAGGTTGAGACAAAATAACTGCCAAACAATCATGGAATAACTCTCAACATGATAACACCTAGTAAAATATCAGCACCTTGTAAAAGATCAGTATCAGCTAACCCCTCTCAACATTTGACACTGTCATCCTGAGTTAATCAACTTCAGTTGAGACACCGTAAGCAGGGGCGGACCCACCTTATGGTCGTGGGGGTCAACCGACCCCGATAAGTTTTCCAATTTGCGTTATATATATAGCAAAAAAAATTTTTGACCCCGGAGTAAAAAGACTGCCTCTCGCGAGCCCTGATTTTCAGAGCTGCATTCGTGTCCGCAAGTGCTGGCGTTAGTGGATTTTAGCCTTCGGGGTCCAAGATTTGCACTCCCCTGCGCGCAGGTAGGCATTGGAGTAAAACCACAAACAATATTGTCATAGCTTTGAACACTCCTCCTTATAAACACACTTTTGTTCCAACTTCCAACCTATGTGGGACTCAAGTTCTCCCACTAGAAGGAGTTTCATTCATTGCAAACACCAATCTTTGAGCATCGGTATCTCATTCATCTTAGCTCTGTTTTGGACGTTCTTTATATCGTTGGAATCCTCTCTTCAAGGAGAATACAAACCCACAAAATATTAATTATATATTTCACAATTATATGTAAATATATTTGGTCCAAAAACATGGAAAATACTTTTTTTTTTCTTTGAAAAATTTACACTTTTTTTCAACACTTACGCTATCGTAGCTATTAATTTCCGACCCCCATAAAAAAAATTTCTGGGTCCACCACTGACCGTATTGGCCGTTAGCCCTGCTAGAAGCGTTGCCCCACCCTGCAAGGGGTCGCTATATTATTACCAAGTCTAGATTATAGTTGCACTTATACGATTGCACCAAACATAATCTTTAAAGCTCAATATATCATTACACTAAAATCATTAAAAGGGTGCTAGTGCTTTGTGTGAACACTTAGGAATCAATCCATCCTCAGGTCTCTATAATCTTTAAGGGTCAATATATTAATATCATTACACTAAATTCACTAAAAGTCGGTCCCTATGATCCTTAGGTCAAGGATTGTTTAATGGAAATAGTATTGACATAAGAAACTTCAATTATCTTAAATAAATAGTATTTTGTTTCTAGTTTTAGTATTTTTCTATTGGTTTAGCATATGTACTAGTATATTATGCAATTTACACTTGTATGTATCTTATTATAGGCCTATTTGACACGTAACTGATGAGAGCATACGTTTATGGTTTATAAAATCTGTAACATTTTTTTTCATAGGTTGTATTTGGATTAATTTTTTTTCAGAAGCTTGTTACAAAGGGCTCTAACTCTTCTATTTCATAAACTGCATTTGATAAAATTTTCTTAATCGTAAACTACTTCAAATAGATTTTAATTAAAGGTATGTAACCCATAAAGTTGAAACTTGTTGGAGTAAAACTCAGGATCTCATTTGAAGCTTATTAAAACCATAAGTTTTTAAAACATAAACTACAACTTATTAAAACTTGAAGTTTTTAAATCATATAAACTACTTCAAGTAGATTTTTATAAAAGGTATGCAACTGAAGAAATTAAAACTTGTGGCTGGGAGTCAAACTCGGGACCTCCCTCAAAGAATGATTCAACTACTAAGTCATGTCAGGTTACTACTTCAAGTAGCTTTTAGAAGTAACCTGAGCTTATGAAAAATAATATTGTCAAATAAACCTTAACTACTTATGACTCTATTTTAGTTTATTTATTTACATGTTTTATATTTTCTAGCACAAACTAGTTTATTAAATATATCTATTAATAAAAGCTCCAACTCTTATTCTAACTTCAACCATAAGCTCCAACTAATTTTTGTTAAACCGTCCCAATATGTTTGAAATTGTATCGAAGGGTATTTAAGAAATTAATACATAAAAGAACCTTCGCGTGAATGGTTTTTTTTTTTTTTTGTTTTAACATTGGTTACCGGCTTGCAGGCTAACTAATCTCTGAATAACTGACCGTCTTGTAGGTAAACCTTTGTAGCCACAAGTGAGTCCTTGTTGTTGCTTCGGGAATCGAATTAGAACTTCCAGGTATTTTCATCCTTGGTGATCATGTCCCACCAATGATTGTTTCGAAATCCCGTCGAAGCCGCTGCAATTGAGCTCTCTGTACACGAGCGTTTCCCTGGTACTTGACTTGCACCGAATCCCACAATTGCTTTGCAATATCCTTCTGAGTGATAGTCTTCAAGATCGACTTGTCAAGAACCTGAAAGAGATAATTACGTGCTTTCAGATAATTGAGTCGAGCTTCATCGATAGCTTTCTGTTGCGTTCTCGAAACCCTTCCTAGATCACACTCCAGTATTCTTTTGATCGAAGTAAATTTTCCATGACTAGGCTCCAGTGGTCATAATCACCATCAAATTTAGGCACACACGGAGTCTGAAACTGGATTGAGACGTCATCTCACACTCTCTTTCACAACTCGTGCTTTTGCTCTCAATAACTCACTTTCTTTGATACGTGTGGCTCTGATACCACTTGTAATATCAGAGTTGCATACACATGTAGAAATATTGTGGAAATGAGATAATATATTCAATACCAAAGATGACTATATATGGCCTTACAACATTCACGTACTTAAACAGAAAGTCAAGAAATAAGGAAACATAATAAAGACAACTCTCTCATAACAGTTAGGTCCATGACCTTTTATTACGCAGCTGCTTGACTCACCAATCAGGGTTGTCCCGTGAATTTTGGTGGCCCTGTACGATAATTACATAATAGGAAATTTTAAAATGTAAAAAATTTTAAATTTATATAAAAATTATTGGTTATTAGTAGTCTAACAATTGCTATATACATAAAAAAAACATTTAAAACAATGATATTAAGACATGTTCATCTGAGTTGAACAAAATAATTAATTTCAAAACATTTAAGACAATGATATTAAGACATGTTCATATGACTTGAACAAAATAATTAATTTCAAAACATTTAAAACAATGATATTGAGACACAATAATTAAACTTAAACAAACTTTAGCTTTTCACCGTTTTTTTCCGACCACTGGTCAATTTTCCGATGAGGCCCTGAGCGGTCGCACTTATTGCACACCCTCAGGGTCGGCCCTGCACCAATGGCTACTTGACAGCTTCAGATAACGAGACTCAGCGAAAGGCATGATTGTAGACATGGTACCGGAAGTTTTTATGGATGAAATGAGACAACCATTTTGATCCCACAAAGCACAGAATTGCAGCAACGACCAGCGTGTTCCTTGCAGCAACCGATATCATCCCTTGCTTGGTTGCAGCCACGATAGCCACTGAAGCAAGTGAAAACACTTGAAGAGAGACCTCGAGTGCATTAAGACCTTTGTATGCAGCTGTGCAGCTGCTGCAGTTCACCACATGGCTCCAGTACCTGGAACAATTAATCAAAAATTAATCAATAATTAAGCAGGTGAAGTTTGATATTCAATGAAGCATTATAAATAACCTCAATCAAAGTGGTTCTTATTCTACGCAACAGACCTGTCCATGAGCTGCTCTCTAGGAGGGGTGGGTAGAAGAGATCCATTAAATTTTTCACCCCAGTCGATTTGTCCGCCTGCATATTTCTTTAGCCACTTTCTGAATGCAACCACATTAGCGTCTGATTTGGTTGGAACAAAACAGAGTTTTTGCCAATTAGAAGGACCGGCTTCCAACACTTTCTTCTCCTATAAGTTGCATAATTTTTCAAGAACTGACGATTATCACAAATCAGGGGGAGAAGAAAGGAGGGTTAGGATTACCTCAACGTGAAGAAGGTATAAATCCGAATCAATGATCAAATTTTGCCCAATATGGTACATCCATCTGGAAATAAATCGATCTATCCAAACATCAAAGTTTCTAGGGGAAATAAATATCAATCTGCTATTACCAGGGCTCACTGGCATACAGATAAAGATCAAAAGTGCCTGTCGAGGTTGTTTTGGTGCCAATTTCCACTAAATTAATCAAATTGAAGGGGTAAGTACCAAGACAACAGTTGAATGTAGAGTTGTATACTTCTAAAGTTAAATGTATACCTTTGTGTTTCCAGATGATGTTGCAGACCCACTATCTGGACTTCCTCCAAGTGTGATACTACCGTAAAAGAGACAAGGAGGGACAAACTTCCATTCGCTGTTATCCTGTTTTGCAAGAAAACCATTTTTGTCTATTTTGTGTACGTTTATGTCAAGAGGTCTACCTCCTTCCCGATCAAGCTTTACATTGAAGGAAAGTAGGAAACTTGTGTTAGGCTGATGATTATCAAATATTTGAAAATTCTGAGAACAGAAGAATTATGACTTATGTGACTACATGTAACTACTTATCTTGGTTGTGGTGTCCTCATGGACCTTAGTAACCCGTAATGTGCATATGGTACGTGAGCAGGGTCCATAAGATTTTCGATCAGGACTTCATACCTGAAAGTTTCACACATTCCTGATCAATAAATCTAATGCTGACTTTATTGTTTGATTTCATTCCTACAAACTGTGATTTCTATAGGGAATTCGTAGGAACCGTACTTAAAAGTTTAAATGTCTCTCTTATCCTTAGTTTTTAGAGTATATTATATAAATGGTCTCTGTGGTTTGTTCAAAATTATGAAAACGGTCCCTCAACTTCCAAAGTTGCAGTGGTTGTCCCTCAAACCACTTTTTACTTGCAGAAATGGTCCTTCTCTTTCTAAACTTTTTTTAAAAATGACGATTTTGTCATTCTCTCATAATGTACTGCCATTAAGGGTGGCAATTTTGGCTCATTCAAGCAAATGAGTTGACGACCAAAAGTCATAATTTTTACATAATTTTATTTTTTTTTCCAAATAACAATATGTTTAATACACTGCTTTATAAATTTTCAATTTAAAAAAAATATGTACTTGCTTAGTTTTTTACAACGGGTCAATTTTATTGTCCCGCCTGTTAGTCAAAAATCACCTCTAACTAGCATAACAAAATATATAAATCAAAACAAATAAAATAATAAATTTAAATCAAAATGTATTTGCCTAATAAATTATTTAAATAAAAAATAATAAATAAGTATATTTAAATCAAAATTTATTAACGTAATGAATTAGTAAATTTAAATCGAAATTTACATAAAATCAAAATTTATTAACGTAATGAAATAGTTTGATCGAAAAGTATAAATGATAAAAATATACAAATAGTTTAACCAATGAAATAAATAAATCTTTAATTAATAGATTGAATACAAAAAAGAGGCATAGATTATGTAATTAAGTATATGAATAAAAATAATTTTTAATAAACAAATATAGACTAATTTTATAAAAGAAATAGGTATAATTAATAATAATAATAAATATATTTAATAATGAATTAAATCATAATTTATTAAATTAATATCTCAAATTTAAAGCCAAAAATAAAAAATTAAGAAAATGACCAAAATTGAAATTAGATTAAATAGTAGAAGGACCAAACTTGTAATCGAGAGAATGGCAAAATTGTCATTTTTAAAAAGCTTAGAAAGAGAATGACCGTTTTCTGCAAGTAAAAAGTAGTTTGAGGGACCACCACTGCAACTTTGGAAGTTGAGGGACCGTTTTTATAATTTTGATCAAGCCATAAGGACCATTTCTGTAATTTACTCTAGTATTTATAATGTTCATATCTATAAATTAGGATATCTATAAATTAGGAAATAATATATGTAAAATCTAATCATTTACATAGATAAGAATATTGTTTACTATGTCAAGTCATTGAATTGATGCAAAACAATGATGTAACTCATCTGTTAGACTTAAGTTCGAGTATAAGTAATTTTTGCATACCCGTATGGTATATCTCGATTAAACATACTACACGTAAATGAAGGATCGTCGAGTTCAGGGATGTATGGAGGTTTCTTCTTTGTAAGAATATCCTTGTACTGAGGATCAGTGTTTGGCCAAAACCAAACAATTCCGTTCTGCACTATGCTCGGATAAACAGCTACACACGCTTTTTTGAAGGTATGAACCTACACATGTTTTAGATTTTTAGTTTCTTTCTTCTTTGGCGATTTGTTTCATAAATTTTATGGGCTAATTGCCGGAAAAGCAACCAATTTTACTAAAATCCATGATTAAGACAACCTACTTTAAATTTTACCGATTATAACAACTTACTTTCTATAATTTATGATTATAATAAGAGTAAATTACACAAATGGCCCATGTGGTTTGGGGGTTTTTGTTGATTTGGTCCCTCAAAGTTTTTTTTACACCAATAGTCCCAAAATTGCAAACCTTTAACACTATTGGTCCCTGCCGTCAGATGAGGCCGTTAGGCCAGTTAAGTGACAGGGCTATTTTTGTCATTTTGGTATTTTTGTTAATGTTATTAATAAATATGAAAAAGAAAGTATAAAATTAAATCAAATATTAAAACAACAAAATTATAACAACTTTTGCTCATCTATGGTTCGTCTCAATTTCCATTCTACCATATGCTTCCTTTCCATTCCATTCCATCATCGTCGGTTTGTCTTCACGTTCAAATATTTGAGAATTAGAGCTGGTATATAATCTCAAGCTCTGTGTCAAGAGCTGCATCTCAGAGCAGGATTTCTGCAATAATCAACAGATTACGCCATGGAAATCAAAGTTCAACAGTTTATAGCTCAAAACTCCTTCAAGCTCTGTGTCAGGTCATGCAGCTCTGGTTCCGGCACCGTCACCAGCGCTTCTCCTACTATTTCTCCTCGCCGTGGACGCGCTGTCCGTGAGGCTGCGTACCGAGTACTTGCGGCAACGGCGAAAGGGCGTACTTGGTGGAGCCGCGCAATTCTCACAAATAAACTCAAAATTTAATTCATCAAGAATAACTAGAGTCACAGAGGTATTCTTGACGATTTCCGTCACAGAGTTACACATCCATTCATCCAGCTTCTCTGAAACCCTAGGGCTCTCAACACAATCGATGTAACCAAATCTTTCCAAACCCAGTGCCGGTACTATCATTTTTTAGGCTCAGGCATATACTTAAAAAGGCCCTTTTTTATATATAAACAATATTCGTATAAATAGTTACAATTAAATAATAATATTTATTTTGTTGCAATATTGTCAATGTCATGTATTTGTAAAAACTTCGCAATCTGTCATTGTGTAATGGTTTCATGGTGCTTTTATAAATTTTTCCTCAATCCCAGGGCCGGCGTTGTCCAAACCCCCGTTGTACAACGAGAACGAGGAATTAATTGTTTGGGATTCAGACGCATGGCCGGCCCTGGTCCACATGGGCCACCGCCCAGGACCCAATTCAGTATAAGGGGCCCAAAAAAATTTATATTTAGTATAGCTCACCTGTCTAGTATTAGCTTATATATTTTTTGGGCGATAAAAAACATAGATAATGTGTTGGTTCAGCTGACAATCATTTTATTTTGGAATCCTAATGGTATGGGATCGAATCCCATTGTATTCATTTTTATTTTATTTTATATATCATCACTACCACTTGTATTTTCATCTACAAATATCGTCTATTTACTTTATATCAATATACTATCCATCAAATTCAATATTTATACTTTTGTTTTTCAATAAGTTTGATTTTTTTATTTTTGTTTATCACATGATTTATGTTATTTATTACACGACTATTAAAAATACTAATAAGACATGTACTTATTTCTTAGGATGTTATTTATTTTTGACACGTATGTTTACTGTTTACATTATGAATCATTTAAAATTTAAAACTTTTTCTCATTCTACTAGTAAAAATATAATTAAAAATTGCATGTAACTTTTGCCCAATTTATAATCATACGAATAAAAAGTATAACATTTTTTCTCAATATTATTTAACTGTAACTTTTTATACGAATTTTGCTTATATATATAGAGGGCCATTTTTAAGTGTTTGCCCCGGGCCTTAAAAATGATAGGACCGGCACTGTTCAGACGCCAACGTCGCATTAACCACTGTAGAAACTCCATGATTAGGAAGTTTGAAGGCAAGATTGGGGATCGAGGGAGATCCAAAAAGCCGACCCGATCGTCGATCGAGATAAGTAGCACCACCATGGTGCTTCCGGATCATGCAATCTCCAAGCCCTCCGTGAGAGTGAGGAATCCCTAAACACGCCATGTGTGGAAAATGATATAATTAAAAGTAATGAATGTTGAAAGGAAGGCGATAATTATTGGAGGGATGAATCCGAAATAAATCTTGTGTGAGGTGTTGTTGAGTGTTGAACGGAAGTAACTGTTGATTATTTAACATAACCCAAAACATTTAAGAGGACAAAAATCGATTAAATATTAATATATAACAAGGTAATCACCGGTAAGAATAATATTAAAATGAGATTAACAAAAAGACGAAAATGTCTTCCATTCTAACGGTCAAAGTTAACGGAAGTTAGTCAGAAAGACCATTTGTGTTAAAGGTTTGAGATTTTGGGACTACTGGTTTAAAAAAAACATTGAGGGACCAAAACAGCAAAAGCCTCCAAACCACAGGGACCATTTGTGTAATTTAATCATATAATAATACTAGAAATTCTACAGATTATAGCCAGCAAAGAAATTATTGAGGATGTCATAATTATCCAAGAAATTGTTGGGGGAAAACAAAGCTCAAAGCATCAAAGGATGGAATTTTACCGGAGGACCGTCACGGGGCGCTTGAGGAATAAATTTGCAGTCACCGGAGCCACCAAAGCACCAGCCATGGTACACACACTGCAGCCTACCCCATTGATCAATCCTTCCTTCAGAAAGTGGAGCCAATCTGTGTGGACAACTATCGTCGAACACCTTCCATGCATTCTCGTTTTTGTCCCACCAAACCACCACATCAACACCCATCACCTTCTTCCCATGTGGAGCCCTCTTGTCCAGATCACACACAGGCATGAGTGCATACCAATGAGAGAACCAGTCAAATTTCTCATCTTGATTAAGAGTTTCGGTTTCTTCTTCAATTGGGGATGTGGGTTCGGTTGAAACAGATGGAGAAATGGCAGTGAAGTTCTTGAATTTGGATTTCGTAAATTGGGCTAAAAAGGGGAAGGGTGATTTGTGTTTTTTCTGAGTGATTGAAAGACTGGAAATGGGTATGTATGATTGGTTTCTGGTAAGGGAAGGTGGAGAAACAGGGGAGAGAGCTCTAAGAGCTTCCATGGCGGATTAGGAATCAATCTGCTAAGGAAATATGGTGTCTATGGATCTTCATCATGCTTGTGGTTGTGGTTATTATATTGCCACCCATACAATTCGAGACTTTTAGTTCTAACTAATAATTGCCGCTACTTTTGGTTTTGGGTGCAATTTATTTTTTTGAGAATAATTGTTTATACTTTATACGCTATAATTACCAAATTTAATTTAATTATTTATTAAAGGGTTTAATTCAAAAGGTTGTATCTTTAGAAAATATTTATTTTAAAATAAACTTATTTTGTTGAAATTTATAACTAAGTAGGCAAGTACAAAAAGATGCAACCTTACTAGAAAATATTTAAAAATATATAAAAATTTTAATTGGTTTTAAACAAAATCGAGTATGTTAAAAATGTATGTTAAATACATATAGCATAAAAGGTTAATTTCGTATATACAAGCATACAATAAAAAAGTATTGAAATATCATATGCATTTAAGAAATGTTTTAACGAATGTAGTTAGCTGGTATGAGGATGATAAATAAGTGTGAGGTCACGGGTTTGACTCCCATTAGAGACAAATTGAATTTAGGTGGTGAAAATAAGTCTAAAGATTCCATTTGTGGCAAATGAGTAGTTTAAGAGTATGAGTAGATTAGTTTGTCGTTAAAAAAATTTAAGACGATATTTTATCAATATTATATACTTTATTTTATATATATATATATATATATATATATATATATATATATATATATATATATATATATATATATATATATATATATATATATATAGGGAGGTTGAATGGAAAACCACCATGCACGTGAAAACTTGTGAAAACCGCACTGCACCACCACAAATGCATCAAATTTCCCACGTGATGCATCAAAATCTCGCGTGATGCATCAAATTTCCCGTGTGATGCATCAAAATCCCGCGTGATGCATCACCTTATTTACGATCATGCCACCGCATTTTTCATGAAATGCACCAAATCAGACGGTATGCGTAAGTTTCCATAGTTTTCAGGTGCATAGTGGTTTTCCATTGAACTCACCCCTATATATATATATATATATATATATATATATATATATATATATATATATATATATATATATATATATATATATATATACACACACACACACACACATACATACATACACACACACACACACATACATACATACACACACACACACACACATAGATAGATTTAGGTTCAACTGAGTACCACACATTATGCAGCGCATCAGAAGATACCATCCTTAAAAGTAATTTTATTGAAATTTTTTTCATGAACATGTTTTAATTAACATTACATAGATCATACGTGAATTTCACACAAATCCGAACACTCTAAGTGTATGAAAACATGCATCACATAAATGTGTGTTCACATATATTCAAAATTATATAAGTGTGTTTTGACATCAATTTTTAGGAGCCAGGAGATGTGAATGTATGTGAAATTTGCATATGATCTTTATAATATTAATTAAAACATATTTATTAAAAAAATTAAATTCTTTTTAAAGGTGGTACCTTCTGGTGCGCTGCATAATGGATGGTACTCTCTCGAACCATATTTTACATACATACATATAAAGTTTATTTTTTAGGTAGTTATAATATGATACACGGTAGTATAATGTCATGTAGTTTTTTATAAAGAGAAATTGATGATAGTTTTTCTATTCGGTGGAAAAGGACAAATGACCAAAAATAATAATAATTTTTGTCATTTTATCATTAATAATAAAATTATTTATTTCCTATTATTAATGATATTGACTTTTATATTTTTTATCATTTATAGTAGTAAATTTTTATTTTTCTATCAGTAATAGTAGTTGGTGACCTACAAACCTGTTTAGCAAATTACCAACAACTTTTCAGTTATAAAAAATAGTAACATCTTTTCATATTTTTATCAATAATAGTAATATACAAATTAAACCCATTTTTTTAAGTATTCCAAGATTTCATAAACACCGAAATAAACCTAATTTATGTTTTAGTTTTTATTTTTCTATTATTATGAATTTATTTAATTATATAATTACTATATTTAGTAACTATTTTTTTTAATTCATTAAATTTATTTATTTGTAATTATTTTTTTTACGTAACCTTATAAATTTTTTAATATGTATTCTGAATATTTACGGTTAGATAATATTCTATTATTTATTCACAATTATATATAATAGGAACGAATATACTACGAATCATTCCAATTTTCATCTTTTCTAAATGAAAAAACTACGAACCATCATTTTCTTAGTTTTTCCGAACAAAATAATACAAATCGTTTTTAGTTTTTCAATATAAATGGGTCATAGTTTTTTATTTAAAAACCAAAAATTAAAATGGGTCTGATACTTTTTCATTTGTGCTATTTTTCATTTGAAATTAAAAAATTTTTTAATAAATTCCAAACGAAACGGATTACAATCCATTCAGGTTTTAGCTTTCCCAAATGGCAAAAATTACGACTCATTCATGTTTTAGATTTTTTTTTATAAAAAGCTATAAATCATTCTGAGTTTTTGTTTTTTCTAACAAAATAATTGCAATCCATTTATTTTTTTGTTTTTAACAACAATAAAAACCATGAATTATTCCTGTTTACAGTTTTCCAAATGAAAATATTGCAACCCATTTAGACTGAAAAATTGAAAAACTAGAATGGTTCAAATTTTTTTGGTTGGAAATACTAAAAAATAGTATGATTCGAATTTTTTTGTTTAAAATTAAAAAACCACAAATTATTTGATTTTTTAAATTTTCCAAATTAAAAGTACTACGATTCATTCAAGTCTTTAGCTTTCTTGATTGACAAAAACTATGATCCATTCATATTTTAGAATTTTTTTAACAAAAAGAATTATGAACAACTCTGGTATTTTTTATTTTTACCAACAAAAAAATTGCAACCCGATCATTTTTTTAGTTTTTAACAACAAAAAAACTATGAATAATTACAGTTGATAGTTTTTCTGAATGAAAAATATTGAAACCCATTATGATTTATAGTTTTTAAATAAAAACTAAAAACCAAAACGGTTATTATTTTGTTTGAAAAAACTAAAAATAAAATGGTTCCTAGTTTTTCATTTGGAGGAAGTAAAAGTAAAATGGTTCCTGGTGCTCAAATAAACAGCTACACACACGCTTTCTTGAAGGTATGAACCTACACATGTTTTAGATTTTTAGTTTCTTTCTTCTTTGTCAATTTGTTTCATAAATTTTATGGGCTAATTATTAAGCAACCAATTTTACTAAAATCCATGATTAAGACAACCTACTTTAAATTCTACCAATGATAACAACTTACTTTCTATAATTTATTATTATAATAATGGAGAATTGTTCAAAATAGCAAGCAACTTTTCTTTTTTTTTCTTCTTATTATAGCAATCTTGTAAATTTTGTCCCAAATAATGAAACAGCCTTTGGTTTACTTCCGATTATTACATTTAACCGGTAAAAAACAATATATTAAATGGTAAAAATTAAAAGTCATTGTCATAATAAGAAAAAAAATAAAAAGTAAATTGTTATTTCATACAATAAATCCTATATATAACCTTTTTTTACCGGTTAACTTTTGTTGTTTACAGGTTAAATGCTATAATCGGGAATGAATAAAGAGTTGGTTCCTTTATTTGGTACAATATACTATATATAATAAGAAAATCACTTGGAGTTTCTGGACCATTGGATGGAAAGAAATCAATGGTCCAGATTAATGACAACTCATAATTATTTATGAAATGTCTCTTATACCCTTAATTAAAATCAATAATTATACCTATGCCATTTTTTTAATTCATTTTCCAAATTTACTACGTTACCTTAATATTAAATTTTGATTTTAATTTTTTCATTAATGAATTAATATTTACCTAAAATAAATATGTGTCATTATTATCCTTAATGATCATAGTTAAATTCAAATGTAAAAATTTGAATTTAAATATAGAAGTGTAGTAAATAAAGTTAAAACTTTTTGTTAATTATTTTGCTAACAAGATTTAAAATTCAATTGATAAAACTTCAATTGTGAATATGATTAATTTTGATTGTTGATTTTCAGATATTCCATTTTTATATTTTATCATTTTCAAAATATATACACATTCACATAATTTGAAGTTTTTTGTTTCTTACATTGATATTTCATATTTGAAGTTAATAAAAATTAAAAGAAACAGTTTTGCAAACACATATTATCTGTTTTTAATAATACAATATAATGATATTTTTTTAATTAATATCAAACAACTAGCTTTCAATTTTTTTATTTTAATTATATATAAATTTTATAATAAATTATTTAAATATAAAAAATATGTATTTTCTAAATCAACTCATGTAATACATGGGTTAATTAACCTATATATTATAATAAAACAAAACAATTTATGTCACATGTCACTTCTACAATACAAGAAAATTTTATTTTTCCACCTCTTTTTCCAAATTTAACACCTTAACTTAATTGCATTAAATTTTGACTTTATTTTTTTTCATTAATTAATTAGTAATAAATTAGATTTTGTCACATTTAAAATTAATGTTTACCTAAAATAAATATCTATCATTATTATCCATAATAATCATAATTAGGTCCAAATGTAATAATTTGAATTTGTTGTGGAAATTATTATTATTATGTATAATAAAGGAAAACATCAAATGTCACGTGTCACCTCTACGTTCACCAAAAAGATAATTACAACTTATAAAAAAAAGATAAATACAATTCAATACTTTTAAAAAAATAAATATACTCTATTTTTTAATCTGTAAATAATAAAAAATAAACACAATTATTATTTTTGTATGTTTACCCATATACATTTTATATAAATAAATTTAATTAAAAATATCCACGTAATACGTGGGTTATAAACTAGTTGTTATAATAAGAAAAAAATTGTTTGTTATTTTAAATAATAATAGAAATTTTGCCGATTTTAGCCAGCAAATAAATTATTGAGGAAGTCATAATTATCCAAGAAATTGTTTGGGAAAAGATAAAGCTCAGAGGATGGAATTTTACCGGAGGACCGTCACGGGGTGCTTGAGGAATAAATTTGCAGTCACCGGAGCCACCAAAGCACCAGCCATGGTACACACACTGCAGCCTACCCCATTGATCAATCCTTCCTTCAGAAAGTGGAGCCAATCTGTGTGGACAACTATCGTCGAACACCTTCCATGCATTCTCGTTTGTGTCCCACCAAACCACCACATCAACACCCATCACCTTCTTCCCATGTGGAGCTCTCTTGTCAAGATCACACACAGGCATGAGAGCATACCGATGAGAAAACCAGTCAAATTTCTCATCTTCAATTAAGGATGTGGGTTCCGTTGAAACAGATGAAGAAATGGCAGTAAAGTTCTTGAATTTGGATTTTGTAGATTGGGCTAAAAAGGGGAAGGGTGATTTGTGTTTCTTCTGAGTGATTGAAAGACTGGAAATGGGTATGTATGATTGGTTTCTGGTAAGGGAGGTGGAGAAACAGGGGAGTGAGCTCTAAGAGCTTCCATGGCGAATTAGGAATCAATCTGCTAAGGAAATATGGTGTCTATGGATCTTCATCATATGCTTGTGGTTGTGGTTATGGTTATTATATTGCCACCCATACAATTCTAGACTTCTAGCTCTAGCTAGTAATTGCCGCTAGTTTTGGTTTTGGGTGCTATTTATTTTTTTAAGAATAATTGTTGGGCAAATTGCATGAGATAGCAAGCTACTTATGTTTATTTTCTTACTACAACATTTTACTTTATTTTTACCATTAATTGTATCTGTTAAAGTTAAACTATCATTTAATGCAACATGTGTATGTAACCGGTTCTTCTTTCCATTTAACCGGTTCACAATCAATATTTATCTTCCAGACTCTTCATTTTAAAAAGGGGCCCTTCAAAAATCTACACTTCACCTTAAAGATCATCTTCGTATACGCTGCCTTATCTCACACCGCCTCGTCTTTGGCAGACCTTGCGTTGTCGCCGTCACGAAGAACCACACCACCATTTCGATCACCGTGAGTCAGCCATTGTTGTTCTCACTTCCACCGTCAAGACCACATACAGTCAACCATACAACTGTGTTATAATCGATTTCCTCCTCCTCTCATTACGTGTTCCTTTCTTTGGTTTCAGAGAAAATTAGTTGGGGTCACTGCCTTCTGTGACATCGTTGTCATCAACATTCAAATCTAAATCTGATTGTGTTTCTCATCTAGATCTTCATTCATCACACCATCCTTTATTAGTTCTATTTTCAGGTTTGTATGTGTTCTTCCTTTAGATACATATAGTTTTGTAGGTTTTTGTTTTTGCATCTTGGTCAAACTAGGGTATGTAATCTTGACATATCTAGGTTTATAAGCATTCATCATTGTGGTGTTTTTCACAAATTAAATGTATTCTTCCTCCAAATCCATCTTCACCACCGTCTTCACAATTTTGTGATGTTTTTGGTAGGTTTGCAGAAATTGATCTAATTAATGTAATCTGAAATCAATTTTGGGTTTTAGATGTGATCTTTGTCAATGTGTTCCACAAAATGATTTGATTAATATGATTAATTTGCTATGTAAATAGATATGGTTGACATAAAATTTTTTGTTTAGTTTTAAAATGATTTTTGTTAAGCCTTTAGATGTTTTGTTGTTCCTCCTTAATGTTGGTGGTTAATGGGGGCTTTATGCATTGACCGTGATGGTTTCTGTTGGCTTGAGACGGTGGTGCTGGATGAATTAAAAGAAATTAAGTTGTATTAGTTGTCATGTGTACAAAGTGATGATGTATTTGATGATTTAGCTGCCACGTATGCAAAAATTGGACACCTAAAGTAGGAGGCAACTGTCTACTTATTTAGCAGGTTATCAATTGCATATAAAGAAATAGAAATGCAAGTAGGATACAAAAAAAGGTAAAAGAAAACATCAAATGTTATAATAAGAAAAAATTTCAAAGAACCGGTTAACCGGTTTTTTCGTTTCAGTTATTCAGTTAACCAATTAGCCATGTTTTATTTTAATAAATTGTTTTTTAAATTAAAAAATTCTAATAATTAGTTTTAACAAGCTTCAAAAGTCCAAGATAATAGAGGCGAGAAATAAGACTACAAATCATTTAATAAATATCTGTAAACGATTGAACTATTGCATTATAATCTAATATAAACAAAAAAATATTTTATAGTTTTTTCTGAATAAATTATTCTAATGTTTTTTTTGTTTATAAAAATTAATGTGTACTAATAAATGAGTTAAATTTTATATTATGGTTGAGATAATTGTTAATATTTATAGGCATATACGTTACACTATGTAAAATTTAAAAATTTTCGGTTTTTCGGTTTACCGTCCGTCACCAAATCGTGAATATAAATCGAAACCGAAGGTTTTTTCGGTTCGGTAAACCAAACCGAAAATAATAGAAAATTCTGCTCCATTAACCTCAAAATCGGAACGGTTTTCGTATCGGTTTTTCGGTTTCGGAATATTTTGAACACCCCTAACTTTAATCGTTATGTAATAACTAATTGATTTGACTGCATAATAATCACTAAATTTATAATTTATTAAAATGTACTAATGATTAATCAATAATCGTTAATAATTATATTTGAGTAAATTGAACAAGTAGTCCTTGTGATTTATTAAATTATGTTTTTCTCATTTAATAATTTTATTACATTACAAGTCACTAAAATATAAACTTATTACATTTTGATCATTGATTTATAACATTTTGATCTTTGAAACTTACATTCATTATTTTTTTTGACTGGTTATTGAATATTGATATTCAAATAGTTCTCGGTTCTTTTTCTAATTTATAGTTCTTCAATTTTTTTTTATAATTTTAAAAGTTATCTAGTTTTTTTCATTCAGAAAATTTAAAAACAAAACTAAACAATGATTTGACAATATTACATAATTTCCCGTAATAATAATAAACTTGTATAATTTATCACTCCACTAGTATATATAGAATTAAAATCAATATTACAATGTTTATAGACGAGTAACCGATCTTTATATTTCAACCCATCCTTTTTTAATGAAAACCTTGTTATACGCAGAAATATCGTGCATTGAATAAGCTTCTTTCAAATCAACTTTTATAAAATGACTTCCATGCATATGTGTGATTATGATGAATTTATTTTTATCAGTTGAATGTGGAGTTGACCAAAGAGGAAAATATGTAACGCTGCGTTCATTTTTTAAATAATGACAGTGCAGTATATACTTGTTGGCGATCAAAATATCTGTGTAAGACATCCACGTCCAATTACAAGTTGGTGTAAATCCGGTACCCAAAAACTTTAGGAATTCTTTCATTCTTTTGTAGTCACATTCACAAATGGTTTGTACTGATTCTTATTTCTACGTAACTCATCCAATAATTCTCCATGAGCTATTTGGTAAAAGTAGTTGTAGCTGTAGCTTTTAGTATTAAAAGACATAAAAAGACATTGATATTAATTAAAATTTTGTAGTTTATAATTATTTGAAGGGTAAAAAGGTAATTTTGTTTGACCAAAAATTCAAGTAGCTTCTCGTGAAAGAGCTTTCAAATCCGAATAATTAAACTTAAGCTCCTATCAACCGAACAGAGTTTTTGAGTTTAAGCTTTCAAAAATCAAAAGTTAAAGCTCTTAAAAACTCCCAAAAGCTTATTGCCAAATGCAAACTAATTGGTATGTGTTCCTCAACAAGGAGGGTGTTTTAGAAAATCTGGGCCTGGCATGTTACAAACTTGGAATCAAAATCACTAAGATATCTTAAGATCATGTATGGAACGCTTTTCGTTAACAATAATTTATCCCAAACCAACCACGATGTCATATTTTGTTACGAGATGTCATAAGTATGTTGAGATCAAAATAACTGCCAATATATTAATATCATTACACTAAATTCACTAAAAGTCGGTCCCTATGATCCTTAGGTCAAGGATTGTTTGATTGAAATAGTATTGATATAAGATACTTCAATTATCTTATATAAATAGTATTTTGTTTCTAGTTTTACTATTTTTCTATTGGTTTAGCATATGTACTAGTATATGATGCAATATATATCTTATTACAAAGGGCTCTAACTCTTCTATCGCACAAACTACACTTGTTGAATTTTTTTTAATCATAAACTACTTCAAATAAATTTTAACTAAAAGCATGCAACCCAAAAAGTTGAAACTTATTGGAGTTAAACTCAGGATCTCATTTGAAGTTTATCAAAACCATAAGTTTTTGAATCATACATAAACTACAACTTACTAAAACTTTTAGTTTTTAAATCATATAAACTACTTCAAATAGATCCTATAAAAGGTATGCAATCAAAGAAATTGAAACTTGTGGAGGAGTCGAACTCGGGACCTCCGTCAAAGAATGGCTCAACTACTAAGCCATGTCGGGTTACTACTTCAAGTAACTTATAGAAGTAATCTGAGCTTATGAAAAATAATATTATCAAAATAATAACCTTAACTAATTATGACTCTATTTAAGTTTATTTATTTACGAGTTTTATATTTTCTAGCTCAAACTAGTTTATTAAATATATCTATTAATAAAAGCTCCAACTCCGTTTCCAACTTCAGCTATAAGCTCCAACTAATTTTTGTTAAATCGTCCCAATATGTTTGGGAGTATAAGATCCCCACTGGGTTGTATCGAAGGGTATTTAAGAAATTCATACATGAAAGAACCTTCGCATGAATGGTTTTTTTTTTTTTTTTGGTTAACCTAGGTTACCCGCTTTGCAGGCCAACTAATCTCTGAATGACCAACCGTCTTGTAGGTAAACCTTTGTAGCCACAAGTGAGTATTTTTTCGTTGCTTCACGAAATCGAATTAGAACTTCCAGGTATTGTAGGGCTAATTGCCACGAAGGAAACATAGACGACTATAACTTGTAACTGAATAACTAATACATGTTCTGATCGGTATGAAAGGAGGGGAAGCTCTATAAATAGACAAGTAAGCTTCCTTGAAACTCTTGGGCATGCCTACTTAGCTATACTTTCTGAACACTTCTTACAAATTAAAGAACCTTTACTGAGATACTGACCTGATCGTTAACGAGCTCTGTGATTTTGCAGCTCAATACCTCCAACATGCTTCATTCAGATTTTGGATCGTCAAAAGAATCATTTTTCTCATCAAGTATCATCTTATACAATATAGAGACTTAATCGCTTTACATTATTGATGTTAATGTCTTACGTTACACCATGTATAGACCTCGACTCTTTATATTAAATTCATCATGCCTTGTGTCTTCAGTATAGCTACATACACCCAGGGAAAAGGCTCCCCTGAAAACAGTTAAAAGTTGATAAAGAGACTCAGCGAAAGGCATGATTATAGTCATGGTACCGGAAGTTTTTGTGGATGAAATGAGACAACCATTTTGATCCCACAAAGCACAAAACTGCAGCAACGACCAGCGTGTTCCTTGCAGCAACTGATATCATCCCTTGCTTGGTTGCAGCAACGATAGCCACTGAAGCAAGTGAAAACACTTGAAGAGAGACCTCGAGTGCATTAAGACCTTTGTATGCAGCTGTGCAGCTGCTGCAGTTCACCACATGGCTCCAGTACCTGAAACAATTAATCAACAATTAAACAAGTGAAGTTTGATATTCAATGAAGTATTATAAATAACCTCGATCAAAATGGTTCTTATTCTACGCAACAGACCTGTCCATGAGCTGCTCTCTAGGAGGGGTGGGTGGAAGAGATCCATTAAATTTTTCTCCCCAGTCGATTTGGCCGCCTGCATATTTCTTTAGCCACTTTCTGAATGCAACTACATTAGCGTCTGATTTGGTTGGCACGAAACAGAGTTTTTGCCAATTAGAAGGACCGGCTTCCAACACTTTCTTTTCCTATAAGTTGCATAATCTTTCAAGAACTGACGATTGTCACAAATCAGGGGGGAGAAGAAAGGGGGGTTAGGATTACCTCAACATGAAGAAGGTATAAATCCGAATCAATGATCAAATTCTGCCCAATATGGTACATCCATCTGGAAATAAATCGATCTATCCAAACACCAAAGTTTCTAGGGGAAATAAATATCAATCTGCTATTCCCAGGGCTCACTGGCATACAGATAAAGATCAAAAGTGCCTGTCGAGGTGGTTTTTGTGCCAATTTCCCCTAAATTAATCAAATTGAAGGGGTAAGTACCAAGACAACAGTTGAAAGTATAGCTGTATACTTCTAAAGTTAAATGTTTACCTTTGTGTTTCCAGATGATGCTGCAGACCCACTATCTGGACTTCCTCCAATTGTGATACTACCATAAAACAGACAAGGAGGGACAAAGTTCCATTGGCCGTTTTGCTGTTTTGCAATAAAACCATTTTTGTCTATTTTGTGTACGTTTATGTCAAGAGGTCTACCTCCTTCCCGATCAAGCTTTACAGTGAAGGAAAGTAGGAAACTTGTGTTAGGCTGGTGATTATCAAATATTTGAAAATTCTGAAAAACAGAAGAATTATGACTTATGTGATTACATGTAACTACTTATCTTGGTTGTGGTGTCCTCATTAACCCGTAATGTGCATATGGTACGTGAGCAGGGTCCATAAGATTTTCGATCAGGACTTCATACCTGAAAGTTCCACACATTCCTGATCAATAAAACTTATGCTGACTTTATTGTTTGATTTCATTGCTACAACCTGTGATTTCTATAGGGAATTCATAGGAACCGTGCTTAAAGGTTTAAACTTATCTATTGTATATCCTTAGTATTTATAATGTTCATATCTATAAATTAGGAAATAAATAGATATAAAATCTAATAATTTACATAGATAAGAATATTGTTTACTATCAGTCAAGTCATTGAATTGATGCAAAACGATGATGTAACTCATCTGTTAGACTTAAGTTCGAGTATAAGTAATTTTTGCATACCCGTATGGTATATCTCGATTAAACATACTACACGTAAATGAAGGATCGTCGAGTTCAGGGATGTATGGAGGTTTCTTCTTTGTAAGAATATCCTTGTACTGAGGATCAGTGTTTGGCCAAAACCAAACAATTCCGTTCTGCACTGTGCTCGGATAAACAGCTACACACGCTTTCTTGAAGGTATGAACCTACACATGTTTTAGAGTTTTAGTTTCTTTCTTTTTGGCAATTTGTTTCATAAATTTTATGGGCTAATAGAAAAGCAACCAATTTTACTAAAATCCATGATTAAGACAACCTACGTTAAATTTTACCGATTATAACAACGTACTTATAATAACTTATGATTATAATAATACTAGAAATTTTACCGATTATAGCAAGCCAAGAAATTATTGAGATGTCATAATTATCCAAGAAATTGTTTGGGAAAAGATAAAGCTCAGAGGATGGAATTTCACCGGAGGACCGTCAGGGGGTGCTTGAGGAATAAATTTGCAGTCACCGGAGCCACCAAAGCACCAGCCATGGTACACACACTGCAGCCTACCCCATTGATCAATCCTTCCTTCAGAAAGTGGAGCCAATCTGTGTGGACAACTATCGTCGAACACCTTCCATGCATTCTCGTTTTTGTCCCACCAAACCACCACATCAAGACCCATCACCTTCTTCCCATGTGGAGCCCTCTTGTCCAGATCACACACAGGCATGAGTGCATACCAATGAGAGAACCAGTCAAATTTCTCATCTTGATTAAGAGTTTCGGTTTCTTCTTCAATTGGGGATGTGGGTTCGGTTGAAACAGATGGAGAAATGGCAGTGAAGGTCTTGAATTTGGATTTCGTAAATTGGGCTAAAAAGGGGAAGGGTGATTTGTGTTTTTTCTGAGTGATTGAAAGACTGGAAATGGGTATGTATGATTGGTTTCTGGTAAGGGAAGGTGTAGAAACAGGGGAGTGAGCTCTAAGAGCTTCCATGGCGGATTAGGAATCAATCTGCTAAGGAAATATGGTGGCTATGAATCTTCATCATGCTTGTGGTTGTGGTTATTATATCGCCACCCATACAATTCTAGACTTCTAGTTCTAGCTACTAATTGCCGCTAGTTTTGGGTGCTATTTATTTTTTTGAGAAGAATTGTTTTATATACTTTATTTATTACTAGGTTATATATAACCATGTTATACATGGGTGTTAGAAATTTAAAAAAAAAAAATGGCATCAAATAGCTCTGAACTTTTGACTTTGTACACATTTATGTAGTGAACTTTTTTGTGCACATTTGGTAGTCAAAGTTTCAAAATTGTTCCAATTTGATAGTTGGCGTACCTGTTAACCGGTTGATTCCGGTTTCGATGCCTACGTGGACAGGTTTTTAATGACATGGCTACCCGTTTTTATATTATACCCGGTTTTATCTACGTGTCAACCCGTTTTTTAAAATCACCTGGTTTTATTACCCAGTTATAAACCCGGTTCGTTTTTCATACTATCCATCCAACTTACGTTCTTAGGGCTCGTTCGTACGTACAGGGATTAGGGCGATCGATTAGGCACTAATACACTCATAATCGAAGTTCAACTCAGAATTTAGGGCTAACGATTGTTCAAACGTACGTACGAGGTTTGGTTTTAAATCAACCCTCGAATTGAATGGTGGTACGAAAACCAAACCACGTACGTACGCTTGAACAATCGTTAGCCCTAATTTCTGAGTTGAACTTCGATTATGAGTGTATTAGCGCCTAATCGATCGCCCTAAACCCTGTACGTACGAACGAGCCCTAAGAACGTAAGTTGGATCGGTAGTATGAAAAACAAACCGGGTTTATAACCGGGTAATAAAACCGGGTGATTTTAAAAAAACGGGTTGCCACGTAGATAAAACCAGTTATAATATAAAAACGGGTAGCCACGTCATTAAAAATTTGTCCACGTAGGCATCGAAACCGGAAGCAACCGTTTAACAGGTACGCCAACTATCAAATTGGAACAATTTTGAAACTTTGACTACCAAATGTGCACAAAAAAAATTCACTACAAAAATGTGTACAAAGTCGAAAGTTCAGAGCTATTTGATGTCATTTCCCCTTAAAAAAAATAAAATTAAATATTTATAAAAACACATGAAATAATTATAAAAAATTTGAGTTTATTATATTTTAGTTAATTATATATTAGATTAATTAGATTAGAATATAGTAGATTGTATTAAATTATATTTTATTTTATTCAAATTTAATTTTAGTAATGACATGTGTTAAATTGAAGTTTTCACACGTGACAAATTAAATGAAAGATCGGTACGTTGAAAATTAGTTACTCATTTAATAGTATTAATAGATTAAAAAACAAATTAAATAGAAAAATTGTAGATACACATGACAAGTTGTTTTTAATCCAATTGACACTCTATTTAAATGTCATGTGATATCTAGTTACTTATATAATTGAATAGATATAATAGAATAAATAGACGTTGTATTAATTTGATTTTTGATTATATACGAGAATTCGCAGTTAAAATTTGGCACACCTACGTACAAGGAAAGAGAAGTGCAACAAATTAATGTTTTAGTTAGAAACAAAAGTTGAAACTTGAAAGTTAGGGTTTCAAAAAGATAAGGTCCCAGTCCAATAGTTTTTGGCATTTTTCTATATATTTTCACTAGTATATATACCCGTGTAATACACGAGTTTGTTAGAAACATATTGTTTTAATAAACTACAATATTAAAAAAATGACGAACTAAATAATAGACCACACAGAGTATTACGGCTACAATCAACAACTATTTTAAATCATAAAATAAACATAAAATAATGGAAGAGTTAATTAAGGAAAGAAACGACATTGAAGGATGGATGCATTTAGAAAAGAAACGAAAGAGTAATTGAGGAGTTAATTAAGGAAGTTTAGGCGGGAAAAAAAAAGAATGAAACCACGTGGATAAATGTGTTCTCATTTATTATAAAATATAGATACGCTATAATTACCAAATTTAATTTAATTATTAATTAAAGGGTTTTACTCAAAAAGTTGTATTTTTAGAAAATATTTTTATAAAGTAAACTTATTTTATTGAAATTTATAACCCAAGTATAGGTAAGTACAAAAAGAGGCAACCTTACTAGAAAATATTTAAAAGAATATAAAAAACTAATTGGTTTTAAACAAAATCGAGTATATTAAAAATGTATGTTAAATATATATAGCATAAAAGGTTAATTTCGTATATACAAATATAAAATAAAGAAGTTATGAAATATCATCTACATTTAAAAAATGTTTTATCAATATTATATACTTTATATATATATAAAGTTTATAGTTTGATATAATATGATACTTGATAGTATAATGTTACGTAATTTATAATAAAGAGAAATTGATTATAGTTTTTCTATTCGGTAGAAAGTATGAAAGAAAACTCATATGCATCCACTCCACGCATGGTTTTGTTTCCCGACAATTGGAGTGGGAAACCGGAGGAATTGGTTATTTTACCCACCTCGTTTCTTTTGTTTGTTGGGGTCTTTAAAGAATATTTTAGAAAAAAAAAAATTAACAAATTCTAAAAAAAATTAATAATAATAATAATGTAATATTTAATGTTGTAAACCAATAAAATACACATTATATAAAATTTATTAAATATTTGAAAAGTGAAAAGTAATTGGTAAAAATATATTTTATAATATATTATTTATTATATTAAAATATATAAATTTTCAGGGCATTGCTATACGTACACATCTTTTCATTAATTTTTACTAATTATACACCCCTTACTCACATTATTTTTGTTAATGTCATAAGACTCAATAATTAAAAGTTAATTTCCTATCACATTAAGAAGGGGGTGTGTGATTAGCAATCGATGGGGTGTGCGTATAGAAGTCACCAATTTTTAAATGAAAAGTTTATAAAAATCCTAAAAAAGTAGCTACTATTCATATATATATTTGTGTGGTAATAATAGATATAAACAACGCCCGAGCCACGTCAACATAGGATCAAACTTTCATTATTTTGAATGGTTAAGATCAATTCGTAACTTGGTCAAACGGTTATAATTATATCATGTAAGTAGATTTTTTATTTGCTATGTCCGCAATATATATAGGGTTGGGTTCCGGTAAGAACCCTCGTTACCGTGAGAACGTGAGAACCACTCCAAAATACACAAATTTGTACAGCAAATGCACAAATTTAAAAATTAAAAATTTTTTTTAAAACCATTATTAGTCTTAAATATTAATAAATATCATAATCTAACACTAAAATTACATTAAAAAATTATATTCATTAAATTATAAACTAAATGCACAAATTTGAACATCAAATGCACAAATTTTCTTAAATGCACAATTGGTACATAAAACGGATAAATTATAGCTTGAGATGCGTAAATTTTTACATAAAATGTATAAATATATTGAAAACATTTAATTTTAGTATCAAATGCACAATTTTATATAGTGGATGCACAAGTTTTAGAGTGGTTCTCACGGTAATGAGGGCTTCTCATGTGAACCCAATCCTATATATATATATATATATATATATATATATATATATATATATATATATATATATATATATTAAAGATGAATAAAAACATTTAGTTATTTTTTCAAAATTTGTTTTATTTATTTTTGTTTGGTTATGTTCATTTCTATCTTAAAAAACAAACATAAATAAACATAATTTTTGAATTAATTAATGAATGAACATAAAGAAGAAATCTGTTTGTTTTCCTGGAAGTAAATCCAGTGCATACTGCAATCCGCATAGTCCCATACGAACAAGAAAATTATATTTTAAGTTATTAACATAACTGTGTGAGCTTATAGTACTGGAAAGAGTTTAATGTGAAAAAAACCAACATGTTCTTCATGTTTTGCGATTTAGTCCTTTCGTATTATTTTTAACCAATAAAATCCTTAAGTTATATATTTGTTTGTGATTTTTGGAAATTTTCTTTTTTTCTTCAAAAAAATATTCAAGTTTGTAAACTTTTAGGAGAAAAATAATGAAAACATATTGGTTTTTTGTTGAAAAAGTCAAGGTTGATTATGAAAAAAACAAAACTTTTTGAACAGATTGAAAACAATAACTTGAGGACTTTCTTAGGAAAAAAATAACACGGAGGAAATAAATCGCAAAAATCATGAAAATATGTTGGTTTTTTCATATTAAACCCTATTAAAAAAGATGAAAGTATATCTAATTCCATCTCGTCGCCTCACATCAATCGTGAGGATGAAAGAAAAACAGATGGAATATCCATATTATTACTAAAATTTAAAATATAATGAAAATAATTTATTGGATTTTACAAAGATTGTTTGGTTTCTATTTGTTTGTATGTGTACGATTTAAGCATACAGAACAAACATAAATGAACAGTTTCAAGTTAAATTTCTTAATTTATAACGAACACAAATAATTATTTATCCCTTTCATTCATTAGTTCGATTAACCTTAAATAAACAAAAAAAAAACACTTAAATATTGTTCGTTTACTTATTAATGAAATTATTAAAAGACCTTTTTAATTTTAAATAACTTTTTGATGATTCTATTAAAAAGTTAACCCTTTAATTTATTTTCGTTCATATTATTTACATCATTAACTCCATACTTTTGGCTTCTCCCATGTGGTGGAGACATAGCGGTTCCTCCCTCCCTAGAGAAAACTCTAAGGGGGTGTTTGGTTTGAAGGATTTTATGCCTTCATTTGGGATTTGGATTAGAAAATCCCATCCACCTCTTGTTTGGTAAGAAAAAAAGGAAGGATTATTTTTTTACCTTGCATTTCATAAACCCTTCTACCCATCTTTTGGTGATCCCGCTTTCCCCCCTGAATTTTTATTATCCCATGAGCGGTGCTTTTCACAGACTCTACCAAAAGACATCCTTGCCCTCGTTTCTCTCGTTCTCTCTGCAGTACGACGCCTCGTTCTCTTCTACCGGTTTGCTTTTATCTACTGCTCGTCTCTTCAATGGAGTCATCACAGGCATCGATCTCTTCTGCTCCTCTCGATTTCATCTGGTGTCGTCGACGTCTTCTGCTCCAGTCAAAGGGTTCGCTCGGCCTCTGCTGCTCTCGTCGACGTCTTCATCACAGGTATGCTGCTCTCGTCGTCTTCTTGTATGTTTCTTTATGAAATCGGTTTCTTAAATCATTGTGAATGTTGATTCCCAATTTGATCATGACTATCCCCAAAATCGGTTTCTTAAATCATCGGTTTCTCTATGAAATCGACTTCTTAAATCCCTGAATAGATTTTGTAGTTTCTGCAAAATTATCATGACTATGAAGAACTAAAGCAGATGGAGCAGCTTGAATGTGCTAGAATTTGGTAGCCATGTCTGATTCTTTTGGAAACCTCTGCTTATCATCATTGCCCTTGATCTCAACATTGACCCAGCAGAAGAATTTCTACAGAAATATTAGATCGTTATATAACTTAACAGGTACAGATTATAGTAATAAGTAGCTGATTATAGAAATAAGTAGCTGCAAAATATTTGTCCGTAGTACATATTCCATTCCATGCTGGACCTCAGCCAACTTCATAAATCAATGACTCAATATTAAAGCAAGATTAACATAAGAGGTACAGAATCCAACTTGCAAGAAAACAAAAATGCAAGGCCCACCCATGCAATAAATTAAGAAACAATGTTGTTTAAGATGAGTCTAACATAGTTTGAATGTTGAGGGCAGGTAATGATGTGTCAATACTCAATAATACTACCCTAACAAAAACAAGTGCTTACCACTTAATTACATTGTACAGTTGTTGCAAAAGAAACAATGACAAACCTCGTAAAGGAGCTCCAAAACACTCGCTTGAAATGCTATTCACTCAAATAGGATAAACTTGAATTTTGATTTCATGTCTAGTATGTTCTAAGTAAAGATTAATACAGATTCCGTCATAGCTTAAATACCAAAACTATGTATTTCTATTAGTTGCAGTCAGTCTGGTGGTGGTTGATATCACTTTCAGGCATTCTCCATGGTTAATTTAGGCATTCTTGACCTGATTTCTCAGCTCAATAGTATACATACTAAAATTACAAAATTCCAATCAAATTTGCAGACAATGAAGTGTTTTTTCATATCTTTTTATATCCTTCCACTGTCAGCATTCAGCAACTGATCAATATATATATTGACAACAACATACAAGTAGGTAAATTAACCAGATTCCATATTATGCCATGGTACATCATTCTATGATATTTATTGATCCATACTTGTTGGTTTATATTATTTTTGTCATCTATCATGCTCTATATCAATATTGGCTTATATTATTTTTGCAGATTATTATAAACATTTCTATCATGGCCCGACTTAGTTTAACAACACGTTTACGTAGGCAAAAAAGGATAGACTTATTGAAATGGTTTACCATAGTTGCTCACGTCGTTGTATTCTTTGTTTTTTCATTGTGGACGATGATGGTCAAAAGGAGAGTTAAGCCACAAATTAGCTACTCTTCTTCGAAAATTGATCGTTATTCAATATTACATAGGCTTGTATATGAGAGTGACATTTTGGCTATATCACAAATTAGAATGAACCGAAGATGTTTCACGAAGTTGTGTGGCATGCTAGAAACATTAGGAGGATTAAAAGCAACTAGATTTATGGATGTTGATGAGCAAGTTGCCATGTTTCTCCATATTATTGCTCATAATGTGAAGAATCGGGTCATGATATGTCGTTTTCATCGTTCCGGAGAAACGATTAGTAGAAATTTTTCTCGAGTTTGCAATGCGGTGATAAGGTTGCATGCACATTTGATTAAGAAACCAGAACCTGTTTCTTATAACTCAACCGATCAAAGATGGAAATGGTTTAAGGTACACATATTTATTTAAATATATGTCGTTTTCAACGGTCAAATATAATGTTTATAAAAGTATAATGACCGTGTTTTTTTCTTTTTTGTAGAATTGTCTAGGAGCTTTAGATGGTACCTATATAAAGTGTTTAGTGCCACTCAAAGACAAACCTAGATATAGAACAAGAAAGAACGATATTGCCACAAACGTGCTTGGGGTGTGTTCACAAGACTTGCAATTTATATATGTATTATCGGGATGGGAGGGATCCGCGGCCGATGGTAGAGTGTTACGTGATGCTCTTCTTAGGCCACATGGATTAAAAGTACCAAGGCCATGTAAGTAAATATATGTCTTAAACATAATTTAACTAATATAATTATAAGTAACTATAATAATTAATAATAATTTCATTTGTTAGGTTATTACTTGGTTGATGCGGGATATACAAATGGGGAAGGTTTTTTAGCTCCTTATAGAGGTCAAAGATATCACTTAAACGATTGGCGTGATGGACACCAACCAACTACATCGAAAGAATTATTCAATATGAAACATTCTTCCGCTAGGAATGTTATTGAGAGATGTTTTGGAATTTTGAAAGCAAGGTGGGGAATTTTAAGAGATAACTCCTATTATCCTATCGATGTGACAAATAGGATTATAATGGCTTGTTGTCTCCTTCATAACTTTATAAGGCAAGAAATGACATTAGACCCGTTTGAAAACGAAGGAGAATTGGATGAGGGAACCGGGGATGTTGGAGTTGAAGATGAAGGAGATGTTGATAACATAGATTATGTTGGTACTTCAGACGAGTGGACTAACTTTAGAGATAATTTGGCACAAGATATGTTTGCATCTTGGAATGGGACCAATTGATTGACGAAGTTGTTTTTGAATGTTTATTATAAACTAATGTTGTTTTTGAATGATTTGTTTCTTATAAACGAACGTTGTTTTGTAAGGATAATTATTTATTGATTTATATGAATGTTTTGTTTATTATAAACTAATTATTGTGAATGTTTATTTGTTGTTATGCATGTTACTAATTTATATAAATAGGTATGGCGAGTCAAAACAGACAATATCGGACATGGACAAGTATAGAAGAATCAAAACTTGTGGAAGCTTTACTTAATATGGTAAATTTAGGAGCATTTAAAGCCGATAATGGTTTTAAATCCGGGTACTTGCAACACCTTGAACAAAACTTGAAAGAATCCTGTCCAAACTCGGGAATATTAGGTAAGCCACATATTGAGTCAAAGGTGAAAGTAATGAAGAAAGATTGGCAGGGCGTATATGATATGTCAAATAGTAGTGGATTCGGTTATGATAGTGCAAAACGATGTGTGGTTGCGGAAGATGAAGTTTGGGAAGCATATGTTAAGGTATATGTTATATATTTTTGTTATTTAAAATTTACATAAACAAAAGTAAGTTAAATTTTTTTTTTTGGTTTTATGTTTTGAAATAGGTTCATAAAGGAGCCGGAAAATGGAAGAACAAGATATTACCACACTACGAAGATTTATGCATTATTTTCGGTAAGGACCGTGCTCAAGGAGATAAAGCTAAAGATTTTATTGAAATTGAAGAGGAAGTGAATATAGAAGAACAAGAACACCACTTTGATGAGTATTTTGATGTTTTTATGGAATCGAATCAAATTCCACAAACCATGCCATCTCCCCAAAATCAAGAAGCTTCAAGTGCCCAAACCAAGAAAAGAAAAGGTCGAGTGGATCCAATGGTTGAGGGAATTAATAATGCCGTTGTTTATGAACATGTTATATATAGAGCCACATAGAGGCCCTAAAAATGTATTTCTTTTCGCTTTAACTTTTCAGATATAAAAGTAATAACATCGATATTTTCAATTAAATTCTTCGTATTTTATTGCTAGCTATTGTTGTTTTGTTCTTCACTTGATAATCGTTTATTGTGTGTTTAATTGACTTCTCCTCAATAGATGAAGAAGAAATCGTTCTGTGCAGACTTGAAACGGATTACCTTTGTCCTTTGTTGTCTTTATTCTTCTTGTTTTACGTATTTTTTAGCTTTAATTTTATGTATGTTTTTTTGTTTATTCACTATACCAGGTTAGTACTCAGTATTAAATGAGTTGCTTTAATATATATATATATATATATATATATATATATATATATATATATATATATATATGTGTGTGTGTGTGTGTGTGTGTGTGTGTGTGTGGATTCAGTTGAGAACCTCCATGTATCGAAGAACTTTGAAGAACCTCCATGCACCACCACAAATGCATCACAACCCCCCCGTGATCAGGGGCGGATCCAGGATTTTTTGTTATCGGTGTCACTTTTTTAGAGTAAATTTAATAGTTGGATTTTTAAAATATTTTCAAAGATGGATCGGGTCAACGAAACGGGTTGCCAACACAAAATTAACAAATAACAAGATTTTTATAATTACATTAGTACATAGTACAATACTATCTCTCAACTGTCGCAGTTGCGACCGAGAAAACCAATATTAACTTCAACAATTAAAATTATTCAGATACATCTCCGCCAACTTTAATAACTTTGATGCATCAAAGTCCCTAAAAGAATCACACGGTTAGGGGTTTTCAACATATTTAAGCACCTCCCTAACCGATGAGAAGCGATGATATCGATTAGAGGTTTTTCAATTAAATGGACCGGTGTCTTCAACAAGGTTTGGGTTAATTTTTTTCGGGTTCTTTATAATGTTTTTGGTTGGTTCTTGAATCTTGTCTCTTATACTTTTAATTTCTATTGGACTTCTGTTTTTCTTTTAAGTTTTTATGATTAAACTCAGTAATATTTTAATAAGTTTGGGTAACGAAATCGACAAATATAAACTAGATTTATGTATAATACTTTTACAAATTTTTCGTAGGTGTCACTTAAAAAAATCCTAGGTGTCACTCGAATTTTTGATACATACGTAACTCAGTATTTTAAAAATTTCTCGGTGTCAAGTGACACCCATTGTAAAACACTGCATCCGCCACTGCCCGTGATGCATCATTATTTACCCATGATGCATCAAATTCCCGCGTGATGAAACGATTTCTACGTGATGCATTACGATTTTCTAGCGATGCATCGTGGTTCTTCAAGATTTTTCGATGCATGGAGGTTCTCCATTGAACCACCCCTATATATATATATATATATAGGGTTGAGTTCTTTTAAGAACCTTAAATAATGTGGGAACATAAGAACCAATTTCAGCCATTGGATAAATAAGATCAATGGTGGATAATCAATGGCATTATTGTAAATATTTTCAAGTATGGTTGGGTCCACTAAGGGCAAATCAGTCATTTTTCCTCCTTCCTTTAATGCAACTTTTCAGAAAAGTTTCCATCTTGTTGTCCTTTAATTAAACTATGTAATCATCAATGAGTTTGTCATTAATTTTTTCTTTTTCTTCCATTTTTTCCGGCAAGAAGAAGCTCGATTCCGTCGCCTGAAAACCATTTCGTTTTTTTTATTTCACCTGAATCCATGGAGTCGATCGACACATTTCAACAAACCCCGTGTAATATTTTTCCAAATGGTTTTGTAGCCGATGAGGAGGTCGACGATTGTTTTTCTCCTAATCCAGGTCATGTTTATATTTGATTCGAGTATTCTTTGCTTTATTTAACGTTTCTTCTACGTAGAATATGTTGCATTCTACGTAGAATATCTTCCATTCTACGTAGAATATGTTGCATTCTACGTAGAATATCTTGCATTCTACGTAGAATATCTTGCATTCTATGTTGTCTGTAACTCTATATATATTTTTGTATTCTATGTTGTCTGAATAGAACTTCTATAAACATTTATAGATTTTGAATTTTTTAATCTGTATTCTATTCATATTTTATGTTATATTATGATGTTCATATTTTCTAGTCTATTTTATATTTTGAAATCGCAGAATCGGGTAAAGATGAAACGCTCAAGACCTTGCTAAACGACGAGAGCTCTGAGCAAGACAATAGGAAAGACACGACAAAAAAGATATATTCTACGTAGATTATTTTGTATTCTTTGTAGTTTTTTATAGATTGTCTGTAAATGTATATAGATTTTTGTATTCTATGTTGTTTGAATAGATCTTCAATAAACATTTATAGATTTTGGATTTTTTAATCTGTATTCTTCTCAGATTTTATGTTATCTTATGATGTTCATATTTTGTATCAGTGTAAATCTATATAGATCTTCTCACATTTATAGTTTTTTACAGATTGTCTGCAAATTTATATAGATCTTAGGTAAGTGTCACATATTCTATATAGAATACCTCAATTCTACGCAGAATGTTCACATATTCTTCATAGAATACCACTAATCTAAGTAGATTGTTCACATTCTACGTAGATAGTTCACATATTCTACATAGAATATTGTTATTCTATGTAACTAGAATTGTTATACATTTTTTTACATCATAGTTTTGAATCCATTGTTTTAATGCAATTTGTAAAAGATTCCATCATAGGCACCGTTGATTGTGATTGTCGAATGTTCGATCGGATTGTGTTGTTTTGTATCTCCGTCATAGAATATTGTATATTCATCATAGAATATTATGTTGACTCCATAGAATATATTTTAATCTACACATAAAGTTGTATAGTATTCATAGAAAAAAAAAGGATGAAGAGAAAAACTCTGGTGGTTTTTTTTTTTGGAGAAAAAAAAGGATGAAGAGAAAAACGAGGAGGGAATTAGTTGTGTGTGGAAAAACGTGCAGCTCCTTTTTCAATGTTATCCCCAATATACCCCTTACCCACCCATTTTTCCAACAAAAAAACCCCTAAAGCCTTCTTAATTTCAAAAATGTCATCTTACATCTAAACCATTGATTTCATGAAATCAATGGATGAGATTAGTTCTTAGGTTCCCACATTATTTAAGGTTCTTAGAAGAACCCTCCCATATATATATATATATATATATATATATATATATATATATATATATAAAGACTTAAGATCAATGAGGTACCATATTAGACTGGAGTACAAAAGTATCATATTAAATGAACATGTTCAATGCGATAAATTGTTTAATTTCATGCAAAATTGCAATATATACATGTTCAAATGTACATTATAATTGTCTTCTTCACATAATTTACATGTTTATTATGATAAAAATGTTTTATTTCATGCAAAATTGCAAAATGCACATGTTCAAAGGTGCAATATGTATGAATATGTGCATATTGCACTTTTGCATGAAATTAAACGTTTAAACATTTTTAACGTAATAAATACAAAAATGATGTGACCTATTTAATTATAATGCAATTTTGAACATGTGAATATTACATTTTTGCATGAAATTTAACATTTTATCGTAATGAACATGTTCTTTTAATACGGTACTCCGGTACCCCAGTCTAATATGGTACTTCATGGATCTCAATCCATATATATAATTATAAGAAATTAAGTTTATTAAATTAGTTAGATTATATTTGATTTGAATAGAATGGATTTGATTTGTAATTTAAATTAAGTTTTAGTAAATGACATGACAAAATGAAGTGACGACACGTGAGAAACTAAAGAAGAATCAGACACATAATATATTTATTTACTCATTTATTATTATTTACAAATTGCATAAAAGTAAATTAAGTCTATTTTATGTTGGTTCATGTTATTGTTGTGATTGGGTTTGATTTTGTACTACTTTTACTTATATTTTTATTTCCAAATATGTATGATGTTTTGATTGAGATGGTTTACATGGTGAAATATTTTATTATTGATGTTTCTTCTCATAAATTGTGACATTGGCTGCTATTTTGGTTGTGGAAAAGGCAAGACATTGAGTTACATATTCATACAATGACAAATTGCTATTGAATTTCTTTTTTGTTTTTTCTATATATTTCGGTAACTATTAACAACTATTATTTGACATTAATAATTAAATACTTGTGCGCATAATTAAAACGATTTTGCATCTCATTATATATATATATATATATATATATATATATATATATATATATATAGGGAGGTTCAATGAAAAACCACCATGCATCGGAAAACTTATGAAAACCGCACACCGCACCGCACCACCGCAATTGCATCAAATTCCCCGCGTGATGCATCAAATTTCACGTGTGATGCATCAAAATCTCGCGTGATGCATCACTTTATTTACGATCACGCCACCGCGTTTTTCATGAAATGCACCAAATCGGACGGTATGCGTAGGTTTCCATAGTTTTCAGGTACATAGTGTTTTTCCATTGAACCCATATATATATATATATATATATATATATATATATATATATATATATATATATATATATATATATATATATATATATATATATAACCTTGATTGTATAAATCGGTATGGGACCATCTCATGGATTTCGGAGGCATTGTGCTTGTGATTACAATATAGTCCATTGAATATTTTTAAATAGTAAATTTGTTATTTTGAGACTCAATTTTAATAGGTAAAGTGGACGTCATGAATAACAAAGATCTTATTAATGAGAAATTAAAATTAATTATATGAATCAAATTGAATTTGACATGAAGTCCATTTTAACTCACTGATGCATAACGTATACATGTCAAATACAGAAAAGTTTTATTGATTTAAATTTAGATCTTTATTATGACTGTGATTCTTACGAAATTGGGAAACCCTATGCGGTTGAGCCTACTGCACACCCTAAAAGATACACATGGTAAACAATATGTAATTTTATTTTCATTACATGCATGTGTACAAGACAAAAACCCAATACCATAATGTGTTACACACATATTAAATAAAATTCCAGCGACATCTTCACCTACAATTTATAAAACCATTATTTATATATGTAACCTATTTATTATATTTATTAAACGAACTTATCTAAAAATTATCGGATTTAACAGAAAAAAAAAATCAATTTTGAGCCCAAACCCAATAGCATGATCAAGCCTAAAATAAAATTACATCAGCATACATACATGCCTTAAGCAGCCTTCTCCTCTCTTCTCTCGATTCCATTCTCCGGCGTCACGCACGAGTTTATAACGCATGCACATCGGTTTGCACCGCCTCCTCCTTGCTTCGCCGGATTCCGGACGGACGCCACCGGCCCGCTGCTGGTCGATTTCTCCCTCATATCAGGCAGCTCGCTCCAGTCTTCTCTCAGCACGACATCACAATAACACATAGAGTGACAGATGTATTTCTTATTTCTCTCAAGGCTCAACTTTCACTTTCTCGCATCTTTAGTGACTTAGGGTTTCTAATATATGCTTTATAAATTGTTGATAAATTTGACTTGAAGTTAAGTTTTGGTAAATTGTTGTTAATTTGTTACTTTAATTACTTTGTTTGATGTTAATTAGGGCTGGTTATTTACCTTGGTTTGGTTTTGGTTTGAATTGCTTACTTGGTTTGTTGTTAAATTATTATTTGCATAGTCGTTAGATTGGATTTACTTGGTTAGCTGGTTAATGCTAAAAATTGTTAATTCTATTAGTTCGTTAATTGGTTTAAATCGTTGATTATTAGTTATTTTAATTGTTAAATTTCATGGTTGAATTTATTGTGATTGATTATACCTTTTAAATATGAACTAGTAGTTGTCTTCTTCCTTCACCAGTCAGTGACATCTAACACCAGGGAAAATGATTTCTACATCTGCATAAGTATGTGGAACTCTGTTTCTAAAATTGTTGCAAGTGACCAAGTTGTTTTCTATTCTACCCAATTTCTTTTTTCAGAGTAAATTACAGAAATGGTCCTGTGGTTTGCTCAAATTTATGAAAATGGTCCCTGGTCTTTCAAAACTGCAAAAATGGTCCCCCAAAATACTATTTACTTGCAAAAATGGTCCCTCAATCTCTTGACTTTTTCAAAATGACGATTTTGCACTTATTCTCAAAATCAATTTTGGTCCCTATAGTATCCAATTATTTTTTTGTTGTAGTCATTTTTATAATTTTTTGTTTTTGTTTTTTAATTTTGAATGCAGTTTAATAAAATGTGATTTAATTAATTAATTAATTTTAATTCTATTTTATATATTCAATTTATTTATATACATTTCTTTTGTTAAAATATTTATACGTTTTTATATTTTTATACGTTACCAACTAACTATTTCATTACGTTAACATATTTTGATTTGATTATAATTTTACAAAAAAATATATAAATTTAGGGTTTTATTTGTTTTGATTAAAATATTTTGTTACATTAATACGTTTTGATTTAAATTTAGTCTTTTTTCATTTTGATTCACATATTTTGATACATTAATCCGTTTCAATTAAACTTAGTATTTTGTTTGTTTAATTCTAATTATTTTATTGTATTAATACAATTTGATTTAATTATAGTTTTTAATAAAACTATGTCGACTTGACATTTTATTAATTTTGATTTAAATATATTTTAGTGTTAATACATTTCAATTAATTATAACTTCTAACGATAATATATAAACTTATCGTTTTATTTGTTTTTTACTTAAATATTTTGTCACGTTAATACTTATCGATTTAATTGTAACTTTTAGCGTTTTGATTTGTATATTTTATTTATATGTTTTGAAATGCACATATATTTATACGTATATATGTTTCATTACATACGTTTTGAAATCTATATAATGGAATATATAAACCAAAAACGTATAGAAAGAAATATACAAACCAAAATGTTAAAAAATATAATTAAATCGATGGATATTAACGTGACTATTTACGCAAAAACAAAAAATTGCTAAATTTATATATATTTTTTAAAAATTATAACTAAATTGTAACGTATTAAAATAAAAAAATTATTTAAATCAAAACGAATAAATGTCAAGTTGACATGGTTTTGTTAAAAGATACAATTAACTCAGAACGTATTAATGTAACAAAGTATTTGCAATAGAATAAATAATATACTATGTTTAATTGAAAAAGATTAATGTAGCAAATATGTAAACCAAAATGAAAAAAATACAATTTTAATTCGAAAGGTATTAATGTTACAAAATATCTTAATCAAAACAAATAAAATCCTAGATTTATATATTTTTGGTAAAATTGTAATTAAATCGAAATATGTTAACACAATGAAACTGTTAGTTGCTAACGTATAAAAATATAAAAATGTATAAACATGTTAAAAAATGAAATGTAAAATAAATAAATTGAATATACACAAGAGAATTAAATAAACTAATTAAATAAAATAATGAAATCATGTTTTATTAAGTTAACATTTAAAATTCAAAAACAAAAACAAAAAATAATGAAAAGGATTAAAACCATAAGTAATTAAAAACTTTTGGGACCAAAATTGAAATTGAGAATAAGGGCAAAGTCGTCATTTAGAAAAATTCAATAGATGGAAGGACCAGTTCTGCAAGTAAATAGTGTTTTGAGGGACCATTTATGTAATTTTTAAAGACTAGCATTTCCATAATTTTAAGCAAACCACATGGGCTATTTCTGTAATTTACTCTTTTTAAGCAACGGGGCGGGGGATGTAAATACCGTCCCCGTTTAAAAAAACCGCGGGTACTAAACGGGGATCCCCATCGGGTACGCGGGGAAACCCGCAGGGAATCGGGTAACCCATTTATAAATCAATGATATGGAATTTAATCACGTGGTTCATAATTTAAGCTTAAAACGTCCATGTATGTTAAAATTTCAATACTAATATTAAATTAAATTTGTAATACCTATCAAATGATAATGAAAAAAACATTATTTTATTAAATTATATGTAAATAAATAAGTATTTTAAATTATACATAATGTTTATTATGTATAATATATAAAATAGATAAAATTATTCATCTTTTATATATAACATATATACAATATAAATAGCATGTTGCTATTAAAAGTAATCGGGGTATTCGGGGATTTAAACGGGTTATGAAATCGGGTATACGGGACGGGTATTAGCAATACCATACCCGCCCCGTCTCCCGTTTAACTTAACCGGGTTCGGGGAAACCCTCCCCGTTTAGATTGGTTTTCGGTTTTCCTCGTCGGGTTTGGTTTTTTTTGCCATCCCTAAGCATACTTGTACATATACATGTTAACAAGTAAATATTAAGTGCATTATATAAAAAAGAAGCGAGTTGTTTCCTTGCCGCTGCCGCTGCCGCCGCTTGCTCGCCGTCGTCGAAGGTCGTCGCCGACTATCTCTCAAGTATGTCTCTATCTTCCCTCTCGATCTCTCTATTTCTTCTCCTCTCGATCGCTCTCTCTACCTTCTCGGTTTATTATTTCCTCTCCGTTTCCATGATTCAATATGATAAATGGGTGTGGATTATCACTTTTAATATATGATTTTGAAATTTTTTTTATAAATGGGTGTTGGATTTTTATGATTCAATATGATAAATGTGTTTCCATTATTCTAACAGGTTGAATGAATAAATTCTGTTGTTGAAATGAGACTTATTTGGTTTAAATTTCAAACGTAATCGTTACATTCCATGAACACACATCTAGGTTTTAGTAGTCTTTTGATTACTTTGTGCTTAATGATCTCTGTTTAGGGTTTATAGATTTTCATTTGTGCTAGTGGAGTACATCCGGTTCATAGTATTTAAGAATTATCTTTGGAGCAATATAAGTTTGTATTATGTAATAATTGAATAGCTAAAGTATTCTGTATGTACAAGTTGCAGAAGCGATTTACAAGGTTTTCTTGAAAGTTCAAGCTACAATGGATTAATAATATACCTTAAAATTAATTTGACAAATCTGCTTGTACTTTATATAGCATTAATAAGCACTTATAAACCCAATCGTTTATTCGGTAAGTGAAATGGGGTAACACATGCATTCTTATGAAATAACTAACAAGTGAAAAATATAACTGATTAGGAACTGATTCAGTAAGTAAATTTTTTTTTTTGATTCCTGCTTGATAACCCTAATCAGTCAAGCACCCTTTCCCCAAACTCACGTTGCTCTCTCCAAACTAGTGGTGAGCTCGGTACTGGACCGAATCGAACCGGTATCGATCCCGAAAATACCGAACCGTATAATTTTATATGGTGCCGGTTCGGTTTCGAATACCAAATTCTAGCTAATTTAAAAACCGAATACCGAACCGAGAGTACCGAATACCGAATTTTAGCTAATTTAAAAACCGAATCGAATATATTAATTCGGTACCGGTCGGTACCGGTACCGGTTCGGGTTCGAAAAATGGTACCCGCTCAGCCCTACTCCAAACCCACCCCTCTCCTTCTCCCAGCCTGCCGCCCCCCTCTCCTTCTCTCAGCCTGCCGTCGCCCACCCTGCTCGTTCGCCACCCCATCTCCATTTGAGCGAAACCCTACCGAGCAGCCGCCGCTGTCTTTCTTCTATTCTCTTCTCCGCCGCTGCCTTTCTTCTCCGGTGGTCTGTCACTTCTCGTCTCCGCCGCCGCTGCCTTTCTTCATCGGTGATCTCTCCTTTTCTACGCCATCGCCTACTCACGGTATGACCCATTCTCGATTGCTTGTTTCGTATGTACAATATCTGAAATCGATTTTACAAGAAATCAATATGATCTGTGGCGTATGTGTGGCTCACAAAACCTTTTTTTTCCATGTATTTCACGTATTTGATGTTTGTTTCTGCAATATGTATTTGATGTTTGTTTCTGCAATATATAATTTCTGAAATGAATTTCAGATATAAATTTCTGCAATATGTATTTGATGTTTGTTTCTGCAATATGTTTGTAAAAGTGTGATTGTTTGATGTTGTTTCTGCAATATTTGATGTTTGTTTCTGCAATATATATGTTTGTTTCTGCAATATGGTATTCTACCTAAATACAAGATGTATGATTTTGTTTCAAAAGAACACACTTGTTAATTTAGTAATTAGTAACGAGCGTCAATCACTTATCACTCAACACTGTTCAGCTGATTGTCACTTATGTAAAAGAACAACACCTTGATCTTCCACCCTTCTTTCTCTTCCACAGACTTGGATATCTTCTCCCTTGTCGGTATATGGATTCTTCATCAACAGAATCCAAGTCAATATCTGAGCATGACCATACATCATCTTCCTCTTCCCATTCATTTCTAAGTCATGTATGTCTTCTTGAGTAATGAATTCCAATTTCGTCATTCCTATCTTCATATATCAAGACCGGAAAGGTCATATGATTCACCTTAATGACTAACTTTTCTGCACTTGAATTTTTCTCCAAGTTTTGTACCAACACCCTTCCAGCTATTAATAATAGCCTATTATCGAACAAACACTTTTTAATGTCTTTGACTAAGCCCCACCATCTAGCTATTCTTTTGAATACATCTTCAGACCAACATTGAGGAGGTACACTGACAATGTGGAGCCAAGTCAGCCTTTCTGACGTTCTTTACCATAAACGAGCATCCCAGTTCTTCAGAAAGTTTATGTTATCGCCAATTTCTTGACCCTTGAATCAGTTCTGTGCATTGCATATCCGCTACCTCTTTTTGATGTTTCTGTGAGCCCAAAAGAATGTTTGACACTCTCACCCTCTCCTCTTTCATCTCTGCTTCTTTTTTTTTTCTTTCATTTGCATCACTATCTTACTTAATTCTAATCGATCTTTTAGTCCAAAAATCAAAATTGATTTTACTAATCACTCATTCAATGTAACTTGAACTTTTAAAAGGTATCTTGTTTTTTACAAGACATTTGGAAGTCCACTGATTTTCTCTAGATCCCAAAAACAAGTTCGTTGTAGAAATGTTTTAATAAATTTATGAATTCTATTTGTGGTTGTTTAAATGTATGTTTCTAAAGCAATTATTGGGATTTCATAAACTGAAATCAAATAATTAATACTTTACAAGCACCATCTTTTACGGCACATCCAATCAGGGTTTTGGGCTTTGACTTTGCCAATTTATATTTATAATGAAATATATTATAAAAAAATCTATTAGGCACTCAAGCTGATATGTGTCATCCCCGTCCAAGGAAACAAAAGCCCTACAGCCTGTTAACCAGAAAAAAAAAACATTGAGCTGTCCTCTCCTTTCACAGCTCCCGAGTCTTGTCTCTTCTATTGCAGCTCTCGCCAGCCGCTTCATGTCCACAGTTTCGTCAGAATTCAGCATCTGTAACCTGGGTTTTAACTTCTTTTTTAATATTTGGAAACCCTATTTTTTTAATTTTGATTGAGATTGATAAAGTTATGTAGATTGTAGTTGATATTAGGTATTTCTGATTAAAGTTGATAAAATCATGAATATATTCCTATGAGTTTGTTGTAAGACAGTTGATTATGCATTTATTATGAGTAAAAATCAGTAGGTACTATTACAATATTCATGATTTCTAATTTTCTAGTTTATGATAATGGATGGTTTGTTTTGTGGTTTTGAATTTGATAATTGCTAGTTGTGAACCGTTTTTGTGAATTGTAAATTTTTGAGTTCATAGGTCAGTAGCTACTTTCTAACCAATTAGTTTGTAATCGTTAAATTATTACTTATTTTGCCAGAAAAATGGAAAGAACTTCTAACGTTGTGTGTTTGCACTTAAACATTAATTTTTCTTTTCATGGCGCTGTGTGTAAAATTTTAGTCAGGTTATGATATTTTTTTACCAATTTGGTCAAGAAGCCTAAGTTATAAATTATTAGGGTATAAATGGAATGCTATACTAAATTACTAATTACTACAATCTTGAAAGTTGAAAACTTGTAATGGCTTTTGATTTCAGAATCTTGACATTTTGTTTGATGTATTATGTAGCTATTAGTTGGTACTACAGAGTAATGTTGACTTATTTGCAACATAATTCCTATGAAACACAAGTTTGTGAGGTAGCAGGTTTGGGAATTAAAATCTAAGCGTACGTTAAATTTTTAATAAAAAAGCACTGGGTTAGGTATCAAGAGTCAAAGTGTGTATATACAAATGAGGAGACAAGTATCGTATTATCTAGTAACGTACACATTATGTCCTGTAGATCAGAAGGTGAAAGTGTGTTTCTTAATAGGGCCAGGTCAATTGATGAATTGTTTGACGCATTATGTTCCGGTCACTCACATGGCAATAGTTTCTGAAAGTTGTTTATGTAAATGTACATGCTTTTGCTCTAAGAAAAACATTCCGAATGTGCACATCTGAGAAGTGAGAATAGATGTGAAGCAAAACGAGCTAACTTTATATTTTCACGATGTCTATGATATTGTGAGCTATCTTAATGATACCTACACATGCGATTTTTTTATGTTCATAACCATGATACAAATGGATTGCAATGGACTATGCATAAGCTGTGTCATTTTTTAAGCGTATTTGACTCAGAATGGCTTTTTAAGGAATTGGAAATTTGTTATAGTGTATTTTGAAATTTGGATTACAAAAACAATGAACAAATATGTGGTTAGGTGGTGTTTGGTGTGTGAGATTTATAAATATTTGATGGGATTTGGATTTTAAAAACCCTACCCTATTATTATGTTTGGATGAAAAAAAAAGATCGCATTTTCAATTCTTCTTCATTTGACAATACCTTTTCTCATGGTTGTTAGAAACCTTTCACAACCCATGTTATTGTAAAATCCATATATATAATCTTACCAGCATACCAGTTTACCCTCAAAACAAATAAAAGGCTTTCTTCTCCTTCTGTTCCTCTCGTTGCTTCACCTAGACACCGCCAGCCATCAGGGTCTTCGCCTGGATGTTGTAAAGCCTCTACACTCTCTGGATTGCTTCAAAAATCAACATCGTTGTTTTTTCCTCTCGATCTACTACACCACGGATCTGATTTACTTCTCGTAACATGCTTCATCTGGAATTTGGCCACCCTCTTGTCAATGGCCATCTTATTTCCCTCTCGATCGTAACTCCTGCTTTCTCCCTGAAGAACCCACAAAGATAGGTTTGTTTTTGACTTTAGATTGAATTTGTTTAATTCTTTATTTGAATATGTTAGAATCTGTTATTTGAATCTGTTAGAATTGTTGGTGATTTGTATCACCAATATTATTTAAGTGTAATGAGATTAAATTAGTGATCATGTAATATTGATAAATATGGTGCGGAGTGCACACTTGTTTGAATTTATCATAATTTAGAATAAACTGGTATTGGCGAAGCCCATGAACAACAGGGTCCGGGGTCCAAGGAGTGGCAACCCGATTTTTACCAGGCAGTTACTTCCCGCCAAATTTAGCCGTCGCGTCGGTTGGCTTTTTGCGGGAGTAATTTTTTGCCAGTTTTATGAGGATATTCTCTTCTTTTTTTCCGGTGACACAAAAATTCGATACAGAAGTCATAACATCAAATTCTTTGTTTTCCAGATTAACTGAGTTTTATCCGATTGAACTTTCGATTGTATTGTTGAAATATTTCAATCTGAAAGTGAATTACGGCTCTCAGTTTTCCAAGCAATCAAAATTTTCCAAATTTTCTTACAAGAACATGTTCTTAGTTTGGATCTGTTTGATTTTGGGTTTGAATGTTCAAATATGTTTTCTTGTGGTTGAATATGCATTTTTTTTTTGTTTTCATTGATTGCTATACAAGATTAGCATGCTTTTAGCTTGGGGTTTGATGGAATCATGGTGGCTTCTGGATTGTGTTTTGTTGCAAGATTTTAAGAAATGCAGGTTTTTGGGTATTTTGGTCATTGATAAAAAGTAATAGTAAATACGACTTAAACATGACATGTATTTTGAATATTAAGAATTCTAAATCCCATTAATTTCAAATTCCTGACAAAAGCAATGTGTGAACACGCCACCTTAGGTTCCATCAAATCCATGGTTGAAGGAATCCATAATTCCTAACTATTTGTAAATGAATTTAGATTCCTTACATTTCACACAACTCATACCCTTAACTAGCCTTAAACATCATTATACACCTCAACCAATCAACTAATACATACTATAAACTAAATTCCAATACATTCGAATTCAATTGCGCGAACCAAACGTCCCCAAGTCCTGAAACGTCTACATGGAAATTTATACTCGCTGGATTAACATTGTCACGACTTATTTTTTTTTACTTCCTTTGCAGCATACTGTTCGCCTAATTCTCGAAGATGTCATCCCTAAGGAATGCTGTTCATCGGCGGGCTCACAAGGAAAGAGCTCAACCGTGAGTGACCTTTAGTAGACTCCCAGTTTTCCGTAAATGTTCTTCAGTTCTTTTTTATTCTTACAGTTGTTATCTGGTGACTTGCTTACAGAAAAGAAAGGAAAAGATTCGGGCTTCTTGAGAAACACAAGGACTATGTTATCCGTGCAAAGGCATTCCATAAAAAGGAGGAATACTTGCAGGTAAAAAAAAAAACGTTTTCCTATGATTGCATTGTTGCATAACTGTTTGATGTGGATGGTAATCTGAGTTTCTTTCTTTATGGAAATGCATAAAATTATAATTGTTGCTTTGAAGAACAGAAACTCAAGGAAAAGGCAGCATTCAGGAATCCGGATGAATTCTACTTCAAGATGATCAACTCCCAAACTGTTAATGGAGTACATAGACAGGCGTAATTTGCTACATGCTTATCATTTGATTTGTCTCCCCTCCCCAACCGTTAAAAAATGAAAATGAAAAAGAAACAAGCAAATACCAACTTTAAATTGTAACACGTATGCTGCAGGAGTGACGCAAACAAATACACCCAAGAAGAACTCTTGTTGATGAAGTCACAAGATATAGGTTATATCTTGCAGAAACTTCAATCTGAGAAAAAGGTTTAATGATGCAGTAATTGGGTTCTTCTCTAAAGTCCTAAATTCGGAGAATTCTTTCTGCTGAAACCAATTTTATCTGATGCAGAAAATCGAAAAGCTAACGGCAACACTCCACTCACTTGATTCTCAGCCATCAAATCGACATGTATACTATGCTGAAGATAGGTCTGAACCTCACAAGTTTATTACTTTTCCTGCACTTGTATGCATGAATTTAATTGATAACACTTATATAATGGAACTTATAAATGTGGTTCATATATCAAATTTATTATGATTGGTGCAAGTTTGATGAGAGTCAGGTTCTTATAAGAACCCTATATTTTGTAGGAACACAATAGCCACTTCATGTGAATTTCATGTTTAAATTTGTGAGTTTGAGGGTGTTTCTTGTGCTCTTACCGAAACCCAATATGTTTCTTAGTTAAATATTTTACCATCTACAGAGAAGATGCTAAGAGAATCGCATCGGAAACAAAAAATGTTGGTGGATTTCTAGCTGTTGAGGACTTGCCTGGCAAAATCAAAAGGTAAAGTAACTTGTTAGCTTGGTCATGTATGTATATTAGTGTTTACTTGTTTTATCATGATGCCATTTCAACTAAGTTATTTGGTCGAAGACTCTTTCTTCTACTTCATAACTTTGCTTATTGCAGGAAGACTGCTTCTTCGTACAGAGAGCTGGAAGCCAGAAGAAGCAGAGTCCAAGAATTAGAGAAAGTTTATAATGAGATGACATTGAAACAAGAATTACAGGTATATGCTTAAACTCTAAAAGCATTTTTAATGCCCTTTTTCCCAGCTGTAGTTGAACTAAACATCTCATCTTTTGAGCAGAAAAAGGGTAAAAAACGAAAGCTTCGTGAAGATGAGATTGTCTGCCCAACATCTGGACCGGTATACAAGTGGAGAACCGAACGCAAGCGTTAGAAGAAACTAGAAACAAACTAATATATTGTGTATGCTGTGGCAGGTATTTTCGGCAATTAGCATCAATTATTTTTGTCGCTGGTTTTTTTAGAAGTAATTAGGAACTTCAGTTATTTTCGGTGATGCGAACATGACTTGTATACGTAAGAAAAATTATCTGTATTTTCTTTTTCATTAGCTTGGAAACAGGAAGAGTTTGCTGCTAATGTTTTACTGATTTGTGTCATGATTGACAATATTGGATACCAATTATCATCACATCACTACATGTTTTGTCACAATTCTCTTTATTTCTTACCCTAATTAACATAATTGTTTTCTAGTATCTGGTAAGATGTGCTTGTGGTAGTAGCACAATTGTGTTTGTGTGAGATTTTATTCTGTTAATCGATTTTATTTATAAGTAAAATGAGGTTTTTTTTTTTCTTCATTTTTACTAGAAATAAAAACATATTATGAAAGTTATTGATATTTAATAACATGCTTTTAATTTGTTTTTTTTAAATGAAATATTATGTGCCCAGAAATTTTACACTAAGTTTAACAAGAGAATTTTACAAAAAATGTTATAGTCAAGAATAGATATGTATATATATTAATTATACATATAACATAATTGTCAAATTATGTGTATCCAAAATAAAAAGAGATCATCAAAGAGTTATAAAACATTGTGGTATTAGGTGTTAAATGTGACCTTAATATTGAGAGTTTCAGTTCCATTATGAATAAAAATGTAGATTTTAAAGGTAGATCAGAGGGTGTGTGTATTCTATTGTTTAAAGAAAAGTTATAGAACGTTCATATGTTATTTTAAAGCTTGAAGTAAGAAGAAGGGTAATGGAGTTGGATAGGAAAGGTGTCAGTAACCCATATTCAATTAATGCCCATTAGCAATATAAACCTAGTTACCATCAGGGATGACCTTTTTTAAGTTAGATTATTTCATATATATCATTGTAAACTTTTAATATTATGCATATATCCTTGCAAACTTCCTTATTATATATATATATCCTTCTAAACATTTAAATCTCACATATATATATCCAAATGACTATTTCAAATTTGAGTACATTTAAAAAAATATTAAATATAATTTTTTTTAAATTAATTTATTATTGAATTAAATTAGAAATGATATTTCTTTATTTTTCTTGTAGTTTAGGTATTTAAAAAAGCCTTTTAAATGATAAAATAATTTAAAATAGTCATTTGGATATATACGTGAGATTTAAAGATTTAGAATGATATATATATGTAATAAGGAATTTTGCAAGGATATATGCGTAATATTAAAAGTTTACAAGGATATATACGAAATTCTTCCTTTTAAGTATATTTAAGACTAAGCTAAGTAATAACTACTATAAAAGGATACCTTAAGCTTCACAGGGAATGGTTATTAATTGTTGAAGGCTCTGTAGGAAAGTTTCAAAGCTATGTCAAATGAAGAAAACAACTCTTAGTGGGTGTTTGTTTTGTTCTTAATGGAATCATTAAGAAGTAATTCAAAGGTTGAATGACCTCTTAATGATTCCATTAAGAGGTAAACAAACATGGCTTTAATCAAGCAGGCTTCAAATCAAGGAACACTTACTTGCTCTCTTCACCCTAACTAGTGTTGTATGCCTATTAGGGTTACATATGGGTTGGTTTTTCTGAGGTATTGATGATGAGCTTAAGGAGTCATGGATTTTGATGATGTTTATAACATGATAGAAAAAACCCAAACTCTTGGTTATAGATGGTTCTGAACTCAAAACATAATTGATTTTAAAAATGGATTTACAGTTTCATGTCCCCAATGTTTTGAACTTGGTATTATGATGATTACTCAGTTTCTGATGTTTTTATGAATTCAATCATAAGAACATGAAGTTGTTATTAGTGATGCTCAAGTACGAGGTTTTGTTTAGATGTTTAAAAGGTCGTAACTTGGATATGGAAATTAATTAGAAAGTGATTTTTATGTCAAAATAAAGGTAAGAAGGTTACTTTCAAGTTACAAGTTACAATTGTATTTTTATGCTAACAAGATATTGAAGGCCCGCGCGTTGCTGCGGAGTCTAAAACATTGATTACAAAAAAACATAAAAAATAAATGAATAAATACTTTTCAAACAATTCAAATAACGAAACACAACTCAATATGAATCGAAAAGTGAAATTGGAAAGCTGATATATATCCAAGAAGCAAACCAAATAATACTAAAATTACAAACCATGTCTTATTAATCGGATCGGAACCGGAATTGGATAATTAAATATTCATAACCATAATTTGAAATTTTGACATTGATTAGATTTAATCGCCAAATTAATTTGGTGGTTTTATGATCAAATATAATAAAGTTATAATTGTAATGTCTCCAATACATCGATTAGGACTTGCCAACATTATAATAGTAATGTTCAATGTTAAACATTATCATAGTTAATAAAAAAATCTAAATATTAATTAGTTACATTTTTTAATTATAAAGCAATTTTATTAGAATATTGTATTGTGCATTTGAATAATAAAGTCTTTTTTATACAATTAAAGACAACATAATAGTTTCAAAAGACAACTCCAAACATATGTATAATTACAATCATAGTTTTAAGTGTGTAAGAAAATATTGTAATAATAAATATTAAAAGAGGACTAAACAAAACTTCATTAAAATAAAAGGGGATAAATAAAAGATAACACTAAGATAAGTGTGTTATGAAAATTTTAAATAAAAAAAAAAACAACCAATCATAAGATGCCATGTTGCAGATTCCCTTTAGCTAAACTCATTTGAAAATTGTATGTACATATAATTTGAACACAAAAAGAGTCAAAATGAACAAAAACAAATATGGACAGCAAACATTAAGTTGTTATCTGTAACACCCCTCCCCGAACCCGGAAATGCCACGTCAATACAATACACAGGTGGCAATATCGCAATAGCTCAATTATGCACATGTCACAGGATAACTGAAATCTCTGACAATTTAAAACTTTTATTAAACATCATTAACACATAATCCACTGGATTACATAAGCCCAAAAGTGCTAACATAGGCAGTACTGATCAGATTATTACACAAATTAACACAAGCTCCCCAGATGATTCCCGATCCCAGCTCATCCAGCACGGCTACAAATCCTGTCACTGATGCCCTGAACATGGAAGACTCGAATACGTAAGCTCGAAAGCTCGTGAGTACTCGAGGGTTAGACTCTGCACAGTAAACACATAGCATGCGAAACACGTAGCACATACACACAGCACAAGCTCCATCTCTGTCTCTGGCAATCAGCAGTATAAAGCAGATATGAACACTCAGCATGAGATCCGAAGCCCTGCACACAATATCACTGAGGGGGACCCTTCCCCAGCTAACGACCGTGCGCACCGGTGGTTAGCCACAACCCTGTAGCACGGGCGCGAACCGGCTACAGGCCCTGCCGTGTATACACGCTCCAAGGACTGTTAGGGACAGTCAACCCACGCGATCTCACATCGCGAATCACCGTCCGTATGGAACTCATCACGGACCCCCGGACTGGATCTCATCTCATGCACACATATATCACATATGTGGGAAATAGAATCATACCTGGCGCCCACGTCCCTGTCTCATTCACAATACACAACATACACATACACAAAGCTAGCTACACAGTTATGACTCGTAAAACAGTCCCGCGGTTTAGAAAAGAACTCGGGTACTCACCTGGCTGTCAGACAATCCGCCTCAATCCCTAACTCTACGATCTCTGATTCGGCTCACCTCGCGGTCGGCTCATCCCTGCAATCATACGGATCTCAACAATTAATCTCAATCCCAGCCAATACATATAACCGACTCACAATGATCCCATATTCAGCACGGACTCAAACAATCTCAATAAAACCCACGAACTCCAATCAACATATAAAACAAACCCAAACACGGCCCCTTTTATCGAATTGAACTCGACACATAATCCCAACCGGATCCCGAAGACCCAACCGAAACCCGACCTCGAAATCCCGACGAGACTCAAAACTCAACCTTAATACACTTACAAAACTCAGCTCGATAGTCCCGAAGGAACCCGACACCAATTCGATCCAAAACCTTCTAATAAGACTCAACTCGAATTTTCCCTGCAGGTTACTTGTCGCGCCGCTAAGCCCCTGCACTCGCGCCGCGTCCCTGCTCCTCTGCGCGTCGCGCCGCGGTCCCCTGCGCGTCGCGCCGCGACCTCCAGCCTGCTCCAACTCTGCTCTTCGACTTCCATGGCTGACCAGGAGGGTTTTCACCTCCAAAACCCGATTTCAAACACTCAAATACACAAAATTCATACATGTTTAACCCATATACTTCCAGAAACCAAATCCCACATATACACATACATATTCCAAGATTTTAGCTATCAAAACCAAGAATCCTTACCTTTGAAGCTTCAAGAACACAAGGTGATGAAGACAACTCTCAATTTCACACTTAATTTCTGGATTTGGGAGGCTTGATTCAGCTGGAGCTTCACACACACACACCTTTAGGTTTAGATAAGAGGAATGAAGGGATAAGGTCACATATACGTATATATCCGATTCCTCAATTAAGCAAGTCCCGAACCCACTAAATCCGAACCCGATATCACTTTTATACAATTAATATCCTTTTAACCCATTTAACTCCACGAACCCAAATACATAATTAATCCACTAAATTTATAACCCGGAGACACGTAGCTCGCAACCCGACACGTATATATCCACTAATCGGGATCTCATTGGCCCAACACGATATTAATTATTTAAACATCCACTAAAATAATTCCACGCAATTATCTTGAAAATTGGGATGTTACAAATCTTCCCCTCTTAAAGAGATTCCGTCCCCGGAATCTATCGCAAGCCCGCTCGCAAATGCACATCTCTAAGTCAAATCCCCGAACATGTTGACTCACAACTCTCGACATCATCAGCAACTCTTGATAAATTCGCATTTGAACTCTGAATGGTATAATCATCACTAAAACACGTCTCTACTTCAACTCTCGAAGTAAGTCAACTCCCTCGAATCTTTAACTCAATTAAACAATCCACTAATAGCTCAATTAAATCCCCTAATTCCCACATCGGCAGCTGATAAATCCTCTATTCACAGAATCTTCACGTGGCGTCACCTCATAAGCCACTCAATCCACATATGGTCTCAATCCATCGGTCTTCGCTCTCCCTCATCACATATCCGCATAGCTCTATACAGATCATCCACTAACACAACACATAAGATGTCTCCATCGTCTCGCTAAACGCAAGCTCATAAACATGGTTAAACTCATAAAGGGATTAAATCCACTCTCAATAGATTAATCCACTATCACAACAGAACTCAACTCTTTTCACCACAATAGATAAACGCATCTCATAAAACGCAATATCCCAGATATAGACACACGCACAAGAACTTTTATCCACTATCGATAGGATAATCCACTATCACATGATAATCCACTATCAATAGGATCATTCCACCATCACATCACAACAAATTCGCAATAATCACTCATATAGCTCACATAGCTCAACAGGATTAATCCATCCAACATAGCACAATTCTAAACTCGGAAGCCCAGATCGCAATAAACCCGAATTTAACACATTGACTCCACATATACACCCCAGGCTCAACGACCCCATTCAGCCCATACACACAATCCCGCCCCTCTGTCACTGAATCCCACATAACCACAGACAAAACGAAGCAGTCACACACAACAGAACACATACTCTTATCACAGACACAGCCCAATGACCCGTCCCCCACTAATACACACTCAAATCAAGCTCAGAGAAACATAATCGGAACCATATCAGCATCATCTCGAGCTGCCTCTGTAGTCGCCTGAAATACCCGACCCCGCGCCCGAGAATCATGACGACCGGATGACGACGGCTCTGCTCTAGCCCCACTGGAACTCGCACCCTGCACCGCTGATCCCAACTCTGGACAGTCTCGCACCCTGTGTCCCGGCCTCCCGCAATGGAAGCACAATGGCTCTGGAACTGTACACGTGGCGGCAGCATGCCCACGCTGGCCGCATCGATAACATCTAGGCACGCACGGCCCACTATGGCGACGGTGACATATCGGGCACTCCCGATTCCCAACCGAACTGTCTCCTCTATCTCCCCCATCTTGAGGTCTCTGCCCTACGCTGCTCTGACTCTGCCCTGTATACCTCGAACTCTGCCTCTGACTCTGACTATCCGATCGATGGCTCCGCCCCGGTTCACTCGACCTCCGCTCTCTATCCCTGTCTCTGTCTCTATCCCGATCTCGCCTGTCTCTTGAACTCTGTCCCGAACGCCGCTCTCTGGAATCGTCTCTGGAATGCCTCCGGTCTCTCGAGGACCGCTCAGGAGTCCTCGCACGTCGACTCTGAAAAGATGGCTCCTCCCTCTGTTTGGCTATTTCTCGCTCCCTTATGCGGGCCATCTCTAATGCTTTGGCAAAAGTAGAAGTCTCGTGCATCCCAACGAACTCTCTGATATCCGCTCGCAGTCCATCAACAAACGCATCGATTCTTCGCTGCTCAGTGGCGACGTAATGAGTTGCAAACTGGGAGTACTCATTGAACCGGTCCACATACTGCTGCACTGTCATCTCTCCCTGCTGTAGGTGAAGGAATCGCCGCTCCATCTCCCGCCTCTCGTCTCTAGGAATGTACTGCAGCTCGAACATGGCTCTAAACTGATCCCACGTCATCGCATACGCCGCGGAAGAAGTCATGGCTGACTCTATAGACTGCCACCACCGTGACGCCCCTCCCCTCAACAGATAGGTCGCATAACCGACCATATCTCTCGGCTCCACATGCGCAACTCTGAAGGCAGCCTCCACCTCGCGCTCCCATGCCATAGCCATCCCTGGCTCACCCCCGCCTCTAAACTCTGGCGGATTCCCGGTCATGAAATCCTTGAACGAACCCCCTCGCCGAGACGTAGATGAAGAGGCACCCATACCCGTATCCTGACCACCCCCAGCACGTGATCCCATCCCCTGATCTTGTTCCCGCTCCTGCTCTCTCTGTTGCCTGTAGAACTCTGTCAATACCCCCAGAAGCTCTGACTTGCGAATGAACTCGTCATCTACCGGCTTGCCCGCGCCGGATCCCTCGCCCTGATCTGCCTCAACTATCTGCACAAATCAAAACAATTGAGAACCACAGATAAATCACCCAGCGTTGTACACTAAGCCAGGTTAGTTAACTCCACTAATATCAATCGCAATAGATCTCCCACGGATCGAAACAAGGTTTAAGTTAAGCATCCACTAATGATACTCAGACTTCAAACCACAAGCTCTGATACCATGCTGTAACACCCCTCCCCGAACCCGAAAATGCCACGTCAATACAATACACAGGTGGCAATATCGCAATAGCTCAATTATGCACATGTCACAGGATAACTGAAATCTCTGACAATTTAAAACTTTTATTAAACATCATTAACACATAATCCACTGGATTACATAAGCCCAAAAGTGCTAACATAGGCTGTACTGATCAGATTATTACACAAATTAACACAAGCTCCCCAGATGATTCCCGATCCCAGCTCATCCAGCACGGCTACAAATCCTGTCACTGATGCCCTGAACATGGAAGACTCGAATACGTAAGCTCGAAAGCTCGTGAGTACTCGAGGGTTAGACTCTGCACAGTAAACACATAGCATGCGAAACACGTAGCACATACACACAGCACAAGCTCCATCTCTGTCTCTGGCAATCAGCAGTATAAAGCAGATATGAACACTCAGCATGAGATCCGAAGCCCTGTACACAATATCACTGAGGGGGACCCTTCCCCAGCTAACGACCGTGCGCACCGGTGGTTAGCCACAACCCTGTAGCACGGGAGCGAACCGGCTACAGGCCCTGCCGTGTATACACGCTCCAAGGACTGTTAGGGACAGTCAACCCACGCGATCTCACATCGCGAATCACCGTCCGTATGGAACTCATCACGGACCCCCGGACTGGATCTCATCTCATGCACACATATATCACATATGTGGGAAATAGAATCATACCTGGCGCCCACGTCCCTGTCTCATTCACAATACACAACATACACATACACAAAGCTAGCTACACAGTTATGACTCGTAAAACAGTCCCGCGGTTTAGAAAAGAACTCGGGTACTCACCTGGCTGTCAGACAATCCGCCTCAATCCCTAACTCTACGATCTCTGATTCGGCTCACCTCGCGGTCGGCTCATCCCTGCAATCATACGGATCTCAACAATTAATCTCAATCCCAGCCAATACATATAACCGACTCACAATGATCCCATATTCAGCACGGACTCAAACAATCTCAATAAAACCCACGAACTCCAATCAACATATAAAACAAACCCAAACACGGCCCCTTTTATCGAATTGAACTCGACACATAATCCCAACCGGATCCCGAAGACCCAACCGAAACCCGACCTCGAAATCCCGACGAGACTCAAAACTCAACCTTAATACACTTACAAAACTCAGCTCGATAGTCCCGAAGGAACCCGACACCAATTCGATCCAAAACCTTCTAATAAGACTCAACTCGAATTTTCCCTGCAGGTTACTTGTCGCGCCGCTAAGCCCCTGCACTCGCGCCGCGTCCCTGCTCCTCTGCGCGTCGCGCCGCGACCTCCAGCCTGCTCCAACTCTGCTCTTCGACTTCCATGGCTGACCAGGAGGGTTTTCACCTCCAAAACCCGATTTCAAACACTCAAATACACAAAATTCATACATGTTTAACCCATATACTTCCAGAAACCAAATCCCACATATACACATACATATTCCAAGATTTTAGCTATCAAAACCAAGAATCCTTACCTTTGAAGCTTCAAGAACACAAGGTGATGAAGACAACTCTCAATTTCACACTTAATTTCTGGATTTGGGAGGCTTGATTCAGCTGGAGCTTCACACACTTCACACACACACACCTTTAGGTTTAGATAAGAGGAATGAAGGGATAAGGTCACATATACGTATATATCCGATTCCTCAATTAAGCAAGTCCCGAACCCACTAAATCCGAACCCGATATCACTTTTATACAATTAATATCCTTTTAACCCATTTAACTCCACGAACCCAAATACATAATTAATCCACTAAATTTATAACCCGGAGACACGTAGCTCGCAACCCGACACGTATATATCCACTAATCGGGATCTCATTGGCCCAACACGATATTAATTATTTAAACATCCACTAAAATAATTCCACGCAATTATCTTGAAAATTGGGATGTTACATTATCAAGAAAGGTTTTACACATATTTTTGAATAAATTCATAATTAAATCACTAAGAGGAGTCATAAGGTGATTCTTGTATCCAAATAGTTAAGTTAGGAACATGTTGAAGAAAATTTCGATAAATGAATTTAGATCTGTTTGAGAAACATGAAAACAGGAGACAGATCACAGGTACACTAAGTTTGAGTTTATAAATTGTCTTTACGAATAAATACATATCTTTAGCATTATAAAGGGTTAGAAAATGGTTTTTATATTAAAACTACCGTGATTGTGTTGCTTTACAAAAAAAAATGAGTTTGGAAACAAATATGATTACGCGCTATAAAATAAGCTTTGATGAGTTTGGAAACAAAAAAATAAGCTTGGAAAATAGGTCGAAAAGACCAAAACAAAATTTTGGACAATAACATAGCAGTTGTTGAAACTTTGATGAATTTTACAATTTCTCTCATAGCTTCTGACAGAATTATAGGTTGATCCCTATATAAAAACGCTTGTAATTGAGTTAGAAATAAGTTAAAATACTTATAAATACAATCTGGAAGAAAAATTGGGATAGAAGGTTTGTCAGTTTAACTCCCACAGATTGAGAACATCATGAAAAATTGAGTCTTGAAGCATAGTTATGGAATTTGAATTCCTTAATAAATAAAATATTAATAGATGATTATGAAAGTATGTATATGTTTTGGACCATAGTAATATCTCGACCGGAAAAATTATATAAAAAACCAACGCACTTTTGATATTTTTCAATTAAGTATATGTACCAACAACGTTTCCATAAAAGTCATTCGACTTGATTTTTTTTACAAATTGTGTTGTTTTATCGGATTTTTTAAAGGATTTTTCAGATTTTTTTCATAAAATTCGTTAAGTTAAAGGACTCTTATGGAAACATTTTATGTGCAATGATTTTTACGATTACATTTTTAAGTTGAAGGTCTTTTATGGAGACGTTTTTGGTGCAATGACTTATTCGAAAAATATTGAAAGTACGTTGGTTTTTTACATGATTTTCCCTATCTCGACCTAAGGTGAGTTTTTGTGTTTTTTGCAATTTGGGATTGTACGAACATTATGATATTACGTGCTTATATACTACTTATGCATTACTTCACGTTCATGAATCAATTGTCATTGTTTTGTCATGTATTCATGGGTTGTGTAATGGACGAAATTCACAGTTCGGTATAGCCGTTTCAATACATATTCATGGAATCCTTATCTTCATGGTTCGGATTTATTTCACTGAATATCATGACTAGTCAAACTAGCATTGATATTAAGTGATCCTAACACAATAATCGGGATCCTAAAAGTATGATCATAACTTTGTTATTAGATATTTATATTGGGTGTGGTATATTTTGTACAAAAATCACACACATGAGCTCACTAAGCCATCTAGGCTTATGCATGTTACTTGCATTCCTTAGGTTAACCATCAATATCTTAACCTAATGGAAAAGCCGAGTTAACACTCAAGGGGACCAATAAATGATATGTCTGAAGAATAATCGATAACACCCTTAGGCTTATTTTGGTTTTAGTTTATTGTCTAAGCTTAAAATTATTATTAATAAGGGGGTGTCTTGTATTATTATCATCACTAAAAATGAAATTAGTTTGCTATTATTTGATACAAAAAATTGCTAGTGTTGATTACAAAAATATATTGATAGTATTTTGATAATATAAAGGTTTGTTGCCTAGTAATTGTATATTTTATAGTATAAAATAAAAGTATGTTAGATATTATTGATAAAAAGCTAAAGCCTAACATTCAATTTTGGCTGATCATGCTATGCGGATGAACATTTTTAGTTTTTTACTAGGGTATATGAATGTTTCAACTAAACAATCTTATTCAGAATATTTCGGATTATATTCGATGAAAACTTATGAATGTGTTAGGTATGAAAAAATAAAAAGAGTGAAATTGTCTTAGTTTTTAACTTTATTATTATTATTATTATAGGATGATATCATTAATAGAATGATAGAGTTTTGATGTTTATTGTAAATATCATTTCTTTGGTTTCTTCATAAAAATGAAGAGAATCAAAACATGAAAAAATAATTGAGATTTCATTATCTTCTATTCATTTTGTATGTCAATTTTAATTTAAGCTTGTAATGCTTTGTAAATAAAGCTTAATAACCAAAACAATTAGATTCTCTATACTTTTTCGTACCAAACGCATCCGTCTTTGACCTTTTACTCTTTTAGCAATGAGTGTGATTGTGATCCAACTATTTTTAGCCCAAAATTGGATTATAGCCCAATCATAATTTTGACCTGGGCCATGTTATCTGTCAATGAGGCTTGATTATTAGGATGGTACCAATCATTCTATCAAGACACCTTTTTTTTATTGGTTTGATACTTTGATTCATAATGTTTGGTTTTCAACACATTTAAAGATTTTATAATTCTAATCTATTCAAGAAATTTATTAGGAAAACAAACAAATAAAATAACATTTAAAGGTGGATGCGAGTACTTTAAGGTGCTGTAGAGATTAATAACTGTGGTTTGCGGACTTAGCTGTAGAAATATGCGGTCAGAAGAGATGGCTACACAGACGCGGACAGATGATGCGGCAGACGGGGGAAGACGTCTGCAGACGCGGGCAGACGGAAAACACAAAAACGCACTTCCATGAAAAACATCTTCCCGCGTCTTCGAGTTCGCAGATATAAGAGATTTCGAAGATCTTCTTAAAAAAACAAACATGGCCTAAATCATTAAACGTATACTTGATTAATGTATGGTTTAAATGTTTAATGCCCTTGTGTGATACTATGATTGATTGTGCATTGTACATGCCCATTTTACATAAAAGCAAGAAAAAATGTTTTTTAGTTTTGATTATTTTATTTTTTTAAGGGTTATTATTGTGTTGTTAAATGAAAAATGTTCGGTTATTAATCAATCAAGAAAAGGAAAAAATGAAACATGTGTTACACATTTTAAAGGAAATGCTAAATATAAAACATGGTACACCTAACAAAAAATACAAACAAGCAAACACAACGTACACGCCTTACGAAATGAAATTTGAAAGAATTAGAATTTAGTTTATAATATATAATAGTTTATTCGTCGATGTGTGGAATTGTTTTTGTAAAAATTAAGACTAGCTAATGATATGCGTTGTGTGAAATGTTAGGAATCTAAATTCAATTACACATAGCTAGAACTGATAGATTCTTTCAACTATAGATTTTGATGAAATTTAAACACGTTTTTATGCATTGTTTTTGTAATCCAATTTTCAAAACACACCATAAGCAAATTTCAGTTTCTTAAAATCCATTCTGTGAGCCAAATGTCCTTTTAATATTAAAGATAACAAGTTGCTTCGGATAAGTTCGACTCTCTTTGGTTTGGTTTTTTGATTAAAAACCAAATGGATATGCATAATTTATGTTTTTAAAATACCCAGAAACGTAACTATTAGTCCTATTTGCTATTTCAAAACAATTTTCTGCATCACCTACATGCCAATCTGTTTCAAAATGCATAATTGAACATTACACCATTAATTCTTTTTCAGAATCATAATATGGTTTTTTCTAATAATTTTATATTTGCATTTGTTTTAAGGGGCAGTATTATTGTTTTCTTTGTGTGTACATGTAGAATTGTACATCATGGCCATGAACCATGGCTCATGGCATGTTTTATCTGCAAGTGGTACTTGTGTTTCCTTTTCAAGGTTATGTAAATTATAAAAACATCTCCATTATTAGTCACATGATTTGAACATTTTATTAAAAGATAGACAATTTGTATGTTATTATAATTTTATATGTCCATTCACAATACATATTAAATAAGGGTGTGTTTAATGGCCTTATCAAAGTCTGATTAGACGTAAACCTCTTATTCGATAAAAGGTTTAGAACATAAGTACGTTTGATTGCAATGAGAGATGAGAAGTAAAAACCTCTTACCATGACCCCTTTTTATAAAAAAATCAATTTTTCTCTCATCACCACTTATTTAAAAAAGCACGCTGTTGTTATTTCTCTCTTACCCCACTCAATCGCATCACACCTTTACCCCACCCCACCCCACCCCACCCCACCCTACCACTTAACCCACTCACTCACCCTACCATAAAACCCCTATCGTACCCCACCCTACCCTTAACTGCCCCACCCTATCTCACCCAACTACCCTCAACCCTACCCACCCCACCCAACCCTACTCTATCCGACCCTACCCTCAACCTACCTACCCCACCCCACCCTACCCCATACCCCTCAAACCTACCATACCCTACCCTACCTTACCCCTCAACCTGCCCATCCCACCCTACCCCACCCTTAACCTACCTTACCCTACCCCTTAACCTACCCACCCCTACCCTACCCTAACATACCCCTTACCCATATTTATTATAACGATAATTATTCCATCAATCTTTTTTTATAGAATCTATTATTTTTTTCAATAACATATCTATATAACTTATAAACTTTGGTTATTTGAAAGTTAATAAACATAACTTATAAACTTGATTATAACTTGTAACTTTACTTGAATATTGAAAGCATGTTGGTTATATGTTCCTTGAATGCATATGTTACTTGATTATAACTTTTAAACTTGAAATGGTCTCTTACTTGAATATCGAAAGCATGTTGGTTATATGTTTCTTGAATGCATATGTTACTTGATTATAACTTTTAAACTTGAAATGGTCTCTTACTTGAATTATGTTAAAGCTCTTTGAATGTTGGGCTGATTCAATGATAATATTGTTAATTGATACTTGACTTTAATCAATAATATTGGCTTACTTGAATCTTGTTAGTGTTATTCTGTTATTTTTCTTGAATGCATATATGTTACTTAATTATAACTAATAAACTTGAATTGATTTATTCCTTGAATCTTGTTAAAGTTATTTAAATTTTTAAAGGGTTTGCTTGAATCACTTTGATTCAATGATATTATTGTTACTTGATACTTGATTTAAATCAATGAAATTGGTTTGAATATAAGAATGAATACGTAAAATTAATAAAAAAAACAACAAAATCGGATAACTTATAAAACAAACAGACTTATTGTTTTTCTCTTATCAGACATTCGTATCTTATCAGGATCACCTCTCATCAATCAGAAGTAGAATCAGACATCTACCTCTTATGCAATCAAACAACACCTAAATTTTATAACGTTTTTAGAAATTTTTGATTTTCTTTACTTTTTTATCATTTAAACAACCATAACTTTCTTATAACTAAATCTCTTAACTTTTGTTGAAAATATAAATTACTGTATTTTTCATAATCAATTATTTTAATGAGAATACATATAAGGCCATGTTTAGCTAAAGAAAACTAGTCAGTTTTCGATTTTCAGTTTTCAGAAGAAAAAAAAACAAAGGTTATCATACACTTAAAACTTGTTTAGATGATGCATTTTCAGTTTTAAGAAAAACGAGATAGGTGAAAAAGTAAGAGAGGCGGTATAGAAAGTAAATATAATGTAGGTGATAAAAAAATTAAGAGAGAGAAATATAATATAAATAGTAAATATATGATAGATGTAGGCTTGGCAAAAAAAAAAAAAACTCATTCCCGATGGAAAATCCATAACTTGATCCTGATTTGACAGAGGAATCCCCAAGTTGACCGAGGATGAGAAATCCTCGATTTAAATAATGGGATGGGGCAGGGATGGGGGATACTTTAATCCCCGACCCCGGATATATTTGTGTATTAATATATATATATATATATATATATATATATATATATATATATATATATATATATATATATATATATATATATATATATATATATATATATATATATATATATATAGAATTTGGTTCCACAGCGTCCCCTCCAAAATCCAGCGTACCCAGCGTACCAAGGGTATTTTCGTAATTGCAGCGACCATTCACATTGCTTAAATTCATCATTCACATTATATGATCATTCACATTAGTCAATTGATCATTCACATTACTTAATTGATCATTCACAACACTTATTTAACTATTTATACTTCTTGTACACTTATTTGATCATTCACATTACTTAATTAACCATTCACATTACTTAATTGACCATTCACATTACTTAAATGATCATTCACATTACTTAATTAATCATTCACATTACTTAATTGACCATTCACATTACTTAAATACATTTAACATTGATGGTATGTAGAAGATGAAGTCTAACATTGCTGTTCTCGTCATTCATCAAATGTGAATGGACATTTACCTAATGTGAATGACCATTCACATTAGAAGATTGATCATTCACAAAACGTAGTTGACAATTAACAGGACTAATGTAAGGTGCTGATATTATTTAACCAATGTGAATGGTGAAATTGACTAATGTGAATGGCCATTCACATTAGCTGAATGATCATTCACATTGGTTGATGTTATTAATGTTTGATAGATTTGAGAATTTGAGCGTTACATGAATGACCATTGTTACTGTTTGTCATTAATCTTGTTACTGCTTGTTAGTAGTTGACGATGCACAGCATACATGCTGTGCTGATATGGTACAACCAATGTGAATGGTAAATTTCCTAATGTGAATGACCATTCACATTAGCTGAATGATCATTCACATTGGTTGATATTATTAATGTTTGATAGATTTGAGAATTTGAGCGTTACATGAATGACCATTGTTACTGTTTGTCATTAATCTTGTTAGTGCTTGTTAGTAGTTGACGATACACAACATACATGGTGTGCTGATATGGTACAACCAATGTGAATGGTGAAATTTACTAATGTGAATGGCCATTCACATTAGCTGAATGATCATTCACATTGGTTGATGTTATTAATGTTTGATAGATTTGAGAATTTGAGCGTTACATGAATGACCATTGTTACTGTTTGTCATTAATCTTGTTACTGCTTGTTAGTAGTTGACGATGCACAGCATACATGCTGTGCTGATATGGTACAACCAATGTGACTGGTGAAATTGACTAATGTGAATGGCCATTCACATTAGCTGAATGATCATTCACATTGGTTGATGTTATTAATGTTTGATAGATTTGAGAATTTGAGCGTTACATGAATGATCATTGTTACTGTTTGTCATTAATCTTGTTACTGTTTGTTAGTAGTTGATGCTCAGATTCACATGTTGTGCTGATATTATTTTACCAATGTGAATGATCAAATAAGCAATGTGAATGATCATTTAAGTAAGGTGAATGATCAATTAAGTAATGTGAATGATCATTTAAGTAACGTAAATGGTTAATTAAGTAATGTGACTGATCATTTAAGTAATGTGAATGATCATTTAAGTAATGTGAATGGTCAATTAAGTAATGTGAATGATCAATTAAGTAATATGAATGATCAATTAGTCAAATAATTATTGTGAATGATCAAATAAGTGTAAAAGAATTGTAAATAGTCAAATAATTCTTGTGAATGATCAAATAAGTGTTGTGAATGAATAATTAAGTAATGTGAATGATCAATTAACTAATGTGAATGATCAATTAATGTGAATGATGAATTAAGTAATGTGAATGGTCGCTGTAATTACGAAAATACCCTTCCAGCAAAAAAAAAAGGGGGGGGGGACGCGCATGGAAAGCATTTTTTGATCACAACCATTGATTTATTTAATCTTGTGGCTTTGGATGGGTACCCTTGGTACACTGGATTTTTGAAGGGACTCTTTTGAACCTATATATATATATATATATATATATATATATATATATATATATATATATATATATATATATATATATATATATATATATATATATATATAGTTCCATTGAGAACTTTTGTGTATCGAGGCACAAAAGAACCACCATTGGCCCTTGGATGAAAAGAATGTGTGGGTTAGATCAAATGGCAAAAGGGTAATTAAATAGAAAGTTTTATGCATCAAGTGCACATAATGAAATTCCCGGAGGGGTAAAACAGGAATTATGCAATCCTTATTTAATTATTACACTTCCAAAATTAACAAAAATAATACAAATTCAAAATACATCAAAATACATGCATATCGTTCATCTCTTCATGCATATCGTTCATCTCTTCCAAAAATAAATCATGCATATCGTTCATCTCTTCCAAAATCAAAATACATCAAAATACAAACATGAATCGTTCATACAAACATAAATCATGCATATCGTTCATCTCTTTCAAAATCAAGAGGGGGCTAAGAGAGAGGAGAGAGAGAGATAGAGAGAGAGAGAAAGAGGGAGTGGTTTTAGGAAAGAAGTTAATGGTGATTTTCATACCAAATTTAGCTATTAATTATCTTAAAAACATTTAAATTCAAAAATAATTTCCATACATTTAATATCCCCTAAATGCCCTTTGTGCAACCTTGGTAGATAGTCCGATGCACAAAAGTTCTCAATGGTGCCTCGATGCACAAAAGTTCTCAATCGAACCCCAGTCTATATATATATATATATATATATATATATATATATATATATATATATATATATATATATATATATATATATATATATATATATATATATATATATATATGTATATATGTATGTATGTATGTATGTATGTATGTATGTATGTATGTATATATGTATGTATAGGGTTGGGTTCCGGTAAGAACCTTCATTACCGTGAGAACGTGAGAACCACTCCTTAAAATTACATTCAAAAAACTAAATGCACAAATTTGAACATCAAATGCACAATTCGTACATAAAACTAAAATTACATTCAAATGCATTAACTTGAAAATGGGGCACCTGTATGCATTAACTTGAAAATGGGGCACCTGTATGCATTATGGAGTCAGGTTCTTTGGGGCACATGTATGCATTGTGTACTTTGGGAACCTGTATGCACCGTTAGATATTGAATTTTAATGGTTCAGATTGTAGTGGCAAAAGGGTAATTAACTTGAAAATGGGTGCACGGGTGCATAACTTCTCGTGCGCAGAAGGGCAAAATCGGAAGATGCTTGAATTCAGAAAATATTCTATCCGAATCTAAACAAACATGATGCATCTTCGTCCAATTTATTGGATTCGTCTTCAAACACAATGCATCTTCATCCAATTCAATTTCAAACATGATGCATTTCGACCATATTCATCATCGTCTTTGTTCCATCATTATGCATCACCAAAATCGTGATGCATTTCGGCCATATTCATCCTCGTCTTTGTTCCATCATTATGCATCACCAAAATCGTGATGCATTTCGACATTTAAACGTGTTAATTTCGTGATGCATCTCTGAAATTTAAACGTGTTCATCAACGTCTTCAATGTGTTCATCATTGTCGTGATGCATTGCTGTTGTGCATCATGTTTGAAACAACCAATACCATATGCTATGAAAGAGAAAGGGACAGAGAGAGAAAAAGATGATGAAATTATGGGAAGGTGGTTGATCATTTTATTTAGTTTCCTAAATAAATGATAAATATTAAATTAAATCTTATAATTTAACAATATATTATTAAGTATTCCCAAAATGCCCTTAATGCACCCTTTGTAAACAAGCAATGCATTTTTGGTTCCCATTTGGTTCCCGATGCATATGGTGCCCCATAGAACCTCAATATATATATATATATATATATATATATATATATATATATATATATATATATATATATATATATATATATATATATATATATATATATATATATATATATATATCTGTGTGTGTGTGTGTGTGGGTTCAATGGAGAACCTCCATGCATCAAAGAACCTTGATAAACCTCCATGCACCACCACAAATGCATCACAATTCTCCCGTAATGCATCATTATTTCCACGTGATGCATCGATTTCTACGTGATGCAATTCAATTTTCTAGCGATGCATTGTGGTTCTCTAAGGTTCTTCGATGCATATGGTTCTCCATTGAACTCACCCCTATATATATATATATATATATATATATATATATAGGGTTGGGATCATTGCAGAACCTTAATTTAGTGTAGAACCATAGAACCAATTTAAACCAATGGATTATAATATAACACTAGGGATAAGATGGTAATTATGCAATTAACATTGAATTAATAGTAGCCTACCAAGTTTGTTTGTCCATTTTGACTTTTTTTTTTTACTATGTTAATATCGAATTGACATGCAGTGTTGCATATATGATATATAGTATCACTTCGACATTGAATATGTGATATAAACTGTAATTCGACATTGAATAATCTCTATATAACATATTAAATGGTCGTCTGGGTAAAAGAATTTTTTACGAAAAATAAACACGTAAAATTTTTTTCGAAAAAAGATATATCATGACTATTCTCGTTAAATCCACCAACTTTGACTACTAATTTTGACCATTAGTTTGGCTCTTTTAATAGTGAAGATATATGCAGTGTTGCATCGACGTTGAATATACGATATCAAGTGACCCTTCGACATTGAATGATCTCACCATGCGTATATTGCATCGTGGTCTGGGTAAAAAGTTTTTTTACGAAAAGTAAACATGTAAAATTTTTTCGAAAAACATATATCATGACAGGTCTCGTTTTAAACAGTATAAAATTCTCGTTTTTATGGTATAACTTTTTGATTTAAAAATTAATCATATTAATGTTATTTTAATTTAAAGAATTGCTAATGTCAATCTTTTTGCTATTTCCAATCTTTTCTTTTTTTTATCCCAGAATTAAAATATCACTAATCTTAATCTTTTTTTCACTAATTCCAAATTTGACTCTTTTAATCAAGACCATTAGATTAATCTAATGTATGGATGATATACTGGTTCTATAGTTCTACACTAAAATTAAGTTCTGCAATGATCTCATCTATATATAGGGTTGGGATCATTGCAGAACCTTTATTTAGTGCAGAACTATAGAACCAATCGAAGCCATTGGATTATAATATAACACTAGGGATAAGATGATAATTATGCAATTAACATTGAATTAATAGTAGCCTACCAAGTTTGACTGCCCATTTTGACCATTTTTGACTCTTTTAATATCGAATGTAGATGCAGTGTTGAATATATGATATATTGTATTACTTCGACGTTGAATATGTGATATAAACTGTAATTCGACATTGAATGATCTCGATATAATATATTGAATGGTCGTCTGTGTAAAAAGAATTTACGAAAAATAAACACGTACATTTTTTTTGAAAAAAATATATCATGACCGTTCTCGTTAAATCCACCAACTTTGACTACTAATTTTGACAATTATTTTGGCTTTGTAAATATCAACGTATATGCAGTGTTGCATATATGATATATAGTATTATATTCGAGGTTGAATATACGATATCAAATGTTCCTTCGACATTGAATGATCTCGTCATGCTATATTGGATCGTGGTCTGGGAAAAAAGAATTTTACGAAAAATAAACACATAAAAATTTTTAAAAAAAATATATCATGACCGGTCTCGTTTTAAAGAGTATAAAATTATCGTTTTTATGGTTTAATTTTTTTGATTTAAAAATTATTCATATTAATGTTATTTTAATTTAAAGAAAAACAATAATTATTTTGTTAATGTCAATCTTTTTGCATTTCAAATCTTTTCCATTTTTACCTTTGAAAGAATTAAATTATCACTAAAACCATTTTTTTTTTCACTAACTCCAAACTTGATGATTTTAATCAAGACCAATGGATTAATCTAATCTATGGACGATATTGGTTTCACAGTTCTACACTAAAATTAGGTCTGCAATGATCTCATCTATATATATATATATATATATATATATATATATATATATATATATATATATATATATATATATATATATATATATATATATATATATATATATATATATATATATATATATATATATATATATATGAGAGAGAGAGAGAGATTATCATTCAATATACAACATACCAAAATGTACAGTTCTTAAAAGACTTTTTTTTTTAAATTTTTTTTCATAATAATGTTTTAATTAACCATAAAAAGATGATATATAAATTTGCATACATTCGTACATTGAGCTCCTTAAAAATCAGGTGAACGTACATTTATAGGAATTTGCATTTATGTGAACGAACATTTATGTGACACATGATTTTATTCACTTGGTGTATGAATGTATGCAAAATTATAAATTATTTTGTAATGTTGATTAAAACATGATTACGAAACAAAATTTTAAAAATATTTTATGATGGTACCTTCTGGTGCAGACATAATGAATCATACTCTCTTGAACAGATCGAGGGCACGTGGGTGGACCAATCAACCCGATGAACCTGTATTTACTTCCCTGTTTACAGCGGTGTATAGCAACTTAGGGTTATTTCCATTGTAAATCAGTTTAAGAAAATTTAGAACTTATGTTTTGAGAACAACTTACATTTGAGAGAAAATATAGAATCGAAGACCTAGACTCAACGAAGTCCACAATGTTACAATAACAGAAAAAGCACCACAGAAGCACATCACCATTTTCACTCAACGTATGTCAAAGAAAGAAGCAAGGAATGGAGGATTAATAAATGGAAGATGAAGAAGAAGCTTTCGTGTGTATCATCATTTATATGAAATCGGGGGAGATGAGTTGACATTTTAATTATTACATTGAACTGCCCAATGGAAATTACTAAATTACCTTATTGTGTGTTGCACATGATGAGAGTTAACGGTGCTCATATAACGTCGTGAGTGAGAGGGACTGATGGTGCAAGCAAACAGTAAAAACATATACCAATGATGTAATAAATGAAATTGAGGAACAACATTTCAAGCAAACCACAGAAACCATTTAGTTAATTTAGTCTTATATATTTGAAGAAACAGAATCTACATTACTGGGCTTTTTTAAATGTAGAGTACTGAGCCCAATTATGATTAGCCCTTTTTCATCATACAATATTACAATGCTCTACGGGATGGGCCACATAAAAGATAAACGCAACCGTTTTCGTTATAATTTGTTACAAAAAAGAAAACTCAACAATTCTTTATTCTAACGGGTCAAACACTCAAACTATTGGGTTTTTTTTTCTTTTTTTTTTTTTCCTTCTTCTTCTTTCCTATTGTGTGTTTTTTTCTTTTTACCGCTCTGTGTTGATAAATGCATGTACTTTACGCATTGTTAACTCCCATGTTTAGTTGATGAAAACAGAGTTGTTTTCGGGTTTTGTTATTAATGAAAACAAGGGTTTTATAAAAACATGTTCATCCGCTTATTATTTTTAAAATATATAATTCATTTTGCATAGAATCTCATTTTCAAAATCTATAACTAAAATGTTGAAAACAATTTTAACTTATTCTCAACAATTATCAAATTTAAATGAAAAAAAAGGAGCTTTCAAATTTCAAATCATGTCTAGATGGTTTGTTTTTAAAAATTTCACTTATTTTCTGTAAAAATAAATTAGAAACATTTTCTTGAAAACTAAAATTGAAACTAATAAAAAATTTTCGTGAACTAAACATTAAAGTTTTAGATAGCTATAGTGTTTTTTTTTTCTTTCTTGATCGTGTGGGATTTTTGATTTTTGAGGATTCTTAGGTGGTTTTGAGTTCTTTGACTTCTGCTCCAAGCTATTGCTTTTGGGTATTTTTAGTGTCCATTTTTGGTATAAAATTTTTTCAAAACCAATTAGTTTATGCAATCGATATTCTTAGGTTTGTTTTTACGTAATCCATATAAAGATTAACCCTTTTCAGTTTTCATCAATAATATATTTTCAGAAAACTGATAATATCATAACATAAAACATTAACACCTATCATCTCTATTATTTGTAATAACGCCATCATTTTTGTCAAAGTGAATTTTTCATCGACTAGAGTTGGGAAAATGTCATTTCGTTTTCAAAATCAAGAACCAAACTAAAAATTATAATAAAATTATTTGTTTGATCTGAACCGATAAATTTTGATAGGTGTATTAACATGTTATTGCATCAATTTATTGATCCAGCATAGGCGTGACAATTTTAGTCAATTTACATAATTTTAAATTTTTTTTAATGCACCATTTCACAAATTTCTATTTTTTTAAAAAAATTATGTGTTATTTTAGTATTTTACAATGGATCCACTTAGCTGTTCGGCCCGTTGGGTTAAAATTGTCACCCATACTACTACTAAATAAAATATTAAAGATAGTTTGTATCAATTTAACATGTCATTGTATCAATGATATTCCAATTTGGTAAAATCCCAACTCAAAAATCCTACTAAATTGAAAAAAATTTAAGGAAAAATATTAATTAAAGAAAAGAAAAGAAAACCAACTTTTGGAAACATGGAAGAAAGTGGCAACTGAAAACGATTTAACAAAAATATCAGGTGCATACGTGGTTCAATATCGTTGGTCCATTGATTGTGTCTTCAACTTTTTCACTAGATTTTGGTGGCTCCCACGCGCTTACTTTAGATGGAGAGTGGAGTTACGACTCTAATACGGTAAGCCCCACCTCCAAATCATGTATAATCACCACGTTGCATCTGGATCTACTGTTAATCTCTTCTCATCTCATTCTCCACCGTCCGATCAGTAACGTGTCCACCTCTCCTTCTTTATTTCAACATCTTATTATTCGCTAATTTTCCTAAACAACTCCACTTGTGGAAATGTTCCTATATGAGGACGACGCGTGTTTCCAATCAGGTCGGGTCGGGTTACATGAGTGAGTCCGTTCCCTCAATACTCCGAACAATTTTTTATTTTTATTTTAAGAAAATCAAATTCAAAATACATTTCACGTGGGAAATAAAATTCCAAACTGTTGTGTTGATATTTATTGTTTAAATTGAAAAATACAAGAAAGAATGTTAATTTGAAAGATAATTGGTTTTGACCGACAGAAAAAATAATATTCAGCACTTTCTATTAAAAATATTAATATTTTTTCCATTATTATGAGATGGATTATTATTACAATTATATATATAAATACTTTTGTTGCTCAAAAATATTAAATATATAGGTAAACAAAGAATATTTGTGGGATTGCTTACGAATGAAGGCAATATTTAAAAATAACGAAATTACATGATTGTGTAAAAATAAAGGTTCAATGAATCCATCCTCTTTCAATACATCAGGGGTGAGCAAAGAAACAAAAATAAAAAAAATTGTAAAAAAAAACCGAAAAATCAAATCGAAGGAAAAACTGCCGGTTTGGTTTAAGTGTTTTCAAAAATCGCAATTTACGGTTTAGTGTGATTTTCATCCAAAAACCAAAATAACGGAAACGCAAAAATACTTGTAAATATAAGTATAGATGATTATATATTTATAATTTTATGATTTTGTCAATCGTATATATGTGAGTATATATTTATTATTTTATATGCGTTGACAACATTATTGAAAACTTGAAATATTGACGATAATTTCAATTTCTATTTTTTTTAATCTATGTGTTTTAGATGCTTATTTAATTTGAAGTATTTAATATTTACATTTATAACAATCAAACAACTTTTATACATACATATACATGTGTATGTGTGTTACTTAATAAGTAATGTTATAATTAATATTGTTTAACCTATAAAGTCATGAACAAAATGAAAAAGCATAAACGTAAAAACATTAAAAGTTGAAGTATTCTAAAATGTTAGTAAAACATTTAAAGACATTTGACAATTTCCATCATTCATAAGCATACATGTTAATTTTAAAAACTGAGAAAACCAAAAACCACAAAGAAAACTCAAACCCAAACAGCACAAACTCGGCTTTTTGTTTCTAAAAAGTAAAAAACCACACTTTTGGTTTTTGGTTTCGGTTTTGTACAAAAGCCACATCGAGCACAGCCCTGCAATACAACATATGTTTATTTTTTATATATACAGTTTTGTTATCCTTTTATTCTAAATTAAAATTGTAAAATTAAATCCAATATTATACTGCTTATTCACATATATCTAAAAAATAAATCAATAATATTTATGACAAATAATTGTACTTTTCATTTTTTTAATAATAATTAATATTTATATAGACATAACCAATTATTTATTAAAAATATCAACGTAATACGTGGTTTCAAAACTAGTATTTAATAAAGTGGATTTCATTTAAGTTAAATTTTATTTTAAATTATTTAGTAGTAAATCACAAGACAAATTGAGAAAATAACAAATCTATCTCTATCTATTCTGTTATATGAGTAACTAGATGTCACATGACATCTAGATAGAGCGTCAATTGGTTTAACATGGGATTGTCACGTGTATCTAACAATTTCCTATTAATTTGCTTCTAAAATTTGTTTTTTCCAATCTATCTATAATAAATAATTGAAATAATATCTAATCAAATCTGAATCTTATCTAATATAAAACTCAAATTTGAATGATAAGTTTTCTTTTTTATGTATTTATATTTATATTTATTGTATTATATAAATAGATATTATAAATTTGATAAAATATATTTAAAAATTATCCTACAATATTAATGAAATTAAAATTTTAAATGTATACCCATGTTATATATGAGTTTATAAACTAGTAACAAATTAAAGGAGAATATTACAAATCATTTAATAGTATTCGTAGATAGATTAAAACAATAATGTCGAAACTTCACATGATTTGTTATCTTTTATATAAAATTACAACGGTTGTATGAATTATTTTTTTTAAACAATAATAGGTAAGTTTTTTTTTTTAAAATTCTTTTTACTGTTTCTTATGAATAATCATGTCCTTCTTTTCCTTTGTCATCATTCAACTTTTTAGATATTTTCCCAACAATCATACATTATTGTCTCGTCTATTCATTTGCCTTTATCCTCCAAAAAACATGCACTTCGTAAAAAGAAAACGAAAACAACATTGTTTGGATAATTCTTAATCCATTAATTAATATCAATAACTGCCTTATATTTATAATCTATATATTAAATAAGTGAGAACACAACTCACATTTCATCAAAAAAGATAAATACAATATTACGGTTTTCTAATATCTAATAAACATAAATAAATAAATACAACTTTATTGTTTTAATATTAAATAAAATAAAAGATAAATACAATTATTTTTTTCTAATATCTGTAAATTTCACCAAAAAAGATATATACAACATTATTATTTTTAATATAAAATAAAATAACAGATAAAGACAATTAGTTTTTCCATTCAAATTATATCTTATATATAATTATGTATATCCATATCTAATTCAAAAAAATATATCATTTGTCTATAAACTTATAAATACATATTAAAAATATATATAAATCATATAAAAAATATTAAATATTTAAAAGTAAACATAGTAAAACATTAATAAATTCTTATTTCATTATATTTTATTTATTATAAATACATATAAACATCATGTTTTACGTAAAATAATTTTATATTATATCGATTAATTATATAAAAATTTAGAATTAAAAGATTTTTAAAAATTGTTTAAAAAAAGTATCTACTGTAATATATATTGTTCATGAATATTAAAAAAATAGATAAGTAATATATATTACAAATAACTATCTTTTGTTGTGTTTTTTTATAATAACTGATATTTATATAATTTAATTTTAAGTTACATGCATTTTATCTAACAATTCATTTATTAAAAATTACTCACGTAACACATGGGTTCATAAACTAGTATATTTTGAAACTGTAGAATGGACGTTGAATTTTATGTATAAATAAAATCTTGTTTACGGATTTTTGCAGCTTTAATTGTCGTCTTAGATAAACAATATATTAATTAGTAAGTGAGATAAAGAGTTTCCGTTAGTGAAATTCATTATGAGAAAAAAAAAATTTCAATAAAAAACAAGTGGTTGGATAAAAACTTTCATGGTATATTTATAATTTTTGTAGACTCAAGTGGTTAGATATATATGTACGTTTGTTCAAGTTAAGAAATTAACAGGGATAAAAGAAACGGCGTCGTTTGTGCTGACATTTATGAGTGTTGTTATTGGAAATCAACTTCCACTCTACACACAAACGGCCAAACAGACATATGTGTGGTCAAAGTTAAAAAAACAGAAGTACAAAACTAACCTCTTAACGTCCAAACCACCACTAACGTCTAACAAACAGGCCCCCCATCCTCCTCTTTTTTTTTTTTTAATTTTTACCTTCACCAATCATCCAAACCATCTCAATCATAATTAATAACATAAATTTTTGTATTTATTACCGTTTATAGCCATTGATGATTTAAAAAATAAATAATGTCGCTATTAATGGTAAAAATATAAAAAGTTGTTGCTATTTTGGCTATTGACCCTATGCAAAAATTAGATGATTAACCATGCTTACTTTTTTTATTTAACAAATTTAACTCATTTACAATTTTTTTATTTAAGTGGCAGAATTATCATATTGATTCGAGATCTTCAGATCTTACAATGAATTTAAGAATCCAGACTAAGATCCTATGCCTAGAGAGCTCCCACTCACAATCGATATGTTTTTGTTGATCAATATCATCAACTCGTAAGATTTTAGGATTAAGATTAGGATTTTAAAAGTTATGGTTTGGACTATATTTGTAAAGATCACAATTTTGATCCTAATATCTTATAATTTTACGATCATGATAAGCAAAAACGAGTCGATCCTATGTAAGATCTTTCGAAACTAGGATAATAAGATCTCGATTCGACTCTACTTTTATTTAAATGAAAATTTTAAATTATATGTAAGTCAACTTTGTTAAATAAAAAATGTAAACATATAAGTTACTTATATATTTTGTGCATAACAATAATTTTAATTTAATCCCCGAGTTCAATGTTCTAAAATATATATTTTTAATGGTATAATTAAACTATAAATATTGTTACAGTTGCATTAAACTATCTTTATAATGTTTGGAATTTAAATATTTTATCAAATTGACATAAAGTTAATCTTTGATGTAAAATACAATATATAAAAAAAATGTTACTTTAGTAGAATCTTAGGATTCCGATTTCGATTTTACGAACGCAAAATCGATCTTTGAAAGGATCTCGATCTTAAATACATTGGTTTGGATATATAGCATTTATCTATTGTTAGTAGTGTATACACGAAAGATGTTTATTTTTTATGAGTAGCGAATAATCTAAATGACAATAGATATTCAAATTAACCCATTATCTTAAAGTTGGGGTTGAATTAAAACTCACATTTTGAATTACTTCATAAAACATGATCAATAAAACCAATAATAATTAATGATATTATTAAATAATAATAATTTATTATAAAAGTCAATGTAATGATAAAAAAGAAAAATGAGTGATTTAATAGGAACATTTTTTCTGACTTTTCTCATTAAGTTATTTTGTGTGTATCAACTTACAAACAATTTTTATATAAATCTTACTAGAATAAGTTATGTCCCCGTTAAGTATGCTAAATCGAAAAAAACAAGTACTCATGGTATTCTGTAATTATTGTATATAATTATAACCATACTATACAATGTAGCTTTAAGCTGGAGTTTAAAACTAGAGTTTTTCGAAGTTATAACTTCTAATAAAAACTGAAATAAACTTTTAGTTTTATATACAAATGTGTTTAGTGAAAATACTTATAGCTATAACTTTACAAGCTTAAATAACATAAAAAGACATTAATATTAATCATGAAATGTAATTTATAATCATTGGAATGATGAAAAAAATAATTTGGTTCAACCGAAAGCTAAAGCTCATTTTGAAGGAGGTTCGATAAGGAGGTTTTAGAAACTTCAATATTAGTTTTGAAGAAATAAACTTCGGTTAAAAAAACATAAACTTCTTCTTGGAGATTTTGTTTTAGAAAAATAAGTTCTTCCATAAATAAATAGCTTTCGGGTTGTTTTACAATAAGTTTTATAAGACTTTAAAAGCTTTTGCTTTTCTTTTTTAAAAAACTTAAGCTCAAAAACATGGTTTCAATGATAATGCTTTAAAGTTTGGTTGAAAAATAAAAATTCTACAATCAAAAACTACCCTAAGTAGTTCTTAAAAGAAGCTTTCGGTTATTGTAGGATTTTTCTGTTATCGTAGTTTTTTTTCGTTTTAGAAATGAAACTTTTTTGTAACGAGTTTATAATTATGATGATCGATTACTTGCTAAATTGATCAACATAATGACACAGTGATGCTGTATAATTCTTTACTTATGTGTCAATGATACAACGATGATGTGACATTGACATATTTGAAAATTTCCAAATAATCCGCCACAAGCAATAAACAGACCTTCGATCAATGAAATCACCAAATGAACTCGTCACAAGAAACTAAATGACCAAAACAGATAAATTTTTTTTAAATAATTAAAACAAACCAAACCATAAAAATTTCTTTAAATTTACTTTCCATAGAGGCATCATGTCCTTTGTGCTAGAGGGCAAACAACAATGGATCAAAAGCATAGATGATAGTACAATTGGGACTAATAATCAATAGCCTTTCCATGTGCCATCTTAAACTCCATAATGGGTTTCTTACCTTATCTTACAGGACACTCCTAAAGTAACCAACCACTTGTCTTTTCAATACATAAATTTATCAAACCCCCACCACCCACATACATACATATACACATATAATTGGATTAGATATTGCAGTGAAACCTCATCTTCAAAGAAAAGAAAGAAAATAAATACAAATTAATAGTTGAAAGACTTGAATTGTATATAAAAATTCTTTACGAATACTCAAGTTGTATCCATATTCTTGAGGCATATTAACAAGTTACATAGGTATCCATTTACATATTTACTAAAAGCAACACTATGAAAAATTTAAAGATGTACTTTAGATAAATCAATTTTATCCTGTAGCCGATGAATGAGAGTGTAGTGTCTCATGTGGTTCAGAAAATTCTTAAGTAGGCACTAGAAGAGGCAACTGTTTATATACGATATTACCGGATCTGCTTGGACATTGACATAACTCTCAAATACAGAAACTCCATTTACTGACGTAACTTTCGATTTGTGTAACATACTAATTTTTTTTCTAATTAAGGTAACACACTTTCCAAATCAAGCCAATCAACGTAACCATATCGGTTTGAAAGGTAAAAATTACTGACGTAACGGTTCCGTTGTCCAGTCGACAATTTTTTTTACAGAAATGACAGTTTAATTGTTATGTGATGTGCATTATTTTGTGCAACTTAAAAGTACTTTTTAATATTACCTTGCTATTTTGAGCAAATTTAAAAATAATTAAGCAATATTATAATTTAAAAAACTGATGACTGTATACGAAAAAACTGGCATGTCAATAATTTTTATCTTTTAATCTGATACTGTTACTAGGGGTGTAAACGAGCCGAGCCGAGCCCGAGCCCGTTTAAGCTCGAGCTCGGCTCGTTTAAAAATGTCAGGCTCGAGCTCGAGCTCGGCTCGTTTCGAGCTTCGTATGTAAAGCTCGAAGTCGGCTCGTGAATAATATTCCAAGCTCGATCTCGGCTCGGGCTCGACTCGTTATTTATATATTAAAAAAATTTTGTTAATTTTTAAATAATCTTTTAATATAATATATATAATTTGTTATTGTAATATATTTATATTCATTTAATCTATACATTATATAATTATTAATTTAAAAATATATTTATATATAGACTCGTTTAAGCTCGTTTAGGCTCGCGAGCTCGATATGTGAAGCTCGGGCTCGAGTTCGTTTATTAAACGAGCTCGAATTTAGGCTCGGGCTCGTTTAATTCGAGCTTTTTTCGAGCTTTTAGCGAGTCGAGCTCGAGTAGCTCACGAGTAGCTCGACTCATTTACGCCCCTAACTGTTACCTTGATTGACTTGATTTGGAAAGTATGTTACCTCAAATAGAAAATTTTTTTTATTATGTTACCCACGTTGAGAAAACAATAACAATAGATTACATTTTGACGTACTTAACCCATATTTATATATCAAAGTTATAATTTATATTTACATTTCATTTTTATTACTTAATCGATTATAAAACAAAAAAAATATACAAAGTATATTTCAATTATATATATGTGTGTATAAACTCGACCGGTTCGGCCTAAAACACCGATATAAAGTTGCAATCTATCGTCTAACCAATAATATTAGTTTGAATAATTCTCAAACTTATTGACAAAGAAATATTCTTTTGATCCGGTTAAACCGGTCAACTAATTTTGGTTCAGGTGGTTTTAACCAAACTATGTTCAACCATGACATGCCAATCCTTTCGTGAGATTGTTAACTTGTTGTAACACTCCAACAAGTTGTAACTCGACCGGTTAGAATGTAAGTATGTAACACCCATTTCTGAGGGGTTACCTGATAGATGGATCCCTCGATAATATTGAATTTTCATATAGTGGATATATTTGTTTAATGATGATTATTATGTTATCGTGTGACTATTTTTGATAATATAATGAAACAAATCACACTCTTTACGGAAATGATCTGGCTTGGCGTAGATAAAAAGTTGCGGAGCGTTGGTTTTGTGTTGAGGTTATTTTTATCTCGGTTCTTGCGGATTCTTTGCAAACCCAAGACGATATTAATACGAATTCATTTTACTCGTCTCTTTCAGTTATTCATTCCTTAGATAGATTACGTTCTCTCGGACAACAATGTTCGAACCAAACTTTTTTAGGTTTCAAACAAAAACAAAGACTAATATGATGTTTTGGGTTGATTGCAAGGCCGGACGGAAAGTAGGCCTAATAATAGTGCGAACGTGGCCCTGATTTACGTAAAGAAAAGGAAAAAATAAAAATCAAAACAAGAAGGTTAATTTGTCTTTTTATGAGTCAACCCGACCCAAACATGTATGGGTCAAAGACCAGTGGGCCCTAGACAATAACAAATGTTCTTTTCTTCTAAACAATTGCTGCCGAATTGCCCATCAGTCTTCTCATTATTATTTGTTCTGGAAGAAATTTAATTTTATATATAATTTAATGATGAGATTTTTTTTAATAAATTTATGTATTACTAAATAAATAAATACAGTAAAGTATCTCACAATTCTTATATAGTTAGGTTTCATCTGATAAATTTTTTGATGATAAATCAACAATGGAGTCTATGGTATGTTAATTAATGATAAATACAACTAGATAAGTCATGACACAAAATAATTTTATAGCATAATAATAGTAAATTATTTTTTTAAATTATTTTTCGAACGACAAACTAATCTACTTTTACTCCTAAACTACTCCTTTTGCCCCTAAACCCCATTGATACATTTTTTTAAAATATATTTAATATTTTAAGTATGTAAAAAAATGAGTCGGTCCGGGTCACAATCACTCAATAATGACTAGATTCTACAACATGGTTTATTCTTATATCATAAAATTAGAATAAAATTAATAAATTATAAATTGCAAATGTTTGAAGAGAAAAAAGGGGTGTGAAATGGAGAATGTTGAAATAATAGAAAAGTAGACTTCCACATCAGCACTTTTACGTGTCAAAATTGCAAAATATGATTGGGTCACTTCATCATGCATGCGGGTAGACCTAGTGCCATGTGGTGGTCCATCCATGAGTTTAAAGCAACACGTATGAACAAATTATTATTAAACCTTTTTCTTTTTCTTCGCTAAATAAATATTTATTATATATATAAATATAAACAAACATCAAGTTCTTAATTATATTTGTTTTTTATATTTATTTAAATAACAAGAAAATCACAAAGGGAAGGTGTCACACTCTCTTTGTTGTTAATGACAAATTTTATCAAGGGAAGAAACTTCATCGCACCATAAAGATATAAAAAAAAAAAAATTAAAAGTAGAATAAATTAACAAGATAATCTACTCTCAAACCAACATATCTCAAACCAATCGCTACTTTCAAGTCAAAAGACAAAATCGTTTCTAGATCGATCTAATTGTCAAACAAACTAGAAATCATAAATCAATTCCAGATCGGTTGTTGCTCTCAAATCGAGAGATGAAATGAATTCCAATCATTGGTCTAACCAATAATGTCTCCAATGAGCTAGAAATCAAAAGTCAAAACTAGATCCAAGAACTAAATCCATAAGTAAAATCGATCCATAAATCGAATCGAGAACCAGATCAAGTGTTAAGGATGAAAGTGTGAGGGGTAGATCGATGGTCATGGTTGTGGTGCATGGAGAGAGGGGTAGATCGGTGGTCATGAGTGCGGCCATGTGGGGTAGATCAACGGTGGTTGTTTCTGCGATGGTGATGGTTCACAGTCCGAGTGGGTCATATGGTGTTATGTGGTAATGGTTGTGCGCGGAGAGAGGAAAGAGAGTAATGGGTAGAGAGAGTGTGAGTGTGTGGGTGCAAAGTGAAAATGAAAATGTACTATTAACATTTTGAACACATTTTCTTTTCAGAATGTATTTTATAAAAATCAAAAAAATGTTTTCAGTTTTATCAAAAGTTATAAATGAAAATTTATCTGCAACTAAACACACCTTATATTTCTAGGCGTTACACTTTTTATCAAAAAGAAAATTGTCACAAAAAGATGAAAATTCTGTTCCTACGTACACTCTTTTTATGTCACATAATCACATTTTTCTTTTAGTTATTTCTAAAACAGTGATGATCACTCTGAAAACGCATGTCCTTTAATGTCCATATAAAATATGAAAACTCGTCAAAGACACCCGACAAGCCTCAATTATCACTTTCAACTATAATATATTTTTGATATGCATCTTTTAACCGAATTCCAAATTAGGTTCATTATCATCATCATAAGCTACTTCCACATTTTGCGTGATAAATTGACTGATAACAACATGCGGTTCTTGTCTTAGATGTCATACTATACGCAACCTATATAAGTTCTCGCATCTTTAATTTCCTTTTCTTCTTAAATCCGTGTTGCAACGATCAACCTCCATTCTATCTCCGATACGATACGATTAGAAAGGCCAATTAAAAAAATAGGAATTGAAGGAGACCCCACGTACATTGTTGGTTAAAAAGAGCCAAAAACAACTTCCAAATGGTTCCAATAATGAAAGGCTTTTCCATGTGCCTTCTAAAGACACATGGGCCTTGTTACCTTATCCCTTATTGCATGCATGATGCATCATAAAACCCTCCACTAATACTTAAAACCACCCGTCACTTTCACATACTCATAATTAATATCAACGCGTCTACATACATACATACACACACATAAATATATATACATATACCATGAAATAATGTGAAACTACATATAAACATTTCTAATGTTATTTTATACTTCCAATGAGGTGTTTGATTTGCATATTTTTTTCTCTAGGATTTGCATTTGGTATAAGAATTTGCATTATGCAGCATTTGCATTTGTAAAGATTTTGTCAAAGAATCTGCATTATCTTTTAAGAAAAATTTGCTAATATGAAAAATGCAAGGTAATTGGGATTCAAAATCCTAGGAAGGTGGGGGCTGAGTTTTTAAATAACAAAGAAGAGAGAGATTTAAGAAATCCTATGATTTTAAATCCTTACTGAATTCTGCGAACCGAACATAGGATTTTAAATGTAAATCTCAGTGAATCCCAGGAAATCGGAGAACTAAACGCCCCCTAAATATATAAATTTAAAAAAAATTATTACCCCTCATCAAAAGACGTGTACCTTTTTTTTAATCTTCATCAAAATTGTAATTTACCCTAAAGAAAATGTCATTATCATATAATTAACAAGTAACCAATCAAAATATGTTATTCAACTTGTTTAATTAAGTAATTATTTAAATCGTCCAAATAATCAAATATATGTACCATGATCATTGAATTAACTTTGAAACCGACCAAAGTACATAACTTGATCGATCTACTTGAATTAGCAAAGAATGAGGACACCCACACCATGTTGATTCTTGGTTCTTGTAGTCTACCACCATATGCGCATACCCTTTTTCATCCTTTATTAATTATAAAAACAAAAAGATTCATCGATTTTGTTATTATATATATTATTATAATATAATTGTAAGTAGCTAGGGTGTAGGTCGGTTAGTTGTCTTGCAGTTGGTAGTTATTTCAGGTAACTCTATTTTTTTATTTTAAAATGATTAAAATATATATAATATTTTAAATTTAGATTATTAAATGAACTTCCAAGGTCAACATATTACAAGTAGGAATATTTATAGTAATTATGCAAATACCCTTTTCAATAACTTTCAGCAGCTTATCTCTCCTCAAACAATGAATTGAACATGATGTCCATGTCAGGTGTCTTGTAACTTACTCACAATTTTCTCACTTATTTCTATTTTTTTTTAAAAAAAAAAAAAACAGAATAATAATAACACATCGTTTTTGGACCACACTCATAGACCACAACAAACATAAAATATGTAAATCGAGTAAACTACAGTCGTTACTATCACAACAACATAAAATAGATGTTTTAAACTAATGTCATAGAAAACTAATAATATATTCATAGTTTATTATTATTATCAAGTTACAAGTTTTTTTATAAATCGGATCATTTTTTAATTTTATATATGATACACAATAAAAGAAATAACATATTTAAAATGTTTTAATGAAAATTAAAATTGAATTATCTATATATTTAATATGTATATATTGAGTAATTCAATGTTCTTTTATTAACACCTATATATATCGTTTGATTTCGGGAAAGAATGAAAAGTCAATTTAATTGATTATTGGTAAGTATAATTAACACAACGCGATTTATATTTGACATATATTATTATATTTATCCAGTAATTATACATAAATCTATTAATAATGGATTAATGATTAATTAGCATGATTATGCACAGATCCCAGGGTTAGCACATTGGTTTGGTGGTGCATTAATTCATAACCCATGTTCAAACACGGCTCGCTAATTAATGTTTCTTTATTAAATTGAGAGCTCCATTCTTTAACTATAAAACTAAGATTGTATTTTATCTTAAACAAAACATTACGTTACATAATACATTTCGACCATTATATATATATATATATATATATATATATATATATATATATATATATATATATATATATATATATTCAGGTTCAAAAAGGTACCTCTCGAAATCAAGTGTACCCGAAGGTACCAACCTTAAAAAACTTTTTTTTTAAATTTTTTTCTCATAACCATGTTTAAATTAATGTTATACCCATGATATATGAATTTCACATACATTCACACTTTCTATGTCCTTAAAAATTATGTGAATGCTCAATGCATATTTATGTGAATGGTCATTTCACACCATGTGAATGGTGTGAATGACCATTCACATGATCTTTTTTTATCATTCACAAGATTTATGATGTTGCTCCTTTTGAAAAAAAGTCTTATAATGTTGTCTTATACATGTCTATTCAAAAAAAATATATGTGAATGGTCATTCACATTAGGGTACGCTGGGTACGCTGGAATCTCATAGGTACGCTGATGAACCTGATTCTATATATATATATAGGGTCAGGTTCTATGGGGCACCTGTATGCATTGTGTACTTTGGAAACCTGTATGCATCGTTAGATCTTGAATTTTAATGGTTCAGATTGTAGTGGCAAAATGATAATTAACTTGAAAATGGGTGCACGGGTGCATAACTTCTCGCGCGCGGAAGGGAAAAATCGGAAGATGCTTGAATGCAGAAAATATTCTATCCGAATCTAAACAAACATGATGCATCTTCATCCAATTTATTGGATTCGTCTTCAAACACAATGCATCTTCATCCAATTCAATTTCAAACATGATGCATTTCGACCATATTCATCCTCGTCTTTGTTCCATCATTATGTATCACCAAAATCGTGATGCATTTCGACATTTAAACGTGTTAATTTCGTGATGCATCTCTGAAATTTAAACGTGTTCATCAACGTCTTCAATGTGTTCATCATTGTCGTGATGCATTGCTGTTGTGCATCATGTTGAAACAACCAAGACCATATGCTCCAACTATTTCTTGGAACCAATAACCACCAACATTAATAAAGAATCTTAGAATTCTTTGACTAGTCATAAGCATGATACAGAATCGTAGAATGAACTGTTTGTGAGACAACTGATACTCAAAAACCATGATAAACAGACGCAAGCAAATTCTCGTCAACATCGGTGCAAGGAATGGTGCAGAGTTGCATACCGACGGTGGACAGTGATGGTGGTGTTGGGTCTGGCGGTAGTAGTAGTGGTTGTCTTGTGAAAACTGGTTGACAGAAAGAGAGATGGAGAGAGGCTAGCCATGAAAGAGAATGGGAAAGAGAGAGAAAAGAGGATGGCCGGATTTATGTAAATGTGGTTGATCATTTTATTTAGTTTCCTAAATAAATGATAAATATTAAATTAAATCTTATAATTTAACAATATATTATTAAGCATTCCCAAAATGCCCTTAATGCACCCTTTGTAAACAAGCAATGCATTTTTGGTTCCCATTTGGTTCCCGATGCATATGGTGCCCCAAAGAACCTCAATCTATATATATATATATATATATATATATATATATATATATATATATATATATATATATATATATATATATATATATATATATATAGGGTCAGGATCAATGGGGTACCATGTTAAACTGGGGAACCGGAGTCCATCCTTGTTTGGTTATAAGATTAAAAGGGTAATATAGTCAATTATGTTTATCTTAAATAATAGATGACAACTAATGAATTAATAGATTCCTTAATTATAGGGATTTACTTCCATAACATATCTATAATAAATTTCAAAATGGGTTATAATGAACATGTTCAATTGGATTCGACAATTGGTTTTAGTGAACATGTTCAATCGGATTCGACAATGGGTTTTAGTGAACATGTTCAATTGGATTCGACAATGGGTTTTAGTGAACATGTTCAACCGGAGGTGTCAAATAAATGTATTTATTATTTTCTTCAAACCGTTCGTGAAGGTTCAATTTCATTTACACGTTGTTGAACATGTGCAATCGGGGTTTATTGTGTTTTTAGTTGCTGTTATAAACCAATATTGACGGTATTGAACATGTTCAATCGTGGTTTATGGAGTGTCATCATCATTGCACATGTTCAGTATGGTTGTAAGGAATGATATTAATTGAAATGGAGATTTTCATGGGATACACAGAATCTTTTATTCAAATTTAAAGTTTTTAATACCATTTTTACCCACAACATTGATTAATGTGAAAAATTTTAAGCAAATTTTATATTATATTTTAATTATTTTAGTGATAAATGATTGGCTATAAATGGTTCTCTGGTACCCCAGTCTAACATGGTACCCCATTGATCTTGAATATATATATATATATATATATATATATATATATATATATATATATATATATATATATATATATATATATATATATATATATATATATAGTGGGTTCAGTGGAAAACCACTATGCACTTGAAAACTATGGAAACCTACGGATACCGCCCGATTTGATGCATTTCATGAAAAACGTGGTGGTATGATCGTAAATAAGGTGATACATCACTCGAGATTTTGATGCATCACGCGGGGAATTTGATGCATTTGTGGTGGTGCAGTGCGGTTTTCACAATAGGGTTGGGATCATTGCAGAACCTTAATTTAGTGCAGAACCATAGAACCGATCTAAACCATTAGATTATAATATAACACTAGGGATAAGATGGTAATTATACAATTAACATTGAATTAATAGCAGCCTACCAAGTTTGACTGTCCACTTTGACTTTTTTTTTCACTCTTTTAATATATAATGGACATGCAGTGTTGCATCGACGTTAAAGTATGGGTAAAAAAAATTTACGAAAAATAAACACGTAAATTTTTTTTCAAAAAAATATATTCATGACCGTTCTCCTTAAATCCACCAACTTTGACTACTAATTTTGACTATTATTTATCTCTGTTAATAATGAACGTATATGCAGTGTTGCATCGACGTTAAATATACGGTATCAGAGTGTTCATTCGATATCGAATAATCTCATGATCTCACCATGATATATTGCATCGTGGTCTGGGTAAAATTTTTTTTAACGAAAAATAAAAAAGTATATATCATAACCGTTCTCGTTAAATCCACCAACTTTGACTACTAATTGTGACTATTATTTTGACTCTGTTAGTAATGAACGTATATGCAATGTTGCATTGACGTTAAATATACGATATCAAAGTGTTCATTCGATATCGAATGATCTCATGATCTCACCATGATATATTGCATCGTGGTCTGGGTAAAAATTTTTTTACGAAAAATAAAAAATATATATCATAACCGTTCTCGTTAAATCCACCAACTTTGACTACTAATTGTAACTATTATTTTAGCTCCGTTAATAATGAGCGTATATGCAGTGTTGCATTGACGTTAAATATACGATATCAAAGTGTTCATTCGATATCGAATGATCTCATTATCTCACCATGATATATTGCATCGTGGTCTGGGTAATTTTTTTTACGAAAAATAAACACGTAAAATTTTTTCGAAAAAAATATATCATGACCGGTCTCGTTTTAAAGAGTATAAAATTGTCGTTTTTATCGTATAATTTTTTTGATTTAAAAATTAATAATATTAATGTTATTTTAATTTAAAGAAAAAAGATATTTATTTTGCTAATGTCAAACTTTTTGCTATTTTTAATCTTTTCCTTTTTTACCCCTCCAAGAATTAAAATATCACTATTACCAATATTTTTTTCACTAATTCCAAACTTAACTCTTTTAATCAAGATCATTAGATTATTCTAATCTATGGACGATATTGGTTCTACAGTTCTACACTAAATTTAGGTTCTGCAATGATCCCATCTATATATATATATATATATATATATATATATATATATATATATATATATATATATATATATATATTTAGGTTCAACTGAGTATCACCCATTATGTAGCGCACCAGAAGGTACCACCCTTAAAAGTAATTTTTTGTAAATTTTTTTCATTAACATGTTTAAATTAACATTACACAGATCATATGTGAATTTCACGCAAATCTGAATACTCTAAGTGCATTAAAACACGCATCATATAAATGAATGTTCACAAACATTCAAACTTATATAAGTGTGTGTTCATATCATTTTTTAAAGAGCTAGGAGATGTGAATGTATGTGAAATTTAAATATTATCTTCATACGGTTCCTCATAGAACCTGACCCTATATACACACAGAGAGAGAGAGAGAGAGAGAGAGAGAGATCAATTTGGGGAAGGTTGATATGAGAGAGGGGGTGTTAGCATGTGGAGATGATAAAGTGAGGAAATAATATTAATAAAGAAGGCATGTGTGAGCATGTGTGGATGTATAATATACCATGCTATCACATGTGACATGTACATGGATAACATGAATCTCATCTGAGGGAGCGTTGCAGAATCCAAATCTTCTTCATAAATTTATTAATATGCATGTGTGTTTCACAAACTAATCATTAGCTACCTCCTTCTTCCCTAGCTTAGGGTTCCTATCTAGAGCTCACTTGCCTTATCATGTTCAAATCTATTTATATATTCATTAATTGATTTTTAACTTTGATGTTAATTAATTAAAAATGCACATAAATTAATTATGATGCATAGATGCATCTTCCATCATCAATTTCAATTATAATGTATTTCCTTTGCATGTATTTTATGTATCCATCATCATCATCATCATCATCATCATCATCATCATCATCATCATCATCTCTCTCTCTCTCTCTCTCTCTCTCTCTCTCTCTCTCTCTCTCTCTCTCTCTCTCTCTCTCTCATATATGTTTGAGTTCCATGAACTCCCATATTCGAGTGGAGTCATCAAGTCTCGTATCAAATATAAATGTTCATCACAATAAAATGTTTTATTTTAAGAAAAAAATATATTATATACACGAATTCAAAAGTACATTATAATCGACGAGTTCACATCATTTGAAATTATAACGATTATAAAAATTTATATCATTTAAAAGTATAATAATATTTACAGAATATGTACATGTGAACTGATAATGCACTTTTAAACATGTGCATATTGTACTTTTGCATGAAATATAACATTTTTATCGTAATAAACTTCATGTGAACTGGTAAATAGTAATACACTTTTGAACAATTGTATATTACACTTTTGCATGAAATGATATATTTTATCATAATTAACATGTACATTTAATATGGACTCCAAGACTCCATTTTAATATGAGACTCCATGAAACTCCACTGATAATGAACATGTACGTTAATGAATTAGATGGTCAGCATTAAATAATTACTTAAAAATTAGAGCTCTAATGCTCTCATTCCTCTTTTCTCCCTAAATTCCTCCTTTCCTACACAAAAACCAAATTCATAATCTTAACACCCTTGAGCAACCTAATGTTATAACTTCAATCATATTTCTCCCTATAACCATTAATCTATCTTAATTATGTTTTTTTATGATGGATTCATCAGTAAATTAATAAAATGTTTGCTTCATTGGACAAAATTACTAATAAAGATGCATTTTTAGGTCTAGAACTATAAGCGGCTCATGGCTCGAACCAAGTCCTAGATTGAAGGGAAACTCATGGTTAAAAAACCTTAAATTTGTTATAGATACTTTTTTTTATAGAAATTATTAATTTGCATTATATATTATTAATTACTCATTATATGTATAATTAAATAGGTAATAACTTTATTAAATCATTAATTTATTTAAATTATTATAAGTTGATAAAGGCCCATCAAGATGTAATTAAACATGGCGTGCCATGCGTTACGAGTTCCATATTGTAGAGCTTATGATCGATCTATTAAGCTTGTCCAGACCAAAGTTTCTAACTAAAAGACTAGTTTAGTCTCGACCCGACGTGACTAATAGGAACCTCTATGATCTAGTAATAGTTCTAAAAAACCAAGTGATAGTTAATTAAACTTGAAAATGAAACCTAACTAACTAGTACATAATAGTGCACTACAAACAAAATGTCATTTAGTGACACACAAAGAGTGTCATTAAAAATTAAAAAGTGTCACTACATGTGTCAAAATCTTTTACCTATACAACAAAAAGAGTGGATAAATTGGAGTGAGAATCGTTATATGGTGACTAAAAATGTATGTGGGTATAGGCCTCAAGTATTTTTGTGACGCTACTTTAGAAAAGTGTGGGTTAAAGATTGCTCTATACATTCTTTTTTTCATAAATGACACTAAAACTAAGATATAGTAACATTTTTTTTGTGTCATTAAAAGCGTGTGTCATTAAATTACATTTTTTTTTGTAGTGAGTACTTTCCAATCAAGGGATTACGGTGAAAGAAAAGAATTAAACATGTTGATGAGGTTCGAATTGAAGTTCAATTTCAAGTTCTTGGGCCTCGGTCGATTGAAGATGGGCGTCTACACTGGATTCGTGGGCCTCAACAGATTGAAGATGGACGTCTGTATAATGAAGCGACGATAATTGATGACAGTGGCCGCCTCAAAATATGAAACTTGTCGCCTATATATTGATCCCTCGATTGGGATATTAAACCAATTGGAATTCACAATTTGCAATCAATTGAAATCTATGTTATGTCATAATGTTATATGTGCATCCCTTGTGCACTTAGGAAAAGGATTGTTTTTTAACAAGACCGTGTATAAATGTAAAAGGAATAAAGTTAGGCCGAAATGTTTTGGGATCCAATTAAGGAGGCTACACAATTAATGCGTATAAACTTCTATTGTTTTGTTTTTTGTTTTTTTTTTTTTTCACCATTTTCTTATTTCTCTTCTTAAAACATCCAATAACTCATCAGTTAACATATTTCTAAGCATAGCAAATTTATTTCCTTAGTGATATTTCCTCATGTTACAAATAAAGATGCGTAGCGAATTTACACACATTATAATATAATTATGGTGATGTGTTTTAAGTTTTATAAAACTTATAATCTATGCTCTTTTTGGAAGGAGAAAAGTGTCAGAAGGAATTTCTTTCTTTTTTTACCCTTTTTAAAAAAAATATTTTGCTATATATATATCTTACTCTTTCAAATTAAAGAAAGAGCAGAATTGATTGATGCATGACACACACACACACATATATATGGGTGGGTTCAATGGGGAACCTCTATGCATCGAAGAAACTTGGAGATCCACAATGCATCGCTTGAAAATCGTCATGCATCACGTGGAAGTCGATTAATCACGCGAAAATTTTTTGATGCATCACGTGGAAATAATGATGTATCACGCGGGAATTGTGATGCATTTGTTGTAGTGTATTGAGGTTTGTAATTTGCTATTGATTAATGTTAAAAAAAATGTCTATAAACCGTATCAAATTTGGTATTAAATTAAATTTAAAAGCTATTTTTATATAATACAATAAATTAAAACTTAGTTAAGTACATTGAAAATATATATTGAAAAACCAAATGAGGCAATGATAAATAATATATTATCAAAAGTAACATATATAATTACAGGAAATGTAAGCAAGTAAAAAATTAATTTTAAACACAATCATGTATATGTATTTTCTAGATAATCCAAACCATTTCTTTATTTAATGTGTGCAAATAAATAACCCACTAAAATATCTAAGTTTTACTTACTACTTTCATAAGTTATGATGATATTTTATTTACATATTTATCGTAATAATAATATATATTGAATATAAATATAGTATTATCATCTCACAAAGTGGCAGTGGAATAGGAGATGAGATAGGAGGAGACCCTCAATTACCCAACCGTTGCCTTGGTTAGTGATTGGAACACATCATAAATCAATCTCTAAACATGAAATATTTATACAATTAAGATAAACTTAAATAAAACCTTTGGACGTAATACCCTATTAATTAATTATTCTTTATTCATTATTATTATATAAATATTTTGATTAATTTGTCTATATTATAATGTAGGCGCACACATATTGAAGATTAAATGCACATCACTTTCCATAGCTAACACGTGTATTCCTTAAATCATTTTTATTTCTACACTCCCCCCATATCTAATTAAATTGAAATATTTGAATATTAATTTATAAATCAAATATATATTTATTTTATATATATATATATATATATATATATATATATATATATATATATATATATATATATATATATATATATATATATATATATATATATTCAGGTTCATAAAGGTACCTCTCGAAATCAAGTGCACCCGAAGGTACCAACCTTAAAAAACTTTTTTTTAATTTTTTTTCTCATAACCATGTTTAAATTAATGTTATACACATGATATATGAATTTCACATACATTCACACTTTCTGTGTCCTTAAAAATTATGTGAATGTTCAATGCATATTTATGTGAATGGTCATTTCACACTATGTGAATGGTGTGAATGATCATTCACATCATCTTTTTTTACCATTCATAAGTTTTATGATGTTGCTCCTTTTGAAAAAAAGTCTTATAATGTTGTCTTATACATGTCTATTCAAAAAAAATTATGTGAATGATCATTCACATTAGGGTACGCTGGGTACGCTGGAATCTCATAGGTACGCTGATGAACCTGATTCTCTATATATATATATATATATATATATATATGGGTTCAATGGAGAACCACCATGCATCGAAGAACCTTGAAGAACCTCCATGCACCACCACAAATGCATCACAATTCCCCTGTAATGCATCATTATTTCCACGTGATGCATCAAATTCTCGCGTGATGCATCGATTTCTACATTATTTCCACGTGATGCATCAAATTCCCGCGTGATGCATCAATTTCTAAGTGATGCATTTCAGTTTTTCTAGCGATGCATTGTGGTTCTCCAAGGTTCTTCGATGCATAAGGTTCTCCATTGAACCCACCCCTATATATATATATATAAAATTTATATTATCATATAATAACCTATTTCTTAATTTGTCCATCTTTTTTCATATTGGTTAAGTCATTAAATTATTTTTAATTATTTAACTCTCTATTAGTTTCTTGTTTTGATGTTATGAAAACATATAAATTCTCATTGAAATCAGATACACACTTTTAAGACATAGATATAAAATCATATATAAACTGCTAATTAGCATATAAAATCGTTAGAAACAAGGTTGTCAAGATCGAGATCTTATCTAGGATCGTTTTCATCTCTGCAAGATCGGGATCGTAGGATCGGATCGGGATCGTAAGATCCTACCACAAAATTACTAACTTTTAATATTGTGTTCTCGATACTATAATTTGTGATTTTATACTATAAATTAATTATATAAAACTTCAAAAAAAATATTTATTCAATAAGTAGGGTAACAACGTACATTTATGTTTAAAATGTTTATGTTAATCCAGAAAAAGTCAACCAATCATATTTATAATTTAACTCACTATCCTGATGGATATAATGATTGGATCTAAATAAAATGTTGGACCGAATAGATAAACGATCCCATGAGAACCCGGTTAAAAGAGTCCGGACCGAGTAAAAAGTAGGATCGGATCGAGGACCGATCCTACGATCCTGCGAACAATCCCACGATCCTACGTCCGATCTTAGAATAAAACGATCCTACACCGATCCTGCTCGAAATCACTTGGTAGGATCGTAGGATTTTACGATCCTACGATCTTACTCGCGATCTTAACAACCATGGTTAGAAAAGCGTTTAGTCAATTTCAGTATAAAATAAAAAAGTAAATAACAATTTAAAGACCTTATAAAATAGGAAACTAAAACTATCATGTAGATTAAAACAAACAAGTCTTCAAAGAACCTTAAAACATATATACACATTGAATGTTTGATTCCTTTAGGACTGGTCCAATCATTTTTCGGGTCCCGAAAACATGCCATATAAATATATATGTATATTCAAAATAAGAAAACTTCAAGTAAAATGATAAATTAACAACAAAAAACCTAGAATTATATAATGTTAAAACTAAAAACTTTGCAAGTTAATAATCTTGTTTAATTGTTAATAGACATGAATATATGCTAGACTTTTTGAAGAATGACCCCCTATAATTAATAAGCCCTGAATGACTGTACTTGTTAGCTTTGCTCAGGGCCGCCCTGGGCATTCCTCTTAAAACAAAAAATTATATTTTTACATTGCTCCATCATCCAAATTTGATACTTAAAAGAAATAAATAAAAATCTAATACTGAAATTAAGAATTGGGAGGGATTTAAATTAAAAGGGTAATATATAACTTAAGCTTTATCGGATCATCCCCCACTTAATTATAAATAAAATATAAAATTATATTGAATAATGCGACTCCCTCTTCATTCCTTATATTCATCATGCATGACATGAGCAAAGTCCAAACCACCAATTCTTTTCAATATATAATTTTTTATCAACTATAAAGATTATATTATAAAAATATATGGTCGTTATCCCCATTATTGGGGTACGAATATTGGTTATTTTAGTGTCACTATATGATAACACATTTTTAGGCTAATGACACATAATAACTAATTAACTATATATGTTTTTATTAATACGTTTTATATATATGTGTGTGTGTAAAAGTTGTTCCAACAAGATACATCTTCAACTTTAAAACAAAAATGGTTTAACAATTGCATCATTCTATACCTATATAACTTATAATAATTAAATTAAAAGGTTTGAAATATCTTTCTTATATATGAAGAACAATAGTCTTGAATAATTTATATTGTTGTTCTAATGCATTTATATAATGCTCGATCTATAAAAAAAAAATTTAAAACATTGTTGTGGTGTATGTACGCTTCGAATAGGTGAATTAGGAAAGTTCAACCTAATATCTCTTAGAAGGCTGCCCGTTGTTTAATAGGAAAGTTCAACCTAATTTTGTCACAGTTGATCTCATGTATTTGTAATCGTTTGTTATCACCTCAATAATAAAAAATCTAGTTGACCCCGTGGACGTAAGTCAAACCAGATCAAACCATGTAATATTGTTGTGTCTGGGTTCCTAATTAGATAGGATGACTTTGCTAATTCTGTCTTGTAATAAATTTTCTTCTAACACCTTGTTAGGTTTTTTTTATAAAATCTGTCATTAAAAGAATGACTTAATATGTACATAAATTTTAAACCTTGTGGTAAGATGCAAATTCCATTTTCCTATCCAAAAGAAACAAACAATCTCTTGAGAATAACTTCAATCTTAAAATTGATTTTCTGAACTTTTTAAAACCAAAGTAATATTAATTCATCATAAAAGAATTTTATTTTTCTAAATAAAATATGATATAATTTATTTAATTGGGACTAACTCTTGATCCGATTGGGATGAATTATTAAGTTAGTAGTAATATTTAAATACAAATTTTGGATCTATCCAACTAATCAAAATAGCATGCAACTTTGGATTTTTCCAACGACTCGCTTTAATCTTGTGTTCCTTTTTGACTAGTAAAAAAACATCGTTTTATTTAAAAATAAATATGTTATCATTCTAATTTTTTTTAAATAAATATAATGTCTTATTTCTGGTAACTATTCTAATCCAATGATGTTTACCTTTCTTGCTAAATATTCAAAGTATTTATGAATAGATTTACTTCACCTTATATTTATTTTTTCGTTAATAAGCCTTTTCTTAAATTATTCGGCAACAATCAAATACTCTTGATAGGTTTAAATACTCATCTATTAACAAAAATTGTGAATTACAAATGCATAAGACTTTCGTCTGATTGTATAGGAGTTATTTTTTTAATTTAGTATTCTTTGACTTACATATTTTTTTAGAACAAGAAGTTGTTTTTATAGTTTGGTTCGATTGGTAATTATTAACGTTCACAACTACATTGATAATCATTTAAGTTAACATTTTTAAGATGCGTGGTGAACAATGATTCAATATCAACGCTGATCAATCGTTCCTTATCATCTAACGATAAAAGAGTTGTTAAACATATGCACATGTAATTGAATATCATGTTTCTATTTAAAACGAAAATTCATACAAATGAACAAACTCATAAACGTGCATGCACATGTGTATTTGAATAACATGTCTATTTAAATACAATCGTAAACAAACCTCTGAAGTTTGAAGTACAATGCAACTAAAAGTGTGAATGAAATTAAAACTGGAAACACTGGTGTGAACGTAAAGGATGCCTTCAACGATAATAAGTAATATTAAAAGATTAAATTAATTTTTAAAATTTATATGTGTGTGTGTCAACCATATTGTTTTTTGTTAAAAAAAAAAAAAGCAAGGAAAATTTCATAATTCTAGAATGTTAAAGTAAACCAATTATATTTCAAAGATGATTGATTGTGTTAAAAGAGTGCCTAGTATTTTTCAGAATTTGAGCATAATGAAAATAATATAGAAATGATAATAAATAAATAAATAAATAAAGTAGGTAAGTAAGAAGAATCTTTATCTTTGAGATGATTGGTCCCTCGTATATTTAAACTTGGCGGAAATAAGATTGGTGAGTGGTCACAACTCACAAAACAAGTAAAATGCAAAGAGATACGTGGGTCGGGTTAAAGTGGAAGAAAATGAACCGACACGGACCGTTTTTTCTTTTTTCTTTTTTTCTTTTTCTCTTTTTTGAAAAATGATAATTAGCGGATTAAACGCGGAATTTAGGCATTGACGTATGTATATCACAAACATACCCACCCTTAATTTTTCAACCACAAATCCATTATGAAGAATGCACCATCAATGTCACAATCTCTATAACTAACTACCACTACAACTTACCTTTCTTTCTTTCTTTTTTTCTTTTTTTTGATAACTAATTTCTTCTTAAATTTCTCTAATCTTTGTCTTATTCTGTCTTTATCTTGTTTATCTATGATTATATATCTATATACGTATCTAATTTATACTGATGTTGACGGTCATAATAAAAATGGTATTTTTTACGTATAAATATAAAACAAAACATGAGATCTAGTTTCACACGTGATGATTAGTTGTTGTTTTTTATTTTAATTTTTGATGTATAAAAAGTCCAAGGTTATAGGATTTATTAGCAAGCAAAGTTGTTCCATTGAAGCCTTTGGACTCCTCCATTGTTGCATTATCACTGGATGATATCGATTTACCCATAACATGATTGGGTCGGGATTGTCTGACGTGGGCCAATTAGGGTAACCAATATATTAAAAGTAATTTAAAGTTAATCTTCATAGAAAGCTTATGTTTTAAAGAAGTTCAAAAGATAACATTTGTCAAATACGTTTTTTTTTTTTATTAACAACTACATTAGTTTCTTAAAATCATAGTGTTAAACTTTCATAAGCTCACTTAATTAGCATGTCAAACATATGCGTGGTTAAATCGCATTAAATCGACACATGAAAAAGCTTACTAATTAAGATAAGATTATTGATGTAGATATACTTTAATATCTTAAATTTACATCTAAAATTTTGTTACTTTGTTGATAGTCTTGGCACAAATGTTTAAACTTATACTATCTAGTATATGTGCACTTATAATATTACAAGTCTCATGAGAAAAATCTATCTACCGGTTTCCATAATACGTCATGCATATATAATATACTAGGTTAATACACATGTACTACATGATTTAATTTTAAAAATAAATGTACATAATATAATAATTATAAGAATAATAGAGTTTGTTGAATTTTAGTTAATTAGTTATTAAATTAATCAGATTTGATTTGAATATATTTGATTTGCTTTAAAATTTAAATTCTATTAAGTAAATGACGTGTCAAAAAGAGAATGTAACATGTGACAAAATAAAAAAACATGACACATGACATATTATTAACTCATTTAACAGTATTAATAAATAGATATGAAATTTACGACACATTATAAAATCTTACGTATAGGGCATATAGTTAAATACAATATATTTTTATTAGTTGTATATAAGTGAAATATTTTTATTAAATTTTGAGTTATGTCAAAATGTTACATATTTTTTGAAAAAGAAAATAAAGAGGTCAATAGAAGTTTTTCATGTGTGTTTTTTTTATTAGACACGTTAAAAGTATTTATTAAAATATATATATAAACTTGATAAACCAAAATTGTTGCGATGACCTACCTGCCTCCAAACAAAAATAATAATTAATATAAAGTAATAATAATCTAATAAAATTCAATAGTTCGAGTGGCTTTTCCTAACCATCCAACACGTGGTCTCCCTTGTTCATGTTTAAGGTGGACCTTCTCCACTATTTATACCCCCAAAAACCCCCCAACTTTCTTCCTCAACTCACACACACTACTCACTCAATCCTCTCTTCTTCTTCATCAATTCAAACAAACAATATATTCACACTCAATCATCCATTAAAATAGCTTCCTTAATCAACAATGGCTTCTTCTTCATCTTCTTGTACTTCTTGGAGTAAACCCAGTACCAGATTCTTGTCTTCTTCAAAAGACGTTTTTGGTTCTTCCTCTTCTTCTGTTTCTTTCTGTAAAAAACCCAATTCTCGAATCCTGAAAAATTCGATTGTTTCTGCGCTTCAGACACCGTCGATTATTCAGTTACCAAAACATTCCGTAGGGAAAACCTCTACCAATCCAATTGAATTACCTGCTTCTTCTTCGTCGGTCCAACAAAATTGGAACTTGTTACAGAAACTTGCAGCAATGGCATTGGACGCCGTTGAAGACGGGTTGAAAGCTAAAGAAAAGTTACATCCTTTACCAAAAACGGCTGACCCTGATGTTCAAATCGCCGGGAATTTCTCACCTGTACCGGAACAACCTGTGCGTCACTGTTTACCGGTAACCGGAAAAATCCCTGAACATATTCAAGGAGTTTACTTAAGAAATGGAGCTAACCCATTATTCGAACCTACCTCCGGTCACCATTTGTTCGACGGCGATGGTATGATTTATGCTGTCAAGTTCGATAATGGCTCTGCTAGCTACGCCTGCCGGTTCACGGAGACTCAGAGGCTGGTTCAAGAACGTGCAATCGGAAAACCAGTTTTTCCGAAAGCAATCGGTGAACTCCATGGCCATTCCGGAATCGCGAAACTGTTGCTTTTTTATGCTCGCGGATTGTGTGGTTTGATTGATCACACTCAGGGCATTGGGGTTGCGAACGCCGGTTTGGTTTACTTTAACAACCGGCTGTTAGCCATGTCAGAGGATGATTTGCCTTATCACGTGCGTGTCACGCCTTCCGGCGACTTGAAAACCGCGGGACGCTACAATTTTGATAACCAATTGAAGTCCACCATGATCGCACACCCGAAACTCGACCCAGTTTCAGGTGAGCTTTTTGCTCTGAGCTACGATGTCATCCAGAAGCCTTACCTGAAATACTTTTGGTTTTCACCCGACGGGAAGAAATCAAAAGACGTGGCGATTGATTTAGGAAAGCCAACGATGGTTCATGATTTCGCCATCACCGAGAATTTCGTGGTGGTACCGGACCACCAGGTGGTTTTCAAGATGTCGGAGATGATCACCGGTGGATCGCCAGTGGTGTACGACAAAGAAAAGGTGTCACGTTTCGGTGTTCTTGATAAATATGCAGAGGACGGGTCGGGTATAAAATGGGTCGAAGTTCCTGATTGTTTCTGTTTTCATCTCTGGAATGCTTGGGAAGAACCAGAATCCGACGAAGTCGTCGTGATCGGCTCCTGCATGACTCCGGCTGACTCCATTTTCAACGAATGTAACGAAGAACTCAAAAGCGTTTTATCAGAAATTCGTCTAAATCTGAAAACCGGAAAATCAACCAGACGACCCATAATCGCCCCAGAAAATGACGTCAATCTAGAAGCCGGTATGGTCAACAAGAACCTCCTCGGCCGGAAATCCAAATACGCCTACCTTGCCATTGCAGAGCCATGGCCGAAAGTCTCAGGTTTCGCGAAAGTCGATCTTTCCACCGGGGAGACCAAAAAATTCATCTACGGCGACGAGAAATACGGCGGAGAGCCTCTCTTTCTTCCTAAAGACCCAAATTCTGATGCCGAAGACGAAGGTCACATTTTGGCCTTCGTTCACGATGAAAAAACATGGAAGTCGGAGCTTCAAATCGTGAATGCAATGACGATGGAATTAGAGGCGACGGTGAAGCTTCCGTCAAGGGTTCCATACGGTTTTCATGGAACATTCATAAATGCAAAAGATTTAGCAATGCAAGCGTGAGAAATTAGAACTTACCGCCGGAGACTTCACCAGAGGGATGGTTTCGGATGCGTCCCCGGTGACTGACTCTCCTAAACCCTTCATATTCTTGAGGGGGTTGTTTGTAATTTTCTTTATTCTTTTGGGGTTTTTTTTAATTACATACTTTCTGAGGGACCAGTTTGTAGCTTCTATGTGTAGGGTAGAAAATGAAGCTCAGCTGGTTCGTAGTGATACCGCATGGGTACAATCTAGTAAGCCAAGAGTGCAAGTGTTTGTTACATTTCATGTACGTTTTATTGTAAATAAATGATGGTATATACTATGTATCACTTCAATTTTGAGTGTCTCTACTTTTGTTTATATCAAATTGGTACAAAAACTTTCTTAGAACTTATATAAAAAAGATTGTCAACAAATAATACACAACAAAATTAAAACTTGGAATCTCCAAATTAAATCTAAAACTTATTTACGTAGTCCGAGTTAAATCTAAAACTTATTTTCATGTTATAACATACCTCTAGCATCTATATAATATATTGTTTAATTGATTATTTTTAGGGAAAAAGATTTGGTTAATTTACTGAAAATTGAATTGCTTTAGATATAGTTTTGGAAAGTATTTACGAGAAATGTGCATGGGGTTTGGGTTGGTAAACGTAAATCAATAGAGTTTAATCTTGATTTTTATGGATGTGAAAAAAAAAAGTGGGGGATTGAATGGGATATTATAAAAGTTAAGGGGTGGTAAACTAAAAAACTGCCGACAAGTGATTGATATTGATTTAAGATGACGATGAAGTTAGGCATAATTTGAGGGGGATTAGCACCCCTTTTACTCACCGAAAGCAAGTGCTGACTAGCTGAGTCACCTTATAAATTGTAACGTTTGATTTAAAAATACTTTTACTATTTATTTCTTAATCAAAAATAATTAAATAAAATATATATTATAAAATAATAAATATATTAATTCATTCTTTTAAAAATCAAAATTTTTATTTACTCATTTATGAAAATGTTACTTGCATTGTTGTTTAATATTTCAATTTTCTTTTATAATAATAAACAATATCTCATCACTGGCTGTCATCAAATGAGTCAACCATTATAGCATGGTTGTTATGATCGCTAGTAAGATCATAGGTCGGTCGATCTTACCAAGTAATTTCGTGCAGAATCGATGCAGTATCATTTTTTAGCATGATTGAACGTACGATCATGTGATAATAGGATGGGTTATCGATCCACCGATCCAATCTTACCTTTTACTTGGCCCAAACCCTTTTAAACGGGTTCTTGTAAGATCGTTTACCGATTTGATCCAACTTTTTACTCAGATCCAACGATTTTTCCATTAGGATAGTGAGTCAAATTATATTATATATGATTGGTTGACTTTTTCGGATTACCATAAACATTTTAAATATCAACGTACATTGTTTCCCTATTTATTGCATAAATATTTCTTGGAAGTGTTATATAATCAATTTATGACATAAAATTACAAATTATAGTACCTAGGAAAAATATTAAAAAGTGATTTTGTTGTAGGATCCTACGATTCCGATCCGATCCAATCCTACGATCACGATCTTACAGGACGAAAACGATCCTAGGTAAAATCTCGATCTTGACAATCTTGCTCGTAGTTTATGTGATTATGTATGAAACAAAGGTGGTAACCAACACCATGTGGGTGTTAGGTTTCTACTTACCAATCTCAAAATCAATATGTATAATATAAAGGGATGCTATTCATACACCTTTTACTAATTGTACCTTCTAGACCCATCATATCACATAACCTTTTTAAATAATGGGGTTTAGCCCCATTTGTTATGATGGTGATATGTAAGTGTGAGGTTACGGATTTGACTCCCGTCGGTGGCAAGTTTGAAATTAGGCGGTGAAAGTAAGTCTAAAGTCCCAAATTGGAGCAAAGGAGTAGTTTAGAAATATGTTAGTTTATCGTTCAAAAAATACATAACCTTTTAAATATTTTTGTTATCAAAATAATTTTAAAAATAATAAGAAAATGTCAAATTAGTGAGAATGTGAATGGAATGTAAAACGGAAAAACATATTTCATGTTATTTGTTTATAAACCTCAACCATTTCGAAGATCTATTTTAAATTCAAACTAAATATTGTCTCCCTTATAGCTTATTAGGCAAATAAAAGGATTATTAAAATCATCCAAAAGATACAATATTTTTTATGATAAATTATGTACCTAATTTTAATATTTGACTAAGAGATAGTGTCACCATTGAAAAGGTTGGTTTGCATTAAGAAAACGGGTTTATGTATACGTGGACAAAATCATTGTATACAAATTGATTTGAACATCACAACTTGGTACGGTACTCGGTCTTTTATTTTCGTCTAATTTAAAAGTCGAAAAATCGGGATTTAGAATGGCTCGGTACGGTACTAGTGCTAAGCTCATCCCTAGTATTACTATTCTATTTTTATCTTACACCATTTAATATTAATTTGTTTTTTGAGTGTTATGTGTTATGATCATTGTTTATGGTTATGTTGATCATATTAAGCTTCATCTTCTTCAAGTATAACCCAAAAGTTTGAAATCTCCATTAATTGAGATTAATTATATGAAAGTATGTGAATCTTGAATTTAAGCTTTCAAACCATAAAATATTGTTAGAAATGGGTTTGGCCCAAATAATTAAGGTTTATTTTTAAGTTGAATTTTGTCTTCCAAAAAAAAGTTTATTTGGAGATTTTATTAGATAACCCAATTGATTATTTAAAGTACTTTTATTAATTAAGTTTTATTAAATTAGTATAATATATTAAATAGTCTAAGTTAGTATGTTAGGCCTCAATGGATTATAAAAAATATAATGGCTAGGATAGATGAACTACTTAATTTATTAATTAATCTTATTAAGATGTATACATACAGAAAAGATTTTTTTATGCAACGATCTACCTATCCAATTAATTGTTAAATGATCAAAACAGTGAATTATATATATAATACGAACTTGGAACCAGAAAGTTGGTTATGTATATGCTATCGAACAAAAAGTCTAGATGTTATAATTCAATATTTATGATTAATAGGTCATTTATTATGAGAAATAAATCTGAATTCTTATTCAATATTTCGAAAGTTTCATGAATAGTATAAATTATTGGCTATCAAGTTAAAATATTAATTGAGTATTAATTACTATTGTTTGCATGTTTTACACCAAAAACAATTGATGTTTAGTACTTCATACCAATTTGCTTAGTGGATGCCCTAGTGAGTGATTCTATATTATGCATACTTGTATTATGTGATTATGGTCATATGAGCAGGGACGGCCCATTAGGGTGTGCAACCTGGACTACTGTTCAGGGCCCAACAGCCAATGGGGCCTAAAAGTTTTTTTCATATGATATCTAAACTAATACTAATAGTATACTTGTTTTTTTAGTTGTTTGATTGTGATATTTACGTACATATTTTCATGATTATTTCCTTTAATCTTTAACTGTTATATACACATACATGTTTAGAGGACCCTTTATAAGTTTTTGTCCCGAGCCCCCAAAATGATAGGAACGACCCTGCATATGAGAACACGACACTACTTTGTCTGGGTCGAGTTGATCTTCATTATTGACGCCGGGCCCGTGTCTGAAGAGATTTTGGAATTTATTTCCATTGTATTCCCAAGGAGTTGCTATTCATGCTATATGCATACACTGTTTATGTCTTTAAATTCTGCTACTCGCTAGGCGATGACTTATCACAGAACCGTTAATACGGGAATGGCTTCTATATTCTCTGGTTCCGAGCTATGTTAGTGATTATGCTTGCTCATGACGATGATAGATAGGTTGCCTCTATTTTGTATCATGGTGTCAGAGACTTGGCATTCGCATGCCTACTTAGACTTTTATGATTATGTAATAGTTGAAGTGATCTTGATGAACAATCCTCTCCATGTGATGCACTATGTTTTCTTTTGTGATGCATTATGGTTCGATTTGGAATGACTACGTGATGCATCAAATGATTGTGTCACGTGGGATGTGTTACGCTTTTATTTCCAATGCATTTTGGTTCTCCAATGCACATTGGTTATCAATTGAACTCACCCCGTATATAAACCTAAATGTGGATTATTAAACTCAACAAACTTTATAAATCATATTTATGTCACTTTAGCCCTATAAAAATATGGAATTTCAAAGTCCCACCGTGTTGTTCAATACAAATAAATAGAAATGCAACAGCATTATGGTTTGTGAAATAGTTATTCTTCTATCTTAGAATACGACTATTTGTTCATGCCTTTTAGTCCTTTAACCATTATAATTCTCCATTGCTTCTATATCACTAAATAGTATGTTAAATCATACCTAAATTGTATCAAATGATAAAATGTGAATATTTTTCTAGGAGGGGTCAAAATCTTTTTAACATGTATAAATTAAACATCCAAAAATTCATGAGATCAAAAATCAAAATCGAATCTAAAACATGATCAACAAATGACAATATATATTGTTTCCAACTATCCAAGTATTTGGAGGGATCAGCATACATATATATAGAGGGGTTCAATAGAAAACCAACATGCATCGGAAAAGTTGGAAAACCTCCATGCATCAAAATTCCCGCGTGATGCATTGACTTTCTGCGTGATGCATCACCTGCTCCAATGGCTATAAAGTGGTTTCCGGGTTTTCCGATGCATATATATATATATATATATATATATATATATATATATATATATATATAATTCATTGCATCTAATATAACCTAAGCACATAAATAATGTAGTACAATCATTCAACATATATACATTCCTAATAGATTGTAATGTTTTTTTATCACCTAAATGCAACCTTTCTACCACTTTTTATATATTAAAATTAAAAAAAGAGATTTGACATAACCATTCTGAAAACCAATAATGGGTTAATTACAAGCTTTGATTATACAAAAGAAAACAAAATTCTGGACTTATGCACTTCAAATAACTTATGGGTGTGAGTTTAAGGATTCAACAGTCCACATTGATATGCAATCCTTAAAGCCAAAATAAAGCTCTAAAGGCCCACCTCAAAACATTAATACTATCCTAACAATTTCAAGTTTCAACATAATATCCAACATAATTTTTTATGCATAAAAACAAAAACTTATTCTCACTTGCAGTATGTGTTTTATCCTCAGATTGAAAGCATCCTTTTTTGCCAAATGAATTGACACATTTCCTTAGTTTGTTGGGTATATGCATGCACATGTATGCTTCCCATGCATTGTTTATTCATATATATATATACTGATTGATGACCATAAGCATGGTATATGTATGTCAAAGAATACTACCAAAAACACTTGGTTGGTTACTAATGGGTACATGTGCATATATGTACATCTACTCCCCCACATAGCTAAGCATATATGTATTTGCACCAAAGGGCCTTTGGCCTTACGGTAAGAGGGTGGAGTTATAAGCGAGAGGTCACGGGTTCGATCCTCGTCGGAGGCAAGTTGAAATTTAGGTGGAGTAAGTAAGTTTGGTGGTAAATGAGTAGTTTAAGAGTAGGAGTAGGATAGTTTGCCGTTAAAAAAAAAACATATGTGTTTGCATACAAATTAAATGATGCATGTAAAACAAGCTTAATTTTGTTGTCTTTGTAAATGATCAACTTCTACATTGTGATATTATAGACATCTTGAGGGGAATTGGATTGGAATTTAGTCGTAGATATTATACTTATAATTGATGTATATATGAAATGATGTTTGATGTTAGCTAAGAAGAAACGGGTTGTGTGATGGTAGGATTCAAAATGTATTTACAAATGACTAGAAATGATGAGTTCTTTCAACCATAGATCATGATAGAATTCAAACTATTCTTTATTGATTATTTTTGTAATCCAAATTTCCAAATAGGTAAAGTATAAATTTTTAAAATTTATTCCATAAAACAAACAGGACCATAGAATAGCAATGGCATGACAGACCTGTAGGTTGTGTTTAGTAGATAGAACCGAATAGAAAAGAATTGACGATAAAATCAATGGTTTTTTAGACCATGAAATTTAAAAATACAATAATCATATTGTTGTTGTAACTCTCTTTTCCTAATTTTAGCTTCTTCTTAATTCACCACCATTGCTAGAGAAATGATATAAATAAATTGTAACCTTACATTGATGCTACTTTAGATTTCGTTAAGGATGTGGATATCCTGTTTTATTTGTGATGACTACTTGCTATACATATTTTTATGGTTGGGCTTGATGCCACTTAATAACAATTCTACATGTTATTATTGTAAGTTTATCAACTCAAATTTTTTATATAGTTTGTGTATGAAATGTATATTAGGTACTAATGATGGTCGAAAGATGGATTCGAAGAAAAATCATTTAAGAGGGTATAATGTTATATTATAAGTAGGCACACATTTGGTATAATAATTCTTAGAGTTCGGAGATAGCACGCACCTTCCCATAGGTTTGTTAGGGTCCTATATATCGTTCGTTAAGTAAGATTTAGTAACACTCTTACTGTGTCTTACATGATCTAGATGTAATTAGATCAACTCATTCTGTTATCACTATATATTACTGGTTTTGTGTGTTAATTTTTTTTTTAGATTTTTAGATGTTATAAATTCAAACAGTGTTATCAGGTAATTAAAGATAAGCCGAAAGAATGTCTAGTTGGAAATTTTTTCAAAAAAATAAATTAGAGACAACTATATAACCATAAAACCTTTTGCAAGAACCGAAAATAATGAAATTAACAATACACAAAATACAAATACAATGAAATAAATCATATGCTTTAAGGAGATGTTGGTACGTAGATTTTTTTGTATACATAAAAAAAGATTTGCATTGTCTAACATTTTTATTTTATAGTATTTTAAAAAATCTGTCAAATGTTTGGTTGGCAGTATTTAAAAGGATTTGTATTTTATGAAATTTTATTTATTTTACAAATAAGTCAAAGAAATTAAAATCTTTATATGATAAACGACATAAATGGTAAGAGTGGAGGTGGGTGGGTTGGTATATAGATGTGTGGTGTAAGGTATGTTAAGCGTGGGGTTGGGGTTGGGTTGTGTTATGTAGGTTATGGGTGAGTATGGTAGTGTAGGGATGTGTGGTGTAGGGTATGGGTGGGATGGGTGTGAGGGTGTGGTAAGTTGGGTAGAGTCAGGTGGTGATGATAAGGCAGGGTTGGGTTGGGTAGGATGGGGTGGCGTCGCATGGGTTGTGGCGTGGTAATATAGGATAGGATGTGTGTGAGTAAAGGTCGAATAGTTATTGGTAAAACTACAACAAAAATGTCAATCATCACGTTATTTTTACACGCTTTTAGCAAGTGAATAAAATTTTTTTATGTTTATTCGTACTTAGAAGGATGTAAAAATTAGTTACGATTATAAGTGTGGACAAATTTTAGACAATAATGGAGTTTTAATACTCAAATTTGTATTAGGAAAAAGTTCACACGCATAAATGTGAACAAACTAATAATTTGTCTACGTTTAAAAGCATGGAAATCAATTTGTTGCACCTAATTTGTCTACATAAAAGGAAGCGTGGAAAAATTAAGTGTGACAAACTAATCTTTACATTTTTTACTGTAAATAATTTAAAATTTTGTCGTCCACACTTATAGATGTGAACGTTTTTCTTTATAAACTTAAATGTAATAATTAGGGTGATTTATTATATATTTTCACACTTATTAATGTAATAATCGTAATCACTTTTATAAGTGTAGAATATTTACAAAAATTTTACACTTTTAAAAAGCGTAGTAAAAAAGTTTGAGCAAATGACATATTTGTTATAGTGGTAAGTAGGGTAGGATGGGGTAAGTGTAAGGGTAAGAGTAGGGATGGAAATGTTAAGATAATGGTAATCTATGCATATTTATAAAGGAGAACATTGTATGTCATATGACGCTTTCTTCTTAAGCTTCATCTTTAATTTCTTACTTCTTTTTCCTAGAATAACTTTATTAATTTTCTAAATAATTAATGTTTATATAAATAAATATAAAATATTAAATTTAGATATACTACTTAAATTTTATAATTTTGATTAAAATTTTACTAACTAATATAAAATTTTAAAAACAAAAATATCATATTCAAATTTAAAACTTATCCTAAACTAAAATTAAATCGTGACTTTCATTTTAAAATTTTAATCATATTTATATATTTAAATTATTATAAAATACAATTCGATTAAAATTTCGTAAATATCCTATTTATCGTATATAGTGACTTTTAATTTCATTGTTTATATGATTTCAAATTTCTATATACTATTTAAAGTTAATGCCTTATTATTATTATTATTATTATTATATTTATATAATATTTAAAGTGTTTATATATTTTTTAAAAGAATTTATTTATTAAACATACCCATATAATATATAAGTCATTAAACTAGTTTTAAATAAAAAAAAATGAGATTTGAGAAATGCAAGAGGGCTATCAAAATTTTGAGATTTACGAATTGTAGGATATTAAAACTTTTTTTAAATCCATAAATTAAACATGTTAAATGCAAATCTTAAAAGATCTCATGAAATTTATTGAAATCGACAAAACAAATTGTTAAATGCAAATCTTAAAGCCTCCTAAATTGTTTCATGTTTCACTAAATAACCTTTAGGTTCCCCAATTGAACATTTCACGCCCCTCTTAGTTATAGGTCAACGATTCAAGTGAACAATTGGTTTGTGACCGTTGACCCCACAATGTAACAAAATTTCACATCGATGTGGGTCCAATTAAATTTGATCCATGTATTTAGTCCAAATTTCTATGATCTATTAATATAATTATATAATTATAAGTTATATGATTTATGATCAAGATACAGTATTAGAATTGACAACTGAATATTCGAAAGAGATCCGCCACATGAATTTGGACCATTTTTTTTGTTATTTCATGGATGCATGCTAACTTGGAAGGCATTAAAAGATGGTTGATTGTATAGTACCACTGCCTTTGGATTTTCTTCTAGTTTAAATGCAACAAGAATACAACAAATTCTTGAATTATCCCTTTCCGATCCTATTTCATTTACGGCTTGTCGTCTCTTCTCCAATCATCATCATTGCCAATAATCTTTTTTGTTGGCCACTATTTGCACTAAACATTTTCATTCTGGTTCATTTTGTTATGAAAAAAAAAAAAAAAACCATGTTAACGAGTTTTGTAAACTTATTTCAATTGTATCTCAATTTCTTAGAAAAGAAATACACACAAATAAATGGGATTTCTTAGAAAAGAAATACATAAAAATAAATGGGTTTCGTCATTTCTTTTTTTATTTTTTTAATCTCATCGTAGGATTTTTAATGATTTTATGTGAACTAGAATTTGTAGATTTTTTATGAAATCATTAGTTTATAGAATTAAGAAATCATTGAATATGTCTTTTCGGTTACTAAGATTTTAACAGATTTCAAGAGACCTGGATTTCATGTGATTTTATGAATTTGTTGGTTTATGAAAATTTAAAATCCTTCAAATTCTTGAAGGATTTTAAAATCTGACAAATAATGAATTTTGTTCCTTTAAAATTGAAATTTTATGAAAGCTAGCAAACCAAACAAAGAATTGAATAAACCGCTAAATTTTAAAATCTTACAAACCTCTTATTCCAAATCATCTCTAAGAATAAATAAATTAAAAAAAAAAAAAAAGATTCAAATAATAGGAAGTGTATGATATCTTCAAGGGGAAAATATGTAAAAAGTTGAAATTAGGGCATTGAAGAGGGGGGTAGTGGCACGTGAACTTCTCATGTTAGATTAAGACAATTGAAGTCAGCAACACCGTTTAAAAGCGATGAAAACATTTGGGTTGTTGTTTTCATAAAATTCGATAACATAACTCGTTTGTTTTTTTTCCATTTGCTTTCAAGAAAACAATAATAATTAATACAATGTAACTATCATCAAATTCTCCAACACAAATTTAATTATACATATGATCAATTCATGAAATATTATAATAAAATTTAAGGAATTCTACAACAAAAAATAACAATTTTCCGATAATAAATTAATTTCTACAATGTTAAACATTAATTTATTGGTCTATAGACGTCTTTTGTTCAATTTTCTAATAGATTTTTATATAAGAAATAAATAAATGTCCAATAAATCAGGCACAACTACAATGATTGTATCACACGGTATTGTAAAGAGACACAAGTGAGACTTTCTTCTACAAAATTATGAGTGACGTTCGAAAAGAAATACCCCTTTTTGTGCTACATAGCCAGACTAATATGTTGCTTCTAGATGATTGAACCTTTAGATCGTTGTAATTCTTGGACATGGCTCTATAGCATAGGCTCTTATGTTATGGACGGTGGAGATCTGTTTTGAGATCCCAAGTCAGGATTTCATGGGTTAGACAAGAACAGTGTATCGAGTGATTTGTTTTGGCTTTCTCTTTGTTTTGATTTGATACATCTTCATGCTATTTTCCAAGTATATGATGATCATTTCGTACCTCTAGTTTATCTAGAGAAGACTCGCATATTTCTATCTTATTCATGGTGATGGATTTAAAGGACCTGCCGAATCCTTTCTTGTTCTCTCACTCCTCTCAAGGTCTCACTTGATAGAATTTTCCATGCTTAAAAGTTGTGTGTGTTTTTTATGCTTTATTACTTTTTATTTTTGGTTTGTTGATGTTTTTGTTTGCATTTATAATATCATATTTATTTGCATCCTCAAATGTTTATTCACATCAATTAAGGAGTTTGGCATAACGAGGTTTAATCTTGTTTTTATTATAGGTTTTTTTAGCTACTCATCAATCTGACCCGTCCAATTTATCACATTTATCTTCTAAAGATCAGGGAACCAATATATGTCATTTCCCAATGATGTATGTCCCTTTTCTATAAGTTGTGGAACTTGTGATATTATAGATATCCCTATTAGGTGTGATAAATAAAAGGATTTCTCTGCTCTCATGATGTTTATTAAATATTTATTTTAGTTATTGGATTGAGAAGAAATCTAAGAAAAAAGTTTATTGCATAGAAAGAGAATTAGACCATATACGTTCTTTAAAAATAGAAAAAGGAGAATTAAATTTATATCATTAGGTTGGCTATTGATTGGACATATATCTCTGATTAAAATTAAGGTCATGTGATCCGTATGATGTATAATACTGAAAGTTTTATTCGATCTTTTTGTCTTCTATTAGCTTTTCAGTCACTGATAAATTCTGATATTTTATAAGGAACAGTTGGCGATAATTTATTACTAGTATGATATTGGAAAAGGAAGTGAATATGTTGATTGAAACCCACGTCGCATATATATAAGACAATATTGGTGTCAATGGTATGAGTTATTTAGTTATTATTATGTGTAAGGGTTAAAACAAATTTTTGAGGGTGTCATGTGTTAATCACGTGAAGATTTTGACCTTGTCCGTGTGAAGTTAGTGAGTCAGTCTGCTGTCACTCGTGTTTGTGTTTGGGAGAGGAGACCCGGACCCGCACCCAGACCCAGACCCGGCAAGACAAAACAACATCAAATAAAACAAGTACATACTGTTTTGTCCTTTCCGAACTATGGGTTTCGACAACCCTTATCAGAGCCCTCTCAATCATTTATAAGGTCAGAGCCGTCTCCATCATTTCATTTATGAGATCCTGAACAAAAATTTAAATAAGAGACTTCTTTATCCGGAGGGGGTTTAATGAAAAACCAACATGTATCGGAAAAACTTGAAAAACCTCCATGCACCACCACAAATGCATCACAATTCCCGCGTGATGCATCATCTGATCCAATGGCTATAAAGTGGTTTCCGGGTTTTCCGATACATATAAGTTTTCCATTAAACCCACCCCTCTTTATCCGTGTGAATAAATATATATAAAATTACTTTTTAATATGTCTTCATTTATAAGTTAAGTAGAAATCAACGATTCTTTATCTTTCTATTGAGACCCAAGGAGCTTGGGGTCCTATGAAATTTGACGTTCTGAGCAGTTGCCTGTTTCGGGCGCAGGGCGCACTCAAGGCTGACCCTACCCGTTATGTTCAGGTTGCTGCATGTTAATTTTTTATGTATGCTCATTCTAAACTCATTTCTAATCTCATTGAATTTTGGTTAGTGTCATATTTTCCTATTGTGGTTTGTATCAAGTCATTTCAACTAGACATATTCAGATAACATGTGTAAACTTCACGATATAAGTTTCACAAACGTTAATATTTTATAAAGTTTTATAATAAATTAAAAAGTAAGATTGTCAGTAAAACAAGTAAACGAATAATTTTATCAATAATATGGAATGTAGCTTAATGGGTAAAGCTTGTTATTTGTTAACTAAACACATGTAACTGACCCAGGTATTCAGGGCGTCATTTTGTACAATTTTTATCACGTTTTCAGTCTAAAAATTTAATTAATTGAATTGATCGAATCAGACCAACAAATTAGTTTATTTTAGTACAAAATAAGACAAACAGTTATAGAATATCACCCAATAATTGGGTGTTTGTTTTATATAATTATTATTTATTTGTTACGTACGTTAAAATAAAAAAAAAAATAATACTATAAGGTTGTAAATTATTATAAAATTTAGTTAATACTCAAAAAACACAAGTTGCAGACTTAAAAAACCATCAGTAACACAAATTATATTTAAAAGGAAATTATATAATAAAATTTAAAACGAAGTTATTGACGAGCTGAGTGAACCAGTTAATTAGTCTGTATATTATAAGGTTATTGGTATGTATGTAGGTGTATAGGCAGACAGAGACGTATATATAGTAGATGGAAGATTGAGGTTGATGAGGCATGCAGGCACGTGAATTTCACATACGAAAGCTCGAATGGGAGGCAATCTTTAGCTACATCATCTATGATCCACACCATCCTACCCACGTGATCCTTTTCCATACACATCATCTATCTATCGATCTCCTAGCTACCTTCTTAATATATATATATATATATATATATATATATATATATATATATATATATATATATATATATATATATATATATATATATATATATATATATATATAGGGAGGAAAACCATCATGCACCTGAAAACTTATGAAAACCGCACTGCACCACCACAAATGCATCAAATTCCCCGCGTGATGCATCAAAATCCCGCGTGAAGCATCAAATTTCCCGCGTGATGCATCAAAATCCCACGTGATGCATCACCTTATTTACGATCATGTCACCGCGTTTTTCATGAAATGCACCAAATCGGACGGTATGCATAGGTTTCCATAGTTTTCACATGCATAGTGGTTTTCCATTAAACCCACCCCTATATATATATAGATTGAGGTTCTATGGGGCACCACGATACATTGGGAACCAGTGGGAACCAAAAATGCATAACCTATTTACTAAGGATGCAATAAGGGTAATACGGGAATACTAATTATTTTAAAAAATTAATTAATCTTTTAATTAATACATTAGTTAGAAACTAGGAAACTAAATAATATCATTAACCACTTTCCCTATTTTCTTCAACATTTTCCTCCCTCGCCCACCTCTCTCTCTTTCTCTTTTTCAAAGGATAAATGTTGATGTTTTTGATTCAAACATGATGCACATTAGCGGTGCATCAAAATGATGATGAACATGTTGAAGACGGTGATTAACACGTTTAAATTCCAGATATGCATCACGATGAACACGATGATGCATAACTTGAGAAAGATGAATACGAAGATGCACAGTATGAACACGATGATGCATAACATGGTGCCCCATGTGAACACGATGATGCATAACCTGGGAAAGATGATTACGAAGATGCACAGTCAATGAAGATGATGAAGTATCATGTTGGATTTTTGTTCAATTGAAATTTTTTTAATTTTAGAAGTGTATTTTATAAGTTTAATAGCATTTAATACTCGATTGTTGAATTAAATATTCAATCAATATAAATTTAATTTTGAGTTGACTTGATATATTATTTTTCCCCAAAATACCTTTATGCATATCTAATATGTGAACCGTGCAGCATGATGCATACACAAATTTCATCTTTATTACCCTTTTGCCATTGTAATCTTAGTCATTCATTTTCTAGATCTAACGTTGTATATAGGTTCCTAAGTTGCACCATGCACACAGGTGCCCCATAGAACTAACCCTGTATATATATATATATATATATATATATATATATATATATATATATATAGAATCAGGTTCATTAGCGTACCTATGAGATTCCAGCGTACCCAGCGTACCCTAATGTGAATGATCATTCACATTTATTTTTTTTTAATAAACATGCACAAGACAACATTATAAGACTTTTTTTCAAAAGAAACAACATCATAAATCTTGTGAATGGTAAAAAAAAAATCATGTGAATGGTCATTCACACCATTCACATGGATGACCATTCACATAAATATGCATTGAGCATTCACATAATTTTTAAGGACACAGAAAGAGTGAATGTATGTGAAATTCATATATCATGTGTATAACATTAAATTAAACATGGTTATAAGAAAAAAAAATTAAAAAAAGTTTTTTAAGGTTGGTACCTTCGGGTGCACTTGATTTCGAGAGATACTTTTTTGAACCTGACTCTATATATATATATATATATATATATATATATATATATATATATATATATATATATATATATTCGATCACCCGGCCACACATTCATTTCATCCAACTAATTAACTATATATATCCTTATTTTTTCAATTATTTAAATACCTCCATATGTATTGGAACTAGTACTTCAATTCCTACAAAACTAATTTGTTTTCTTTTTGTTTGTGTGTGTATGTGTGTGTATATATTTATATATGTGTTTGTTTGTTTGTTTCAAGAAGATGATGACATGGACAGAGACAGAGTACGTACAGCTAGCTAGCTTCTTTCAATTCATTACATATTGGTTGACCAGGCAGGGTTCCACGTCAACTCACTAAGAATATTGAACATATATATAATATATGCATATACATCACTATATATGTGCATTACAGCTTATATATATATACAGCTGCTGGACTGCTGGTATTAAGCCAACAGACTGCATATATATATGCTTTATATTTCTTATTACTTATTATTAAAATATATATAAAATAAATAATGCTGATGAAATTTATATATATAATAAATAATAATAATAATAATAAGGTCGTGGGGAGTACCCAAGCCGAAGGCCACCCGGCTCCGCCACATCAGCCAAGGCCGGCGGCTACACCACCCCCGCCCCCCCGGCCCCGTGCAAATCTCTTCCCCGCGCGGCCTCTCTTCCCCGCTCAACCCCGCGTCTCTTTTTTTTTTTTTTTTTGTTTGTTTGCTGCTTTGCACCACACACACAGAGAGTATATATATATCGGAAGTGAGAGAGGTCCGACCGCCAGGAGAGCACTCCGATCGTGGAGAGAGGTCCGACCGCCGGATGGTGAAGTGAGAGAGAGGGAGGCGGCTGGAGATGGGGAGATGGGGGGGAGTAGTTTATTTTAGGTTTAGGTTTTTTACTAAAAAAAATCTAGGGGCTTGGGTTTTTTTAGTGGATTGGGCTTTTTACTAATAAATTTGTTTTTTTTTTAATCAGATTTTTTTTGTTACTTTAAGTCATATATTAAATTTTTATCTATCGTTACATTTTAATTATTTTTATAGTTGTGTAATATTCTAATTATTTTTTATTATGTAATAGTTTTTAAATATTTATGAAATTAATTATTTTATATTTAATAATTGTTTTCTTAATTAAAATGTTAAAAAAATTAAGAAAGATAGAAAGGTTAAGAAAGGTGGGTATTTCCTAGTTAGAAAGGTGGGGAAATGTGGAGAGAGAAAAGCTGATGTGGCGCTGACGTGTACAGAAAGGTGGGTTTGGGAGAGGTGGGTACTCCCCATACTCTAATAATAATAATAATAATAATAATAATAATAATAATAATAATAATAATAATAATAATAATAATAATAATGATATATCATATATATAGAGATGACTAGGCATGCATGCACCCCGCTGGAGTCTCTACCTACTTACAACACGACAAGTGATCCGGTGCAAAAACCATGACTCGATCAGGTGAATATATATATGAACTATTGTACGTACGTATTCACATACATATGTAATTAGTTAAACATGCATGCTAGCAACCAATGCAGGGCTGGTTTTTGAACCCACCGTACGCCGACTCCCAATTTGTTAAGGTCTCGTTAATAATACTTTCTTGCTTCTTTCTAATGCAATATGAAAACGTCATATCTACTTCATTTTTATAGCTAGAAGATGTCATATAAATCACATTTTGATGCATCTATGTTATTTTTTGGATGCTTAATTATATCAATATTTATATTACATATTAATGTCTTTTATATTTTTAAAATATTCATATTTAAGGGATTATTTTAAATTTGTGACACAAGACCCCTAATAATTCAGAGGGCGGTCATATACATACATACATACATACATATATATAGGTTCAATGGAGAACCTCCATGCATCGAAAAACCTCCATGCACCACCACAAATGCATCACAATTCCCCCGTAATGCATCATTATTTCCATGTGATGCATCATATTCCCGCGTGATGCATCGATTTTTACGTGATGCATTTCAATTTTCTAGCGATGCATTGTGGTTCTCCAAGGTTCTTCGATGCATAAGGTTATCCATTGAACCCACCCCTATATATATATATGTATATATATGTATATGTATATAAAATAAACATTAGCGACGAAATAACGATGGAAGTTCAATCGTCGGAAAGCTCTCGATATACTTTTGGTAATCCTTCAGTAATTTGCATACTCACAATCCGTCGGAATCCCGTCGGTAATACCGAGGGATATTTTCCGTCGGTAAAAGTAATTTTTTAGTAGTGTAAGTAACATCATATTCACATATATGGATTCGTTAATTTCATGTATATATGTAAGGATAGCAGGTTACCTCTATGCAGTGGCGGATCTAGAAAATCGTGGTATTGGGGGCAAAGCCTACACTAGGAGACGGTTGATAGCTTGAGCGCAAAAATCATCAAAAGACAACAAAATTATAGCCGGTGTTGCTTAATGTAATACCTAGCAAAACAACTCAACATCAATGATAAAAACTGAAACAATCCTACAGTACATTTATCAATCTCAAATTAACAAATTCAACAACTAGTAATAATCAATTTAGCATTTCTATAATGAATTTATCAAACTCAAATCAACAAATAAAAATCATCAATTAACAAATAACATCATAACAATGATTATTAAACTTAAAAATATCAAAATCAAGTTATTAAACAAAACCCTAGGTACTCTTCACTATTCATCAAATCATAAAATTCAAAAAAATTCCACAAAACACTTACTAACAATTTCAGCAACGTCACTTATTAGAGAGTTGGGGTTTGGTTAATTTACCAAATCAGAATGTCGATAGGGTGAGTTCTGTGAAGTTGAGGACTCAGAGAAACTTGTTTTCAAGAATTTATTAAAGTTAAATAACAATAACAAGTTACTACTCACTAGATTATAGTTTTTAAAAAAAATTAGCAAATCACTCCATCTTACGCCATCACAGCATCAGTGCATCACCAATTTGACATAGAAATAGAGACTAGAAAGTTAGGGTTTTTACCTTAATCTGAGTGGAGAGGTTGTGCCGTCCACACAGTCCACAGTCCACGGTTCCAGGGCGACAGCTCGCAGACGAGAGGTTAAAGCCGTAGCTCGCAGAGGCGCACTGTGCCGCTGTCCACACAGTCCACAGTCCAGGGCTCCAGGCGAAGAAGGGAGAGTCAAGAAACGATGGCTGCTAGTTCGCTGTAGAAGAAAAGAGAGAGTCAAGAAACGACCGGCGCTGTCACAGAAGAAGAAAGTAGTCTCGCTTGTGCTATCCAAGGTTCCAAGCGTGAGCACCGCCACTGAGCAGGTATATCAATTTTTCACTGTGGGCTGTAGATTTTGGGGCTTCTCATATTGTTGGGGGCCTGTTAAAAATTTAACTGAGGGCCTGAAAATATTTACATGCATAATATCATTGTAGGTTGGCAATCCATAGAGGGCCCAGCCCCCCCCTTTGGATAGTGTGGATCCGCCCCTGCCTCTATGTAAATGATGTTAACTAGTCAATAATAATACACATCTGAATATGTGTATGTTGTAGCTTTGCATGAAATTTAATATTTTATCGTTATAAAAATGTTCATTTTGTGTGTATTTATATATATATATATATATATATATATATATATACACACACACACACATATATATATATATATATATATATATATGTATATATTTGTGTGTGTGTGTGTGTATGGTCGAGATCATTAGGGTACCATGTTAGACTGGGAAACCGGAGCACCTTCATGTTTGGTTATAACTCCCAAAGGGTAATATAGTCATCTAATTAATATCAATAAACTAATGACAACTATCAATTAAATAAATCTCATAATTATAGGGATCCGTTACCAAAACGAATGCACGTACATTATGTAATCCTCTATCAGTTCTTCATGAATCGCATCCAGTGGCGGATCCAGAAAAAAAAATTTTATAGGGGTCGAAATTTATTCCGCTACGACAGTACGATTGTTTGTGGTTGTATAAATTTTTTCACACTTCAAAAATCCGGTCGGTTCATATTGATTAAATAATAAAATAAAAACGTAAATGTTACAACGTCATTAATTATTACATCATCATCCTAAACATTGACAAATAATTCTATATCTATGGTGCAAATGCAACAGTCATTTAACCATTCATCATCAATTGAAGTGCGCAAATACTTATGAGATTTATGGAGAAATATTATAAGCTTGGTAATTTTCTTTTCAAAAATCAATTCATATTGTCTAATATAATAAAAGAATTAATAAAATGTAACTTGGTGTTAAATGTTAAATACTTAAAGTCTTAAACAAACAATAATCAAAACATCTATAAAGAACATAGCTATAAACAAGTAACAATAAAACTAAAAAAGAATTTTATAATCAATTAAAAACTAACAAGTATATCGATGTCGAACTTAAAAAATTTATAAAAGTTATGTTTTAACTATTAGGTTTGGGCATATTTTCTTAGATTTTGTAACAATTTTTTTAAAATTTATAAAAACTAACAAAGATATTGGGGTCGAACTTCAAAAATCATAGGGGTCAGAAAATTTTTCGATTATATACATAATACTTAAAATAAAATATTTATCGGGGTCGTTTGACCCCTACCCCAACACTATGGGTCCGTCCCTGATCGCATCCTCCTTCTAAATAAATCCTTATTGAATATATATACACACACACATATATGTGTGTGTAGATTGTTGGAAGAAAAGTCATGAAGTTTTATGATTTTTATAGTTTTGGGCAAAATTTAATCATGATAATTATCATTTTGTGGGTTTCTGTTCAACATGAGAAGATCTTCCCATAATAACGTTTTAGACGGAACTAAGATGAATTAAATATTGATACTCAAAGTTTGGTATTCTAAATATAGAACATGTTGAAGAGAGAAACTTGTCCCGTCTGGGAAGGAAGATAAAATCCAAATTGGTTTATGCATTTATAAGCATGTCAAGCTTGTTTATAGATTTTAAACCAAATCCTACTCACATGCCGAGGGATGCAAATCATAGTTCCGAACAACAGAAAACCTCCAAACTTGTGTGGGTTGTGTGTGTGCGAACAAAACACTTATGCAGCTTCGAAAATATGAACTCATGCAAGGTGTTAGTTTTTGTCATTGGCTCAACATCTAGTTGACTGGTTGGTATTTCTCAGCAGCTTGTAGACATTAACTCACTGAAGACTTTTGATTTTCTTGATTTAATTAATTATAAAATTTGTAATAACATGTGCATTATTAAATCTTTTTATTGCATTAAAATTGGAAAAAAAAATATTTGTTTTTCCCATCTCTTGTATAAGGTAAGGAAAGAAGTTAACATCAAAAACACTTACGAAAGCTTATGAAATATAAAGACAAATACACGTATAAATGTGGCTTTCCTTGTACACATCTATAATTATAAGTCGAAATATAATTATTTTCTTTTCAATATTTTTTTGGTTTTCCTTGTACAAATCTATAATTATTAATAATTTAACAATTACGTGTTTTTAAGATGTGTATACAAACAAATACGTGTAAATGAGATATTTCCATGCTTTAGCTTTTGAAAAGCACACACATAGTTAACATGTTTACATATAAACCATGTATTTTTAATTAGGAAAAATGACAGATCAATAATTATGTACTTATAAGTTTGTACACATTTATTCTATGTATTTTTTTATACAAATTTAGTACTTGAATTTTCAAATGTATTCTAATTAGGTAGTTAAACTGCCTATATAATGATATCTGATAACTATATATTTCTGATTTTATATACATTTTGACTACCTATTTGAACACTTTTGAAAGCATAGGAATTAATGTGTAGACATAAAAGTACATTTAACATCAAAAGTATATAACTATTAGACGTCATTTTCCATTTTAATTATATAAATTACGTTATACTCTCATCTCTCCCATTGTTTTAAACAAGTCCATAATCACCTCCTTGTTTAATCACCTCAGTATTCGGTATTTGATGTTTATATCAATCAAAACCTACCTGTCTACACCTTATAATAGACCAATTCACAATCCATATAAATAGACAAACAGCTCTAGCTGCTACTGAAACATTACCAAAAATGTCCAAATTGTCCCACGAAAGCTGCAATAAACCATTCTAAGTGAAAATGTTTTGCTGTTAATTAACCAAGTGCATTAACAAAAACCAAAATAAGTATTACAAATTGTTTGGCAAGTAATCCTATATCAAGAAGTCACCAAAACAAATATATGCTTTCTTTTTTGTTTAAAACTTGTTGCAATTTTTGTGGACATGGAGAGTGGCATCTATTGTTAGCCAAAGTTCCCTACTGTCCAGTCAAACTGAAGATGACTCTTGGGTTCTCTCAAGGGGTGGCTTGACTAAATTCACACAACATTTTTCGACGTTTGAAAGACCAGGGATGACTCCTTTTACGTGAAACGTATGCAACATAAACAACTTATATTATTCTGAAATCACCAAATCATTTTGCCATTTAACGATACTCGTGATTTCAATAACCTTTTACCACATTTCCAGGGTACACCGATGATTTCAAGTTCAATCTTTTGGTTACTGATTCAACTACAAGCTTAGACTCATCTTGGACTAGACAATAATTTAGTTAAACCTGCAAGTTAATATACTTCTCAAAAAAGCTAAAAGTAGAAACTTATCAGATAAAGTTAAGCTGCAAAACAATCCCCTCTAGTCATCTCTTCTAGTTAATTCTCCCATCCATCTTGTAATTCTAGTAATTTAGTAGGAAATAATGGAAATGTGGACCAACAGAAACCCACAGAGAAACAAGATTTTGATTCTCAGTGTCTCATAGCCACAGACTGCATTCTAAGATCTAAACTGGCCCACAAAAAGCCTTGTAATCATTCTATATCCATCCAACCCACAAAGAAAGGATAATTACTAGCAACTAGATAGTTTATTCAAGTGCCTTCAGGAAGAAGAAAATTAAAAGAAAAGGTAAGGCTACATACGTGTCACTATGACGGGAGACTCTTCATCATTGTTGACATGGAAAGGCAATGTCACCAAACTTTAGCCCTTTTCATACGTGTTCATTTCTCATCGGCCAAAGCCTTTCCGCCAGCCAGCTGCCATTTATGCATACATCACTGCATGCCTCACAATTCACCCCTAAAAAGGCAAACCTTTTTGTATAAATGCCATAAAGCTAGAAATCAAAAGATGAAGTTTCAGAAAGCAACAGTTCTTGGCATGGCTGGGATAAGATTGCTGACCTATAATATAAACCACAAAACTGAGATATGTTACATGTTACATATATAAATCCCTAATTATCAGTTAAAATAATATCAATAAACTCAAACACAGAGACGCGAGTTGCATGATTATGATCAAGAATCAGAAGCATGGAGCCTAGTATCTAGTAACATAGAGTTCATAACAAACGCACAACTCTCACAATTTGGCCACTATGAATTGAAATATAATGTTCAAGTTGTTAAGTGACTGAAAGAAATAAATTAGCACAAAATCAGTGTGCACACCAGCACCAAATCAACCATGAAAATACATATTCCTCACATGGAGAATCTCGTCCATCTTTCACAATCCTCCAAACAACAATTAACCACTTGCAAATATGCATGCTTTTGTCGCATCATATTATGGAAATATATCATAAATGTAATACCATAACCTAGCTGACTACCATAACAAAGTAACAATCTGTACAGTTACTCAGATCTATACATATGATTTCGGCAAAAGAGACTTACGAGCGTTGGCCACATTAACCGCACACTGAAGATTGTGGTGATGAAATCCCACACAATATCTTATGCGTCGGGGGAGATGGAACTGTCTACTGATGCACAACTAACTGCCACTTCCAATTGTCTTTGTTTTCCTCCAATCTTCGCCTTTTTCCCTTGAGATTTTAATATTTGCAAACAGGATGGCAATTTCGGCCGGTTCAAGCAAACGAGTCAAACGGATTGTCATAAATTTTACATAATTTTAAAATTTTTTTCAATGAACATTTTATTTAATACACCGTTTTATAAATTTTCTTTTTAAAAAAAGTTATGTTCTACCTTAGTTTTTTACGATGTGTCAATTTAACAATCCCGCCTGTTGGGTCAAAATTGTCACCCCTATTTGCAAATCAACCTGTTAATCTTAAAGAAGCTATAAAAAATGTCCTCATGTTCCCAAGAAGTACTATTTGAGCTGAAGCAAGCTATAAGTTCAACTATTGTTATAAACTGCAAGGTTAACATACTATACAAACACAGAGAATTAGTTCCTTTGCAGTATCTATGATGAAGAAAATTCTCATCTCAAAGAATGATTAGTAAATGAACCAATAATATAATACATATTCTTCAGTTTCAATCCATCCAATGATATGCTATAAACCATCCAACTAACACACATCGTCTACAAAACTGCTAATAATTGGTACTCCTCAACAATTGAGTGCCTATCGAAACACTTCATAACTTTAATTGCACATGTTCTTAACAAGCATATCCAAAAACCATAGTCACATTTTGAAGCAACCTCGACAAGCTTCAAAACCTAGACTTTCCTTCTGTTTGTGCACGTATCCTGCAGACAAAAAAATTTTACCGATTCAGTTATGCATGACCCCTGGCATGCCTAATAGAGAGACAGAGGAGAGCATATTTACCAAAAATGGAAGAATCGTGTTTCTGAACATTAATCCTCCTCCATGGGAACATCTGGAATATCAAATCTGTCTTCGTCTATAGTTTTGTTGATCACAGAAATAGGAGAAGGTGATGTGAAGTTAAAGAAGCAAAGTAAAGTAACTTTGTTTTGTCATGCATATATGATAAATGGAATATATATCCTTCCGTTATGAATTCAGATCACGTTGCCGTGAACAAATCATAATGCTAAATGCTTCAGGAAGTACTTGCAGTAAAGATTAGATAATGAGATCATATCATTCCCAACAGGAAAAATAAACATCAAACTTAAATCAAGCAAAAGGATATACAAAGACATAAGGTCATCTTCCTTCTCCCCGCGACTACGGCTATTATTAAGCTCTCTTAGAATTTCAGGTGTGACCTGCACAAGGGGTACCTTAACCTTAGTATTTTTCAAAAGCATTATTTGCTTGAGATGGGAAACCGACTTCATGGATGGCTACACATACCATTTTATGTCTCTGTTTCTTCACAAGATAACTAATGTCGTCTTTCTGATCCTTTGTCAGTTCGTGTTTGTACCTGCATAAAATTGCATTATTAATATTGAAAGAGGATCACCCCGATCTACTATATTAACAGGGAGAGGATGAACTAAACTGTATGACACGTATAAAAAGATGCATGTCCAGAGCCAATATCAGCATTTGCATAAAGAAACTAACCTTTGCATAAATGCAAGAAGTGACTGATGCCAGATCACAGGCATATCCCTAGAGTCCTCACAAAATCTCATAAAATGAGCTACCATTGCATCAATAACTCGATATGGCAAAGCATATTTCTTCTCAACTAACAGCTTTATAAAGTAACTGCATCAAAATATCAGCAATTTGACAAAAATTAGTCAGTGATGAGGTAACTCTACTTTATATTATGTATAATCCATGAGAATTTAAAAAAAAAAAAACAATTATCAAAATTAACAGAGAGGAAATGCCGAAAAGGGGCCACGTAACTCTCTCCACCAAACCAAAATTCTGTAACTGCTATATACTTGAACAAGACAACTAACAATTGTTGCACGGATACAAAAGCAGGGGTACCATTGCATACAGTGTGCAGTCAAGAAAACTATATGCATAATTCATAAAAATATATAATAGACCACATACTTAAGCTTAAGCCTTTATCCTGCTTTTAGCTGTATTTGGTTTGCCAAAGATAGCTTACTATTAAGGGTGACTATTCCCTTACTTTGCCATCTGTCTTGTCAACATAAGATGCAGCTTATTTAAAATTAAGCTTCTTAAATTTCATCATAAAATTTATTATTAGTCAACTTTCATCTCCATCTTTTCTCCAGAAAGAGACCAAAACCACCAGTCCACCCCTCGTGTATCTCTTCTTATTCATAGTCAACACTCAATGATAACGTAAAAGCCACACTCCATGCCGCACCATGAGCAATTCAAGAATACGGCAAGAAGTAGAAGCATGCACCTTTCCTAGACTAACATTACGTCATTACCTCATACAAATTGTCAACATTGATGAGGCTCTAATAAGATACATACCTTGTTGTGCCACCATATTCCATTTCTGCAAGCTTCATTAACGCAAGGCTACAAGTTGATAATTAAAAAAAAAAAAAGCTTTGGTTAGACAACATCGCAACTAGGTATATGTATATGAATGGAGGCCATCTTTTCCTGGCCAATAAATAGAAACAAATAATGTGAAAATCAAAAACAAAATTGTAACATATAAAAACTATTTAGCACCAATAAAAGCATGTCTTCAGTCTATTTAAAAACGTGTGTAAACTACATGCTGCATGACCGCCTAAACCTAGTACAATCTTGAAAGCATTATGCAGATGTCATCTGTTTATCCCATGTAATGGAACGTCAAGCAAATTAAAATTTTAATACAATAAATTTTACCTTTTAATGGTGCAACACTCCAATAAAAAATTTACTCTACCGCCATTAAAAAAAAGATTTACACGGCTGAAGTATAATCGTGATACCTGGAATGAAGTGGCGGAATAGAGACCTTTTGAAGAATACTTCCAATAATAACAGCTTCTCTCAAATTGCAAGTCCTAGACTGCAGACAGTATATAAAATACTTTGATGATTGGACTCTGATAACAGAATAAAAGAATAGACCCAGCACTACAATAATGTGTTGTAAATAATACCACATTTTAGTCAAGAACCTCATGTAGGGTATTTATTAGAGCCATATAACAGAGCTATTCTATATAGAAATAGGATTAAATGAGTACCACATCTATCGTAAGGTACCAAAAGTACCACTATAAATGATAAAGTTTCTTAACATTACATCATATAAAATAACATTATAAGGGGGCGTTTGGATTGCAGATTTCAGTAAATATTTAAATCCCAGGATTTCTTAAATCCATTCCTTCTTTGTTTTTTAAAAACCCAACCTCCCCCCTAGGATTTTAAAATCCCAAGATTTCTTAAATCCATTCTTTAGGTTAGCAAATTCTTAAAAAAATCATGCAGATTCTTTAACAAAACACTGACAAATTCAAATGTTGCATAATGCAAATCCCAGAGAAAAAAGTCTACGAACCAAACCCCTCCTAAGTGTATACAATTTGGTTTCCTAAGTTCTTATCAATTAAAATTACAAAAAATTCCAATGAAAGTAAGAGGTATCCTGGAAATGCGTCATTCATTCACAGTTATTAATAATTTTAGTTTACAAAAACTCACGATACCAAACTATGTACACTTACAATGTTAGTTTATATATTGTTACATGAAACAATTTAAAAAAATTATCATTTGGATTGGTGCTTCTAGTGCCCTGCGAAAAATTGGTACTTCCACAAAAATGTATTCATTCTATACAATACATAATCCTCCTAACTTAAACATTGCATGATTAACATTTTGTCATCTACGTGAAAGTAGATATCATTGCAGTTGCATAGTGTTGAAACATAAACCCTTTGCTCTCTGTCAACAAATAACAAATTGTGTTTTCTAGCATGTACTGTTAAATAAATCAACAATAACATCTGCTTATAACCACCTTGGGTCTTAGTATTCTACATTTTATATTTTTATTTACTCCTCCATTCCCCAGAGAATAAAATTGCACATGATTAGATCCTGAAACAATCCTATTTCCTTCCAAAAGAAATACACATAAATTCTTCCAATGTCTTGATAAAGATTACCCCACATGGATGTATACATAATATACACACATGTTGGATGTGTGCCCGAGCATATAACAAATATTTTCAATATTAGACTCACAGTAAAGACATCCACTAAATCTCATCATTGTAATGATATATTATCATGTTTCGCAATAACATATTTTTTACTTTTGAGTTATATTTTAATAAATTATGAAAACTAATAAAAACATATATTTGACCACTTTATAACTTGAAAACCTAATAAACAAGTTAACATATAACTAAATTAAAAATTAATCTTACTTACATTATTAAATGGATGACCATGATTATATGGCCAAGATTAAAAATTTATTACTTAAACTTCAACACTTTATATGTGCTTCTCAACATTTATATCCCCGACAAATTTCTGCCAGCTTTAGCAAATTCATACCTCGCATAGCGGGAACAAAATTCCCTTATTGAAGGCAGCTGGTTTGTATACAGCCTTCTTCAAAGCTTGATATAATGCAAAATGAAGCTTCTTGTTCTTCCGAATATCTTGTCTAATACGAGGCAGTAAAACAAACTTGTAAAACCGTTCCACTTTCTTTGAACTCATATTGGAAGCAAGGATTCTGGTAGCTTGATACACAGCATTGGGTGACCATTTCTCCGGTTCTGTCAAGTACAAGAGTTCCTCCCAGTGTTGCTTTGCTGGTATGCTCTTGAATGCCAATGGCAATTTTCCTGAGGTATATTTCTTAAAAATCTCTCCAACACTGCATACCCAAGTTAAAACATTTACTAATTTCATGATAAAGAAATCTGTAAAAAAATCAAGGAATAGAATGGTATAGCACCTCTTGTATATTTCTATGACAGAATCATCCAATTTTGGCAAGGGTTGAATTCCTGCGGATAAACCTATATACCAATCTTAGGCGTTAATTAAAAGCAAAACCAAATAAACAAACAACAATGGATAATTAAGGAGGATATAAATGTTAAAACCTGATGAAACTTGATCTTTTTCTTTAATCTTCTCTACAATAATGTCGGCCAATGTGCGCTGTGGCCGTGCATCCTTGGAGAAGAATGCTTCCAATAACTTCTCTTCATCCTCATTAATTTCTTCCTGTGTTGTCAGAATAAAACCCATTTTTAACAAACAGGCTCTATAGACCATAAGGGGGCGTTTAGTACAGTGGAATTGAAATAATGCAATCATGTGAGGTTTTTTTACGATCTGACAAGAGTCTTGATCCTCAACGGAAAGGAGTGGACTGTGGAGTATTGAGTTTAGTATGAATTTCATTTCTCTCCTTTCCTTAAAAGCTTGAAGAGAATCAAAAAACATGGAAAGGGAATGGAGGTTTTATAGTTTTTCATTCATTATCTATATTAATCATTGGTTAAAAAAATTAAAAACTTAAGGATTCCAGTTCTTACGATTCCACCATACCGAACGCAAGGAGGGTTTTCCCACTTTTATTACTTATTAAACCAATACGAACAGAGTCCTAACTTTATATCATCCTGTTCTCTTGTTTTCACTCCTTTTCCCAGTTTGAGTTATTATTATCATGTAAAGATAGATGAAGAAAACTATATGTATGTGTGTGCATCATGACATATCTCTTGTTACATTAATTATTGTTATCTATAATTATGCAAAGGATGCATCTCCTGAATTATTGGAACCAGAGGTTTCATGAGCAGAATAAGAATGAAAAGACCACCCAACATGAAGATTATAATATAAACCTCATAACCGCCAAACTGACTATGATCGTCAGAGAATCCAGCAAAGTTGTCAACATCATCGTCTTCGTCTCCTTGAGTCTGAGTAATAGGTTCTTCCGGGAAAACAATGTTATTAGGGTTTTCTGCAGCAGTCTCTTCCTGAACCTCTTTCTGCTGAATTAAAGCCTCCTTTAAAATCTTGGAGCTCAACCCCGCCGATATAAGCTGCAAATTTTAATACAGACCTTTATTTTCACTAAAACATTTTGAAAATTAAATACGATATTTGTGACAAAATGATTGAGAAACGATAAGAAAAAAAAATATGCGTACCTTTTGTTCCTGCTGGTGTTGTTTAGCAGGTTTAGTGCGCTTCTTAGAGATGGATTTGTTGGTGCCATCAGCGAAAAAGGGTTCTGGATTTTGATGCCTCTCTCGTTTTTTCCCCATTGATGATCAAACAATCAAATTCACAAGAAAACTGTCACTACCCTTTTTTTCGGCTGCTCCAAACACCTACCGAAAACCCTGTGCGTTTGGTACAGAGAAATGACAACAGTGAATGGATTTGCATAAAAAACGAATTAGTCTGGAGAAAAAGTTAATTCTTTTGTTTGGTACAACGGGGAATTCAGTAGAGAAATGTAACAGAGAAACATGTCTCTTGTTTGGTACAGTAAAAAATTGGGCAGAGAATTCTACCAATTTTATTATTTGCAATTCCTAATTAAAACCCAGGAAGGTGTCAATGAGTAAACCTTTTTATCGATCAAACCAAATAAAAAAATACCAACATAGTTTTAAACCAAATAAAGCACTACAATTTAGTTCAAACAAAAAAAAAGTACTTCAATCAAACGAGCAAAGTTGTGAAAGGCTCAAGGCGCATCGAGGCGCAAAGGGGTCCCTGGGGCCTAGGCGCGAGTCGCAAGGCGAGGCGCGGGCCTCATAAAGGCAAGGCGCAACATAATTAAAATTTTTCTGAAAATTATAAGTATGAATCCTAGACTCCTAGTTGCCTAAAACAACTTAAATAACTTTAAAACAATCATAATACCAAACAAAACCATGTTCCATACATAGATAACAAACATATGAAGTTACCATTTAGTACTTAACTACTTACTAACATAGTTTAAGGTCATCAAAAATTCAAAGTGGTCAATAAGAAGTCAATGAAGCCTGAAAACTAGAGAAAAAGTAGTTTAAAGATGAACCAATTGAAGTCTATAAGTCGATTTTTGTCAAGATGAAGTTTATTTGTATGTTTTTGAAGAACTAATGATCATAGAGATTTTAATTAAATGTTTTTGTCTACTACCAAATCTGAATAAATGAAAATATAGCCCCCTAAAACAAAAAGCCCACTAAAAACACAACAAAAACCATTTAAAAGGAGCCCATATACATGAGGCGCGCCTAGGCTCGCCTAAGCCTTGAGACCTAGGCGCTGCGCCTCGGTGAGCCTCTGCTATGTGTGTAGCCTTGTTAGTAAAAAAGCCCCGTGGATTGAGCCTTATGCGCCTCAGAGCCTAGGCACGCCTGAGGCGCGCTTTTCACAACTATGCAAACGAGTCTATCATGAAACCATCTGATAGGATTTTACTAATAGTATATTCTAGAAAGGGTTATTTTAGTAACAATAGTATTAGTTAGTTGCTGGAAATCTATAAATAAGGGGCAGAGGGGAGTAATGGAGAGGGCAGAAATATTGTTACTTTGTTAGAATTGTTAGGCTCATTGCTTGTTGCTTTGAGGGGTCTCCAACCATTCGGTTGAGAGAAAGGAAGTTTCCCTGGAATTGTTTGCTTGTTCTTCTTTTTCTGTTTCAGCTTATTAATATCAGAATTTCATTGAACAATTCCTCTTTAATCAATTTCTGTTCCCTATCATTGGTCCGACCTGCCCTCTTCTCCCTCTATCCTTCACTGCTCCTGTAATTCCAATCTGTTCCGCTTTGTTCGATTGAAATGCCAACTGAAACTCGTTCAGTTCAGAGTCGTTTGGAGCAGAATGAGGATCAGATTCGCCAATTACAAGCCGCTGTAGATCCTCACTGAAAACGTTGAAGATGAATCGATGGGAGAATTGCGAATTTCGTAAGCTGATGATGAATTTCATGAAACAACAAGGTAAGAAATCTGTTTAAATGATGAAGGTGCTTCTGGTTTTTTTTTTTAGTCTGGAGGAGGGAGTGGCAGAAATGGTGGTGCCCAATCTCCTCACAAGGGTGGTTCAATCTTACCTTGGGCTGTGAAGAAGATCAAACTTCCAGAATTTTATGGGTTTGATCCTCAAAGCTGGATTAAGAAAGCAGAATTGTATTTTAACATCAACGAGACTCCTCCCCCTCTTCGCATTCGGTTGGCTCAATTGAGCATGGTAGGGGTCGCTCAACATTGGTTCACCATTGTAAATCAAGTTCATTCTTTTTTGACTTGGGATGAACTACAAATCGAACTGCTGCAACATTTTGGGGGTCTAGAAATACAAAATCAATTTGAGCAATTAGCTTCTATTAAGCAGTCCGATTCCATCCTAGATTATATCGATGGTTTTGAGTATCTTCTTTCCTTGGTTCCGAAATTATCAGAATCTCAAGCCCTTGGGTATATCATCGCTGGTTTACGTGATGATGTGAAGCGTTGGGTACGTCTCCACCGTCCTCAATCTCACCCGATTGAAACCCTAAACACTTCTATTGCACTCAATTGCTTCCTTCTTTTCTAGTTTAAGTATAGAAACTTGTATTATTTCTATGATGTGGTGATTACATAGACTTCCTGTTATTTGTTTCATAGTATATCGATTGCAACTATGAGACTTGTGATAGATTTTATTTTTGTTATTTGCTTCTATGGTATATGTATATGTTGGTATTCTAGATTTTTAGTTGTTAAATGTAGTCTTAATGTGTTATTTTGTATTAAATATTCAAACTATTTAGAAGTGTGTTGCTTAAATGTGTGCCTAGCGTACGTGATGTGCGCGCCTCGCCTTGCGCCTCAGGCTCCAAGACATTTTTCGCAAAAGTGCGCCTCTTGCCTTTTAAAAACACGCCTAGAACCACATCTTTACCAATCAAACGAGCTGGTTTGAACCATTTACAATCATCATAAACAAGTATAAATCCATAAACAAGCTCATATATGTATACATCATGTATCAAAACAGGCTCATATATGTATACAATCATCATAAACAGGTTTGAGATAGCAAATAGTAATAACAAGCTCATATATGTATACGTTAATCATACAAAAATTTGATATAGCAAATAGTAATAACAAGTTTAAATCATGTATCATAAACAAGCTCATATATGTATGCTTCAATCATATAAAAATTTGATATACAGAATAGTACTACACAAGATTTTGGTTTCATACATCACCATTCATTTGTGACCAATCAATAGTGTAAACATCCATCCAAATCTAGTGCGTATGTTTACGATGACTAGGAATAGGAATTAATCCATCCAAATCAATAGTGTAAACATCTAAATAAATAGTGCATGTATTTACAGGATAGGAATTAATCTATCCAAATCAATAGTAAAAACATCCATCCAAAACAAAGCTGGTCGATCTGGTCAATCAACAACACATATCAAAAACAAATGTAGTGCATATACAGAGCTATAGCTGTTCGATCTGAACGAAAATAAGAGCAAAATAGAGCCGTTCGATCTGAAAAGAGAGCGATAGAGCTGTTCAATCTGAACGAAAAAGTGAGCGCGAGAGAGAGGTTTACCTTCGGAGAAGAGAGATAGAGCTGTTCTATGTGGTAGCAGCTACTGGAGGTCGCCGCCACTAGAGGAAGAGGATACAAGGTGGCCGGAGGAATAGAAGCCGCCGCCAGAGAGGGAGGAGGAGCCGTCGATATACTATGGTGAGAAAATCGCCTAGGGTTTTTTGCGTAGGGGTCGGAGACTCAAAAGAACGATTCCTTGATGGGTTTTTGGTTGGGGGTGGAGGGATGGCGGGGGTTTTGAGGATTTTTCTGAATTAAAAATTTTCAATTCCTTCCACGGGAAAAATAAAAATAGAATAAAGAATTTTGTGTTATTTTCAACCGATTAAATCAAAGTAAGTTTTTTCAAGAAAAAACGCTTGCAAAATAATGAATGGGCAGTTGCGGATCCAGAAAATTTTTTGGTTGGGGGCATGAGATTTTATAAGGTATGCGTTGTGTTAATTTTCCGGAACACATAGGCTAAAATTCGTCAAATTTACGCACATCGTTGGGGGCATTTCCCCCCGCTTCGTTGCATGTGTATCCGCCCCTGTGAATGGGTTATAATGTGCTGACTAAAACTTCGCATCTCACGAACCTTCTTCCTAACAAACTTAGTTGTCTGTCTTTTTATGATTCAATTCATGTTTCTTGTTAATTTTTTTTGTTTAAAATTGTGTATTATTGTTGTAATATACACAAAACACACACACACACACACACACACACACACATATATATATATATATATATATATATATATCAAAGATATATAAAAATATAAGAAATCAAATATTTATGAGAAATTTTGAATCAAAAGAACACATATGTTGAATCAGGGTGTAATCTTGTGATTCAACAAAAATGTTGAGTCAAAGCCAAAGTGATCATTGCGTTGAATCACGAAATGATACGTTAATTCAACATATATGTCCTTTAATTCAACATTTAAATAATAACATTTATCAAGATATCAAATCACTATTCATAACCTATTCACCCAATTTCTTTTTGATTTTTGTTTTAAGATCTTGTGTGTTCTATATAATTTTTTTATTAATTTGTTTTAATTAACTAAAATAGAATTCTATAGTATATCTTATTTAATGCAAATTTATAATTATTATAGTTTACATCTAATACAAACTTCAATTCAAGGTTATTTTTAAATATTGTTATTTTATTTAATTTGATTGTAAATTTACTTAATATTAATAATTATTTCTTTGAAATTATTTCTTATTTTTTATGTTTTGTTTTCTTTCTATTTTTAGCTTTTTAAAAAATAATTTATATTACACATAATTTTCAATACATGTAAAGTATGGTGAAATTAATTCTTTTATATATGAATTATCAAAATTTTCTATATAAAGAAATATATAATCGTTATTATCATAAAACGTATTGTATATTATCAAACTTTTTTGAACAGAAAAACACACACCCCTAACATTACTTCTAAATTTACATCTTTATATATTATCCAATATAGTTACTATTCTTAATATGTTTGATAGATAACATTACTCATAAATTAAATAGATAATTCATAATTTTATATGCATTATTTAGTAAATATATTTTTATTATTGTAATTTTTTATTAAATTATCATAATTTTTGTTAAAGTGTTTATATATATATATTTAGAATCAAATGAGAAAACTAAATATATTTCAAGAAATGTAAAAATCAACGTCATTCCTTTTTTACATATTGATTCGCCATTTTTTGATTGTATAAATAATAAATCATAAATCCCGGATTAAGTGAATCAACAATTCACTACGTTTTAGGTTAATTCATTAGTTTTTTAATTTATAAATACATATAATAAATTCAAAATAGGTGAAACAATATACAAAATTAGTGAATCGTTTTTCAAATTTCTCAAGATATATTTAGCTTTTCGCGATAACCACATATATGTATGCGTGTGTGTGTACATAATTTGCTCGATATTTTTTTTTGTATTATTGTCATTATAAGTTTTAGCAAGATAAATGTAGTATATTTAGAATTTGTTTAAAGAAATCTAAAAACTAACAATTGACCCTTCTAAATAATAATAACATTACAATTATATGTGATTATTAATTTTATTAATTTTGAATAAGAATTATATTTTAAATTTTTTACTTTTTATATTTCAACTTTATTAATTTATTTGTTAATGATCGAGAATTATAATTTAAATTTCTTGCTTTTTACATTTTAGTTTTATTAATTTATTTGTGTGTGATTCATATATCCGCCGCAAAGCGCGGTGTATTTTACTCGTTTTTTACATTTATAACAAATTTTTAATTTAATTTCTCAAAGTATCCATATTATACACACACAAATACACTGTCTATGTGTATATTTATACTATCTGTAACACCCGCTAATTTTGAAGTAATTAATTTTTTTCAAGTTGTTTAATTTAATTATTTGATTCAAGAACAATATATAAATTGTCAAAATTGAATGTTAATCTTTAAATGTATAATTTCATAGCTTTTAAGAAATAATGATAAATTCATATTTATAGGTGATTTTTTTTATAAAAAAATAAAAAAAAAAAAAAGAAATGTGGTGAAAAGGAGAAGAAGTTATAACAGAATGTTGGTGGTCATTGGTTTTCAATTCTCATTCCATACAATTCAACCACCCTTTTTGCAAATTTCAAGAACACACAAAGAATTTTGGAAACTTTATTTCTTGAATTTGGGAGTTGAAAGTTGAAGGTTTACATTCATCAATCATCATCACCACCTTTATTCTAGAGGTAATATCTTAAATATTCATTCATTTCATTCTTTTTATCTATAAATGATTAATGAGTGTTCTAATCAATGAAAGGAAATGCATATTGGTGTACGATCGGAAAATAAATTATATAAAAGGATAGACTATTATCATCTTCTTCTTTGCTTCTAAGTTTAAAAGCTTCAAGAACATCAATGGAGGTTTTAGTGGGTTTTGGAATGCAATCCGAAAATTTACCTAAAAATGATCCAAATATAATTAGAAACCTTACTAGTTTGATATTAGATGAATAATCTTGGAGTTAGAGGTCTATTGGTGGGTTTCTAATATTTTTGGAGAGTTGTATTTTGATTATATATATATATATATATATATATATATATATATATATATATATATATATATATATATATATATATATATAGATTTAGGTTCAAGTGAGTACCACCTCTAATGCAGCGCACCAGAAGGTACCTCCCTTAAAAGTAATTTTTTTGAAATTTTTTTTCATGAACATGTTGTAATTAACATTACACAGATCATATGTGAATTTCACGCAAATCCGAACACTCTAAGTGGATGAAAACACGAATCACATAAATGCACGTTCACATGTCTTCAAAATTATGTAAGTGTGCGTTCACATCATTTTTTAGGAGCTAGGAGATGTGAATGCATGTGAAATTTACATATGATCTTCATAATGTTAATTAAAACATGTTTATGAAAAAAAAAATTTTAAAAAGTTTTTTTAAACGTGGTACCTTCTGGTGCGCTGCATAACGGTGGTACTCTCTCGAACCATATTCTATATATATATATATATATATATAGATTGAGGTTCAATTGAGAACTTTTATGCATCGGGGCACCTCGAGGCACTTTTGTGCATCGGATAATCCACCAAGGGTGCACAAAGGGCATTTAAGGAAAACTAAAGACATGATAATTAATTTATTTCTAAAAATCATTAAATGATAAATAGGAGTTACACTTTGAATTAAAATCTCATATTAACTACATTCCTTCCTCCTCATTTCTCTCTCTCTCTCTCTCTCTCTCTCTCTCTCTAATCATGTTCTTCATGATTTTATTAGTGATGATGATTTGAAGACGAAGAATAACGATGAACAACGATGATGATGAACATGAACAAGAGAGATAACCGATGATAATTATGAAGAACATGATGCATAGATGGATGATGAATGATGAATAATGATAATGCATAGATGGATGATGAACAATGACAATGCATAGATGGATGATGAACGATGAACAACGAAAAATAATGATGCATAAATGGACGATGAACAATGACGATGCATAGATGAATGATGAACAAGTTGAACATGATGCATAGCTCAATGAAGAATATGAACGACAAACACGATGCATAAAAGAATGATGAACAAGTTGAACACGATGCATAAATGAATTTTTGTATTTTTTTTTTGTTAAATGCGTCTTTTTTTAACATGATGCATAGATAAACAAGATTAACGATGAAATGCATCGATATCCATCATCTTTTTTTTGAATTTGTGTAATTTTTGTTAAATTTGGAAATGTATCAATTGAATTTATTTGGCATTTATTATTTGATTATTTGTTGAAATATTAAACTTAATGAGGTATGCACATTCCCCAAAATGCCCTTCCTTGTTTGTTCCTATAATGCACAAGTTGCATAAAACTGTCCAACTATTTACCCTTTTGCCATTAATCTAACCCATACAATTTTTTGATCTAATGGTTGATATGAGTTCTTTTGTACCTCGATGCATAAAAGTTCTCAATTGAACCTACATATATATATGTATATATATATATATATATATGTATATATACATACAAATTAGATAGTTTAGGAGAATGGAAATCAAAGAACGAAATGAGAAATGGAACCACCGGAGAAAGCCGAATGGCATGGTGGTCGGCCGGCACCGGGATCGCCTTGGCCGGCGACCTTGAGCGACGACAACAGCAGCTCCGGCGGCTGCTCTGTCTACCTCTTTCCTTGCTGTTTTCGTCCATCGAGGGAGGTGAGGGAGTAGGATCGAGTGTGTGTTGGGAGGTAGCTCTGGTCGGCGCCGGAAAATGCTTTGGCCGGCTGTCGGATTGAAGGAGAGGGCAACAGAAAAAAAGGGGGCTGCTCTGTTTTTTGTTAGTTTGCTTCTGCAACTTTTTTTTTTTTCTTTCTTTTCTCAGATTGAGAGATGGGGCATGGATCATTTGTGGGTTAACCCGGTTGGGTTATATTTTAGGTTAAATTAGAGTTGAGTTTAAATGGGTGGGATGAGTTTGCTTTTCTTTTCTTTTTTTGTGTCTGTTTGTTCACCGAGAGATGGGAGAGAAGGGTTTATTTTATTTATCTATTTTTATTTAATTCCTTTATATTGTTTGGGCCTTGGTTATTATTTTTTTAAAGTGGATCCATTGGGTGATAGATTTGGGTTAGTGTTTAGGCTACATAATTAATTATATTTTGGGACTTATTAATTAGATGGTTTCATTCAAATGTTGAGCTACTAAATTACTTAGCCTAAATATAAATGATTTAATAAGATTTAGTTTATTGGGCTATTTAAATTCTATACATGAGTTACATATTTTAGTTTGTTTGGATTTAGAAACTTATTAATAAATTATAAGATGAGATGAACATTTGCAAGAGGGTAAAGGATATATCAATTAGATTAAATTATTTATTACAATATTGATGAATTACATAATTAATAATTTATAAATGTAAGTTGTTAACTTAATAAACTAGAACTTGTAAAGGAATTCCAAGGATTAATCAATGTTATTATTTAGAGAGTTTAGAGCTTAAAAAGAATTAAAATATTATTAAATCTATAATCGTCTGAATTTGATCCCAAATATTAATTAATTCAATAAATATCGGACTTAGTAAAATATAGAGTTGGGGATATTGACAAATAGACAATGTACTTTGATATCAGGTGTTTAGTAAATTCGATTGAGGCGTGTGGATTTCGTTAGTGCTTTCAGCTGTTAGCGGGTATACGCTTGGCGAGTACAGATTGCAGGCACTGTGAGTAATTGATTTAATTTCGCAAATAATCATAAATGATATGCTTGCACTGGATATCTCTTTCGTTTCTATTGCCATAATTATTCTTTAACTACCATGCTTAGCCTTGAATGTTGTTATTTATTTCGTTGCCTTGAGCCGATATCTGTGAATCCTTTCCCCAGTATGCATACTATGTATTATGTGGATTAAGCGAGGTTGCTGTGTGCTTCCGAATTGTATGGCGGGCGAGCCGCATGTTTTTGTACACGTGCTAACCGAGCGAGTCGTACGCCGTGTACTTGTTATCGGGCGAGCCGGTAACAATACCCTATTCGTGTATGCTAAATCGAGCAAGTCGTAATGCTACACATGTTGAATTTGAGCTGATATTTGTGTTGAACATGTTATATATGCTTGTCTGTGCTTTTAAATCTGTTACTCGCTAGACGACGGCTTACCCCAGTTGTGGGGACAAATTTTCAGGTTTAGTTGATAAGGGAAAGGCACCAGCTTCAGGATCTTGAGTTTGAGCATTTATGGTATCAGAAGGACTTCCGCATTTACTCTGATTTATATTTTGTACTTGGGATAGGTAGATCCCTAGACTTTCAATTTGGTTGTAATAATTAGATGTTATATTTTAGCGCACTCTGAATGTGGTGGTTTTAGTTTATTTACGTATTGAAATTGAAGTTGAGATTCGAACGCTTTATTTTATTACTTCGAGGATTATGTTGCAGAATTATAGTAAAAGCGCCGCGTTATTAGAACGAGGCGTTTCACTATCTTACAAAACATTTGTGGCCAATAAGTCAAAAGTCTTAAATACAATTAATTTATATATATGGTGACGTTAAAGTCTGAAGTTCGAAATCTGAAATCACATTTAAAATTTAAAAGATATTTTAAAGTATGAATCTGAAAATTTAAAACTATATATTAAATTTCAAGATTTCAAATTATATATTATATTTGTTTAATTGATGCAACTAACGTATTAATAATTTAATATTTTAATTATCAAATTGAATAAATAATTTTAATTAAATATAGTAAATAAATATTTTATTTAATTAAACTAAATTAATTTTAATTAAAAATATTGATTTAATTTAAAAACATAAAATTTCAGATCTTAATTTCAAATTTCAGACGACAATACACCTCTTAGTTTTTAGACATAATCTGAATGATTTTAATTTGAAATCTATTTGAATATGAAATACTACAAATAATTTTAAATCCCTTAAAATCTGATTTTTAAGATTCAACGAGAATTAAAACAGGGTTAATTGCTAAAATAGTCATATATCACATTCCTTTATCACTTTTTAGCCATTAAATTTTATTTTACCAAAATAGTCACACTTTACGTTACCACATTTACGTGATTGTACTTTTTATTCATATTTTAATGCATTACGTTACAAAATGTGTTTGGTAACGTAAATGCTTGTACTATACGTGACCACTTTTAAAAATATGTTCATTCCCTATAAAAATGTAATGATTAAAAGTGGTCACATAAAGTACAAGCATTTACGTTACCAAACACCTTTTATACATGAATAAAAATTACATATCACGTAAATGGTGGCTATCACGTAAATGTGGTAACGTAAAGTGTGGATATTTTGGTAAAATGAAATTTTAATGGCTTAAAAAGTGATAAAGAGGTGTGATATGTGACCATTTTAGTAATCTATCTATACTATTAAAAGAGTAACTAAATGTCACATGACATGCTATCATTAAATTTGTCACATGTCGCTCTCTCCTTTTGCCACGTCATTTACTGATTTTATTTTTAAATTTTAAAGCAAATCAAATTAAATATATGTAATATGGATTAATTTAATAACTAACTAACTAAAATTAAGCAAACTTTATTATTTATATAATTATTATATCTATATATATATATATATATATATATATATATCAATTTCTAAAATTAACTCATGTAATACATAGGTAATAAACTAGTTATTCCATTAAAATATGAAAACAAAATGTATACTTTGAAATCTGAAATTTATTTATGAGGTTTTTGATGTAAAAAAATGGGAGTCTCTATCCTAATTCTGACTCGTATCTTCAGTCCAAAGTCATATGTGAAGGAAATTCAGATCTTTTGTTCTGTACACTAACAAGAAGCTGTTGAATTAGGCGATAGACGAATGGATTCCGAGAAGCGACGCAGAGCAGCAGTTGTTGTACTTGGTGATATTGGTCGCAGCCCTCGTATGCAATACCATGCCCTTTCTCTTGCTCGTCAGGTTTTTCTCTCTTTCATTCCAAGAACCATATGTGTATGATAATTAATCATAGATGGACTCTTTTCTTCATTCAATCAACCAAATCAAAAATCTTTCCCTAAATTAGGAACAGTGGAGTCTTGGTCTAGTTGATTGTTTGATGAACAAATGAAATGGGTTTTCTGCCATAATTTTGTAGTTGTTTGCTGAAGCTAGACCTAGAATACATGAATGCAACATATGTTTACTTATCAGGAACCCTTCAATGTAGGGTTGTAGCTATAAAGCAATTGTAAAACTTTAAACATCTAAATTGTGACTCTGCTTTTATTAGGGTTTAAACGGGAACTTCACCTTTGTGACTAAATTTAATTTTATGCAATTCATTTTCTTGAATTGTTTGTTTGTATAAAGCATATACGTGATCACTGACCAGGCCTTAAATGACCAAGCATGCTTGGATATTATACAAGTCCCTCTTAGCATGTGCAATTGTGAATCTAGGATCCAACAGTTGCTTTAGATTATGAGCATTTGGAATTGAAGATTTGGTATATAAAAGTATAGTGATGCTATTAAGCATTATTATGGTTTGTTTGACCTTCTTTTCATATTACAGGCAAATCTTGAGGTGGATATCGTTGCATATGGAGGTATTTGTTATATATTACTTGTTATTATTATCTTTCATTAATGATTTTGTCCACATCATGAAGTTAGTTAACCAGTAATGATGCAAGTTAATCAAACATTTCAAAAACTTCTCTGTCAGAAGCTATCTATTATCAGTCAGCCTAATCATCTGTGTACATAAGCACTTATCACTTAAGTCAAAATTCGTTTCCAATAATCCAATCACCTTTTGCTTTTTATGCAACCATCAAACCCCATCTTGATTTTTTTTGGACATGGCTTAAGTGTGATGTTTCAAAGCTAGGAGTCTGGTAAGTTTAGAAAGATTTCGAGTCCCTTCAGGTTTGATCTAATGAGAGCTTTGGTTTAAGATTTTGAGGTTTAAAGATAAAATTTTGTTAATAACCTCATTTGTTTCAAATTCAAGTTCAAATGTCATCTTAGCTTGTAGGGATCAATGTCAGTAATTCAACTTTCAAGGATCAATGGGTGGTATGTGCTGATTGTTCATCGATGTATCCATGTAAAAATGCATTGCCTCCCTCCAATTTTAGTCTCATTTGTATTTCTTGTAGATCCTCATCCATGATTTTTAATTTTTAATTTTTTAAAAGAAGTGACAGTTCCATTAAACTACAGTCACCAACATTTTCGAAAAGCTGTCAGAACCAAAAGGGTCATTTTAGTAGTGTTTGTCCAAAATAGGATTTACACTATGAGAGAATGCATTGTGATTTGTTCTTGATACCTTTTTTTTTATTCTTTTGGACAGGTTCCGACCCACATCCTGCTCTGTTAGAGAACAAATCTATACATATTCATACAATGGTACTGTCTGATACTGAAATATTTTTTTATTATATTACAAAAGGATTCTACTGATTATATTTACCATATTTAATGTTTATTAATGTGTCATCTGCAGAGGCAATGGCCATCAAGAGATGGAGCTTTACCAAAAATATTACGTCCGCTTATGCTTTTGCTTAAGCCATTGATTCAGTTCATTATGCTTCTTTGGTTTCTTTGCGTTAAAATAAAGGCTCCTGATGTATTTATAGTGCAGGTGAGATAGAGTTTCTACTTATTTCCCTTCGTGTATTCCTTAGTTTCTGCTTAACATGTACCACACTTGATTTCTTAGTAGTCTTTTCTTGCCATAGTTTCTGCTTGTAAATCAAATTTCCAAAAGGTGAAGACTGAGTTTCCTTTTCCATAAATGGGTGTTTATGGTTCTGCAGAATCCACCCTCTGTTCCAACTTTAGTTGCTGTCAAATGGGCCAGCTGGCTGAGGCAGTCCTCCTTTATCATCGATTGGCATAACTTTGGATATACTCTGCTTGCATTATCTCTAGGCAGAAGTAGTCGTTTTGTAGCAGTATATCATTGGTAACAACTATATCCGTGACACCCATCAATGTACAATATGCTCATGCAAACCTGAAATTTTAACCTTTTTTAGGGTTGAATTACATTTTGGGAAGATGGCAAATGGATCTCTTTGCGTCACGAAGGCAATGCAGCATGAATTGGATCAAGTTTGGGGAATCAAGTGAGAGGGTTGGCTTAAAGTTCAAGATATATGCCATATAACTCTTCAGTCCCATGAGAAATTGCAAGCAAAAATCAAACAAAATTGACAAGTTCAAATTTGAAAACTTAAAAACTTACTTGTCATTAAACTATATGACAAGACAAATATTGCAATTTTCATGTTACAAAAGGAGTGTTTCTGATTGATCATTTGTATTATTGACCAGTACACAATAAATCCTATGCTTCTTTTCTTTTTAATGTATAGAGCCATGGTGTTGTATGATCAGCCTCCTGAGTTTTTCCGCCCAGCTCATCTCGAGGAAAAGCATAAGGTAAACAGCATTGCACAGCATTATAAGATATTGTGGCTTATAACTGCATATTGATTGTTGATTGCAGTTGTTTTGTAGAATTAAGAAAGATATGTTCCGGTCAAACGGTCCTACAGACTGCATCAGCTATGGTAATATTAGTAATATCATGTACCATCTTTCTTTCTCTTTAACCTTTCTTTGAGTGTGTGTGTGTTGTTGGAAAAGAGAGAGAGAGAGAGAGAGAGAGAGGGTTGTGAGCCTTGAGTAATCTCATTTATAACCATCAAACGTGCTAATATTTTAGGAATAACTAGCAATGACATGCAAGATCTGAATACCACTCTATTTACGAACCAGATTGGTGACGACTATCACTTGAAGCAGAATAGGCCTGCACTTATTGTTAGCAGTACAAGCTGGTGAGTTCTACAAACCATATTAGATGACAGGGATTGTGAACATTTTCAGTAATCAAGGTTTGCTGTTTGATCTTTTTGTTCAAACAAAGGAAAATTAACCATTGATACAGTTCTGAAAAGGGAATCAACTCTTGGATGATATTAATTTTCAGGACCCCAGATGAGGATTTTGGCATTCTTTTGGAAGCAGCGGTCATGTACGATAGACGTGTTGCTGCATTACTAAACGAGAACGATTCATATGGGGACGAGCTTCTCTGGAAGGCCATTGATGAAGGGAAGACATTTTCATATCCTAGGTTACTATTTGTTATCACAGGTGAGAATTTGATTCCTAATTGATCCACACAACAAAAACAAAAAAGAAAAAAAAACCATATGATAAAAGTATTCAACTTGGAGTATTTTATAAACCATGAAGGGAAAGGGCCCGAGAAAGAGAAGTACGAAGAGAAGATAAAGAAACTGAATCTCAAACGTGTAGCTTTCCGTACTATGTGGCTATCACCAGAAGATTACCCGTTGCTTCTCGGTGAGCAAGATATCAGTTCATTGCTTGTACAAAACTTCCATCTGTTAAGTTATTGCTTCATCACAAATTCTTGCTTGTTCTATATTTGCAGGATCGGCTGATCTTGGTGTTTGTTTGCATACTTCTTCTTCAGGGTTGGATCTCCCAATGAAGGTGTATAATCATCTTAAATTTATGTTTCTAAAAAAAGTATAGTTATATTTGTACTTCATACATTTCATCCATCATCAGGTTGTAGACATGTTTGGATGTGGTCTGCCCGTTTGCGCTGTTTCTTATTCGTGGTATTCTCTCCCTCTTGTTCCAGTAATCCAGCCTTGTAATTACAAATATTTTGACCTTTTGTGTTGACTTTGATGAAGCATCACAGAGCTTGTGAAAGTGGAAAAGAATGGCCTACTCTTCTCATCATCATCAGAGCTTGCTGATGAGCTCATGGTAAGTTAGTAAATCAGAAGAAACACGGTTCATTTATTTCTTCGAATTCACCATGTTTTGTTAATTGGCTACTTCACAGATGCTGTTTAAGGGTTTTCCCGATCAATGTGATGCTTTAAGAACGTTGAAGAATGGAGTTCTGGAAATGGGGTCGTCAGCAAGATGGGCGACAGAGTGGGAAGCAAATGCAAAACCATTAATTTCCAAGGCAAGCTCGCTTTCTTTCTTCATGTCGATTGTAAACTTCACAGCACTCATCAGGGTCAATAAATTTAAATAGAATTTTGATTCTTGAACTTGTAGGTAATCTCTGGCGACTCGAATTGATTTTAAGTTGATCGGAAAGCGATCTCACTTGACACAGAAATTTTCTGTTTTTTGGAATAGATTGTTAGTTTTAAATCGGAACTTTATGTTTTTATACAAAATGAACAACGGTCGGAGCACATAGCTTGTTTTTCCCTTATCAAAAGTTTGCTTTAAAGCTTAAACTATGTGGAGAAATGTAATACTCATGCATATGTTGGGATATATGTTTTTTATCCATATATTTTTCAAACATGTTTACCAAAAGAAAAGGCCAAAGAGAGTCCCCTTTATACTTTTATAGTTTATGGTATAGAATTTCATGCCTATGGCCAAGGCTTGCACCACTGATGTAAGAGCATATATAATGAGGGTTGAAATTCATGATAAGCGAACTATATTTATCATGTGTAATGTGTATATATGATTATATGGCATTTCACAAGAATTTACAACCGAGTATAGTAGTTTGACAATTAGGAAATTTATACATTCATATGATTTTCCTTCAGAACTCAAAACAATTTCGAAATTCACCAATATCAATTGGCTTCCTGTGTTTTTCCATCTATAAACGAGGTTTAGGAGCATCCCACTCGGTCGCAATATGATCTCGGGTAATCTCGTTGAGCGAGGTACAACCACTTAATGCCATTGTTAGCTCGAATTCATCACGTAACATCTGAAGCACTTTCTTCACTCCGGTTTCTCCTTCAGCAGCCAATGAAAACACCACGGGTCGCCCAATCTGGAGTTCATGACTCAATTGTTCATTTTCATTCTATTTGATCTTGATCATCCATATCATCTATGCATAATGGTTGAGTACAACCAACTAAAATAGCAGATTACAAGTTATACTTACAAATATGCCCGACGCACCGAGTGCCAGAGCCTTGAATACATCTGTACCACGTCGGACCCCACCATCCAAGAATACAGGCACACGGCCTTGTGCCGCTTTCACAACCTGAGGTATAAACAAAGACAGTTTCCAAAAAGTTACGACTGTTTCCTATTTCAGGTAACAAATGAAAGCTTTGTTTGTTTTTCTATCTTTTGTCTGATTCGGTTAGAGAGGTTAGAAGTTTTATGCTTTTCCTATCCCAATTAGATATCTAACATCTGGCCGTGGTCTATTTTGGTTAGACTGAAAAAACATCTTTATATGATGTAAAAAAGATAAGCAAGATTGATACCTCCTCCAATGCCATGATAGTGGCCGGGACGTAGTCAAGTTGACGAGCTCCATGATTAGATACAATAATACCTGCAGCTCCAGCTTGAATAGCTAACCTTGCTGTACAATTCAAACACCAACGAGAAAAAAGTTTTGAGCTTTAAGGTACCCCTAAATGGGAAGAAATCTATACGTGGTTTTGATCATTCTTACTATCCTCGGCAGTGATCACACCCTTCACAAGGATCGGCATTGTAGTGATGGTCTGAAGCCACTTCACATCCTGCACACAGATTCAAGATTACATTTTTATTCGTTTCTTGAGGATAATAAGGCAAAAGCGAACTGAACATACTTTCCAGCTTAAAGTGCGGTCTATCTGACCAGCAACATACGAAGCTAATCCAGAGTCATTAGCCTGCATTTCACATATCGTATTAGTTGTATTAGGCGGTGATAACTGATAATAGTTGTATTGAAACCTTTTAAGTCATAAGATTTTTAGTCCTATTATTGACTCACTTCATCCATCTTGCCAAGGTCCAGACCCTCGAAGTTCTTCAATGTCAAAAAGGGTGGTAAAGTAAATCTGTTCAAGCAACAGGTAGAAATCTATCATAAGGTAAAACTAACAGAAAGGTTTTCGTGTTATACTGGCTTGGTTCAGTCTAGCACACCTGTTCTTGATGTCAGCTTCTCGACGTCCCAATCTTGGTGTGTCAACTGTAAGAGCTATAGCTTTAAACCCGGCTCTTTCAGCTCTTCGCACAAGTTGAGCAACGACATTCCGGTCCTTGTACACCTGATTTTAAGGCGATTGAAGTACAAAAACTTCATACAGATCAAAGTGAAAAAAAAAAAAAATAGATATAGCAATCTAGAAAACGACCAAAGATGGTGGCTCACGTAAAGCTGGAAGAAACGGATTCCTGGTCCTGTCGAAGCAACCTCCTCAACACTAGATGTTGCCCATGAAGACAGTGTCTGGAAAATAAAACAGTTGTAAACCGTGAACTACAGTTAACGTTGTTTAGCACTCGTAAGTGATCCCAAGAAAAAGAGGAATTACTAACCATAATAGTTCCAGCTGCAGATGCAGCTCTAGCTGTTGCATATTCACCTAAATTGAGAATAAACACAAATTACTATAGATTTAGACAAAAACTCGATCAAAAAATTTGTACAATCCCACCAACCTAAAAACAATATCAACTGTAACCTACAATGATTGTGATTGTATATGTTTACCTTCAGGGTGAGCCATCTTTTGCATCGCCGTTGGGGCGATCATTATAGGCATAGATATCTTAAATCCCAAAATTGTTGTGGTCATATCTATCTTGCTCACATCAATAAGAATACGAGGCCTAAACCTGTTTCAACATCAAAACGAAATATATCAGGGGACGCGCGCACAGACACACACACATCGTATGACTAATATATAGCTCCGTATTCAGATAAAACACATGCGCATAAAGCACTGATGCGTACAAAGGGCCTTACAGGATTCTTGAGAAAGCATTTGTGTTCTCTGCTAGAGTCCACTGGTCCTCAGCACCAGATGCATAGTAGTCGTATACCATTTTTGGCAACTTTTCCTTGGCAATTGCCTGATACTCGCTCACATTGGTTACCTCCATCTTTCTTGCTTATTTCCTCCAAGAAAATCTTGATCCACCACATAAAATACAGAAATCAGACTTCATTCAATGGTTATTGGAGACTTTTATCTCAGACCCAACTCAATTCAATGTGATTCACTACTTAAAGTCATTCATCTTCGGCTCTTCGTTCCAATATGCAAATGATATTAAAGAAAGGCGAATCAAGGAGACTAATAACCATTTAGGGGACTTTGATTGTTTAATATCAAAGGGATTATTGCTACTTGAATAATTAGAATCTGAAAATCAATTGCTTATAACACATCAAGAATAATGTTACCTTTTAACTTAGAAATCAATTTTCACACCAACTTCATCCGTATTTCTTCAAATTTCATAATTTTAACATTGAAAAATTGGGAAGTAGTAATCCAATTTATAACTAATTATTGGTTTAAACACTCTCTCATATAAGTTGGATACCCTTTCTTGCTGATGATAGACAATTAATAGAAGGTTACGTAGACATCCAAACTGAACTGAATTTGAAAGGTTAAGGTATTATTGAAGCCAATATCTACCAACATATTCGAATCAAGAAAATAAAATTTAGCAATCAAACATACCCACAAAACAATCAATAGAATAAAGATCGAAACTTTACATCCTAAAGATGAACACACAGAATCAAATCAATATATCATCCATCAATTGAGTTCTGACCCACATCAAGTTTCATAAAACTATGACGAACCCATAATGCAAGAACGTGAATTAGTGAATATGATGATATGAAATTTGGATTTCAAGAAAGATAAGCAAAAAAGGCAAACCTCCTGGGCAGTTGGGTGTTCTTGTTTCTACTGAAAAAAAACCAAGCGGGATAACAACTTAAGTATAGATAAGCAACCAAAAAAAAGTTATTTTAAAGCCCAAGAAAATGAAAGTTTATAGATAAAGGGATCGAAATTAGAAGAGGGTGTGTACCAAAAAGATTTAAGATAAATATATAAATAAAAATGGAAATTGATGAAGACAAAAAAAAAAAGGGATGAGTGATCGTAGGTTAGAAATGAAAACCTAATCCAAGGGGCAGTTGTTTCTCCTTCACATGATTCATTGTGTGTTTCAGGGCTTTTGTTCATTATCATCATCACTATATATCTTCCCCAAACTTTAATAACTGACTTAACTGCTTAAAAATCACTAAACATCTTATTGAAGGCCTAATCAACTAATGTAGCAACTGATTTAATTATGGTTCTACTTCCTACACCACATTTATTTATAATCATGACTAATATATTCTTTATTCAATGAAAAAGAGAAACATACACCCAATTATAAACAACAATTTAATTAAATTATAGGGTGTGGTGTATGAGAAATTAAAGTATGATGTATAAAGAATTTGCATTTAATTATATACATGTTAGTTAACTATTACTTTATTAATTTCGCTAAACGAATAGTTTTATTTGTACAAGCCAATAAACTTATTATTTTGGACAACCTTTTTGTTACATAAGGATTACCTGCTAAATATTTAGCAAATGAGAAAATTTGTCCTTAATCAGTAGGTAAATACTCAATAAAGATTGAGAGGGTGTTTGGTTTTGCACTATGAACGGAATTATTAGTTTATTACGTTACAATAACGCAAATAATTGGTTTAAAGTGTTACCACACTTTTTATTAAGTTAAAGAATGTAGCTTATTTGCTTAATAAATGATTATTTGGTCATTTTACAAGTTAAAACGCAAATCCAAATACTTTAAAAACTAATTATTTGATAATTATGATAGCAAACATCAAAAGCTAAACCAAACACTACATTTCCAGCAACACTTTTTGTTACAGCTATTATCTAATTATTAGTTTTCAAAACGCTACAATATTTTTTCAAATGCAAATCTAAACACCCTCTGAGTCTAAAAGTTAATTACAACACATGACCAAACCCAAAATGCCAAATTACATTTTCAACCACGGACATGCCTGGCAACTATATACCTATTTTAGGACCATGTCACGAGACCAATAATCTTGTAGTTTCTTTTGGTAGTTTATTTATATTGTGACCATCTTGTCATTAAAAAAGCAAAAGTTAATTGCATAGATGGTCCTTTAACTATCCTCAAATTGCAGTTATCGTTCTTTTTTCAAAAACGTTGCAATTTGGGTGTTTTAACTACCCAAAAGTTGCAAAGATGGTCATTTCTAACAGAATCCGTTAGAAATTGGCGTTAACTCAAGGGTAATTTTTGCAATTAGTGCTTTGGAGGTTGGTTTGTGACTGTATTTTGGTAACATAGTCTTCTTCCTCTTTGACGGTCAAACACAAATGAAATGCAACTGCCACCGTAATCATTCATCAAACTGGTAAAAACACACCAACCACTTCCACAAAAGCAAATTTGACTACCATGGAGATTTCACCTCTAAACACACCCGTGAAACTCGTAACCCACCGTCAACCAATCCACCTCCGAGCACACCCTCAAAATCCCATCAGCCATCAGTAAAAACTTACTGGAAGGAACCAAATGGAAAAAATATGATAGAAGAAGCTTAGCAGAAACAACAAACATGAACATCTAGAAATATCGGTGGGTTGATTGTGTATAACTAAGAATTACGAGGAAGGCGAAATTGTGAGAGGCAGGAACATAATTCCATTAACATTTATATCCTTTCTTTTATATTCTTTTACTTTCTTATACCATTTTATTTGTTATGCAATTCAATGATGAGAAGAACACAAAAAAGAGAAGAATTTTCAGGTCACTATGAGTATCTGAAAGAGAATTACAAGAATGAGAAAAAAATATTTTGTGTGTGCTAACTGTCTCCTGTCTAATTCTTATTTATAGACACTGGAAAAAGGAAATGATCAGAAACAGGGGACTTGAGAAACTAAACCAGCACCCTGACTAATTTTGACCCCTTTATCCAAAGTCCTTCATAACATTATTCTTGCTTAATCACAATGGATTATGTTATATATAACCATCTCCTGCTTTTCATGAAAAAAACCCGATAGATTGTATATATATATATATATATATATATATATATATATATATATATATATATATATATATATATATATATATATATATATATATTTCAATAAGTCTTCTACCATCGATCTCCTCTTTCCTTCTTTCATCTGAAACCTTAAGCCCGTAGCAACCCAAATCCCTCACACCACTCGGCCCGTAACCCCACCCCTTAACCCCTTTCTAGGTCTCCGGCTAGAATTAGAACCAGCGGTCGTTGACGATTTGGTGAGATCGAAACTATGAGAGAAAGAGTTGATGGAAAGTGAAGATGTGTTGATAGTGATTTTGGCGGCACCACCACCACCAGCACCAGGAAGCTTCGGGTGGTCGTTTCTCGGAGAGACTCTCTCGCTGTTTCGTGCTTGTTGGGATGGATCTCCTGAGAGATTTGTTATCGAGAAACATGGCGATCCTCTAGTGTTCAAGACGTCGTTGCTTGGCGATCGTATGGTCGTGCTGTGTGGTCTGGCCGACAATAAGTTTCTGTTTGGGAATGAGAATAAGAAGGTGGGGATGTGGTGGCCGGTTTCAGTGAGGAAGCTTTTCAGCAATATTTGCTTTCGTTTCATGGTGAAGAAGCCAAGTGGGTGAGGAAGATGTTATTATTTGTATAATAATAATAATAATTGCAAAAAAGTCATTTTTCCCTGAAAAGACTAAAATGCCCCTGACTTAACCTCAAAAGTTAACGGATTCTGTTAGAAATGACCATCCTTGCAACTTTTGGGTAGTTAAAACACCCAAATTGCAACGTTTTTGAAAAAATGACGATAACTGCAATTTGGGGATAGTTAAAGGACCATATATATGCAATTAACTCAAAAAGTAATAATATAGTTGGTTTTAGAGGTAAAATGGAAGAATTCGTTAAGTACTTGTGTAGTATACATGAAAATCCATCCACTCATATCATTTTCAAAAAGCTTAATTTATTTCTCACTTTTTTTTAAATATAAGTTATGATTTTATCTTGATTTCAGTTTTTACTAATAGTTTCTCACTACAAATAAAGACACGTTGGTGTATTGTTAAAATAAAAGTTGTTGCACTTGTTAAATAAATCATTATTAAATTGTTAGCCAATATAATTTGTAATTAATCCAAAAATGCCAAACAAAAAAATTAAAGAAAAAAACATTAGTTTTTATACGTTAATTAGGGTTTCTTTCTATTTATAGTAATGGTTTAGAAACTAACAAATAGCCTAATTAATCGATTCTCAAACAACAATTCTGTAACGATCATAAAATGAAACCAATATGTGAAATTGTATTGGAATATATATTTTATTAATTATCAGTTGGACTAATTATGTTGAATTATCTTAACATGTAGGTCCTTAGCGGTTATTGGATATAAAACCCAAACCGACATAGAAACGTATAAATTGGACACAAGCACCTCAATTCCATTCATTCTTCAAATTCCCTCATACGTGAACTACTGTGTATGTTTGATTGAATTGGCTGCAACAAGAAGGAAAATCGATAGCATAACTCAAGCTTTAGAGTTGTAGGCTTTATCAACATCAACATCTTTCTTATTCTTGACGTTCAAGTAAGTTTTCTTGATTCAATTAGGTTGTTGTGCTAGTTTAATTCAAAAGAGTTTAATAATTATGTTATAAATTTTATTAGTAGTGCTTCTCGCATTCAAGTGGTGCCATAAATATGGCCGGAATTGAGATTTGAGGATGACACTTCCGCTAGTTAGAATCAATAAAAATAAGAGGTTAAAAAAACGTTAATCGCAACCGCGTTGGCCAGGTCACGATCAGTGGCGGACCCAGCCACCAAAGGGACCCGTTGCACAATTTTTTGTTGCGTTCACGTTTCAAATTTTCAAGTGATTATCTTGATCGTGTCATGTTAATAAATGAATATTTATAATTTAAAATAGAACATATAATCTTAAATAACAAATAAACTAACAAATACTAAATAAAAACACAATTTATTAAGAAGTATAAGTTAACATTTACATCTCCAATATGGCATTCGTGACTACCACTTTTTGATAACTTTCTTTTGAAAAATTTATCCATCAAAAGATATTATAAAACTTACAATTAACAATTAAATATTAAAGAGTAACTAACTAAATACAAATTTTCAAGTCTTAAATTTCAATAATTCAATTAAAGAGTAAATTAATAAACTAAATACATTATACATAAAACTTTCAAGCTTAACTTTCAATTAAAGAGTAAACTCAACTAATGTAATTGTTCAACTAAAGACAACCGGTCCAACAAATAGAATATGTTGGACTTTAATTTGGGATAAAAATAAGGGTTGAATTTTGGTTTTAATTTGGGATTATTGAGTTTTATTTTTTATTACTTATTAGTTGCACAATTAAATTTTGACCGGTTGCACATATAAAATTTCAAAAAAATTTACACTGTGAAATAAGGTTATTGGGGAGGGGACCCGTTGCACGGGCTACCCCTCCATTCAACATAGGTCCGCCTATGGTCACGATTGCGACTTGGTCTGGATGGCCACAAACAGTTGTTGATCCTACCAAACTTTTTCATAAGTTAAAAAATGTAGCTTATTTGCTTAATAAATGATTATTTGATCATTTTACTAGTAAAAACGTAAATCAGACACTTTAAAAACTGATTATTTGATAATTATGATAACAAACAACAAAAGCTAAACCAAACATTACAACTCTGACAACACTTTTTGTTACAGTTATTATATGATTATTAGTTTCCAAACGCTATAAAACTTCTTCAAATACAAATCTAAACACCCTTAACTTGACAACTTTGAAGTTTCAACATTTTTATAAATGTGGCCTTTGGAAATTAATATGAGATATGCATAAACACACGTGAAGAGACAAAGGCTTACATGATATGAGTTAGTTTTTAACGAAAATTGGGCTTGAAAAGACCAGGCCATTAGGTCTCTTTGTTAAAAATTAATTTTAACACATTCAACCCTGAAAAATGAGTTACATTTTGACCCATAGAGATGACGGGCAATTATATAACTATTTTAGGACAATGTCACGACTAACGGGCCGATAATCTTGGAATATTGAGCTAAATTAGAGTATTTTTTAAAAGTATTTAACAAAAGATATTTTTAGTTTTAGTTTTATTTATCAAATAATAATGGTTTTAGTTTTATTTGTTATAATATAGTGGTCTAATTAATTTTTTTTCACTCTCATTTTGTTTTCATAGAATGGTACTCATAATTTAAAAAAAAAAAAGAACAGATCTTTTTGAAAACCCACTTTTTTTAACTTATTTTTTTTACTCCCATAAATTTCCATTAGAAAATTCTAACGTTCATGTATTATATATATAACAATTACGAACCTGCGTAACTTTTGCGCTATGTTAAGCAGGCTGCCAGACAGCTCAAGCAGGCAGATAAGCAACTGTCTTATTTTATTACTTTATATATATTATATAACATGTTTGTTTTCATGTGATAACTTTTGATATATTGTATTTTATTAAAATTTGAATATATTATTACGATCACATTATTTTTGTCCACATTCTGATATAAAATTTATCGTCGTCGGAACCATTTTCGTTAAACAAGCAGACATACAGCTGCCTAAATATATGTATTTATATAATATATAATTGTTTTGTTATTCTATTAAAACGTTTATTATATTTTATAAAAATTCAAATATGCGTTACGATTACTTTCCTTTAAAATATATTTTAACATAAAATTGTATTTAACCTATTTAAAATGAATTTTTTTAAAACAAAATTGTATTTCATCTCAACCTATTTTAAAATGAATTTTTTTTATTTAGTTGATTATTCGATCGTACTCTTTCGTTCATCGAATAGTAAAGTTAGCTGCCTTGCAGGTACACGACTAATTTTTTTTTTTACTTTATATATGATATATAAAATTTTTGTTTTCCTGTAATAACCTTTGATATATTATATTTTATTAAAATTTGAATATATTATTATGAGCGCATTATTTTAATTTACATTCTGATATAAAATTTGTTATCGTCAGAACTATTTTTATTAGGCATGTAGGTATACAACTAACTAATTATTTTATTTCATACATAATATATATTTGTTTTAATTCTGTGTTATAACGTATGATATATTATATTATACGAAATGATGAATATGTATTGTTTTTCGTCTCAACTATTTTTAGAATGACCAATTTTTTATTATTTAGTTGGTTGATCAATCACATTCTTTCCATTTATAAATTTAGATTGATAGCATAAAATGATCATCAATTGAGATTTACGATCGGTAGCTAATGTTTTTTTTTACTTTAGAGTAATATATTTATAAAAATACAATTTATGATCCCGCTGCAACGCGCGTGTAACATCCCAATTTTCAAGATAATTGCGTGGAATTATTTTAGTGGATGTTTAAATAATTAATATCGCGTTGGGCCAATGAGATCCCGATTAGTGGATATATATGTGTCGGGTTGCGAGCTACGTGTCTCCGGGTTATAAATTTAGTGGATTAACTGTATATTTGGGTTCGTGGAGTTGAATGGGTTAAAAGAGTATAATTTGTGAAAATGTGATATCGGGTTCGGGTTAATGGGTTCGGGACCGGTTGAGATAGAACCGTACATATATGTTTATCCTTTACTTTTCCCTTATCCATTCTTAAAACCTAAAAAGTGTATGTGTGTGAATTGTGTGAAGAGCTCCAGCAAGGTGAAGCCTTAAACTCAACCTTCTGCTGAAATTGAAGCTGATTCATCATCTTCATCACCTCTTTGTGTAGTGTTCTTGAGTTGCAAGAGGTAAGCTTCCTTCAATTGGGATTCTAAATTGAGTTATGTGTTGTGAAATGGTATGAGGTGATTTCCAAGCTGTAAGAGGTTGTTAATTGGTATATTTGTGTGTATATTTGTGACTGAGTTCGTGTATAGAAGGAGTTTGATACTCCTGGGCAGAACTGAAATCGCAGGTCGGCCATGGGGGTTTCGCGATGTCGCGGCGCGACCACCAGAGGGTCCGCGGCGCGACCAAGGGCCTGCAGGAGAAATCCGAAGTTAATCATGTGAAAGGGATGTTGGGTCAAATTGTGTCGGGTTCCTTCGGGGTTGCTCGGGATGGGTTTTGTGCATATTCAGGGTCTTGTTGGGATTGCTTTGAGTCGAGTTGTGGGTGGGATTTCGGGTATTGATCGGGTTTCGGTTCCGATTGGGATTGTTTCGGGGGTTCGGGTCTGTTGTGGGTCGTATTCTGATTGGGTTTTCGGGGTTCTGTTGGGGATTGCAATTGAGTTTGAGTCGAGTTCATGTTCATTATGAGTTTGCGATATGTGTTCGTGGGATTTGTATTAACAAGTTGGGATCTATGTGATTTCAGGGACGAGTCAGCGAATCGAGCCGAGTCAGAAATTACGGGATTAGTGAGTCGACCAGGTGAGTACCCGAGTTCCTTTTTCAAACCCGGGACCGTTTTGCGAGTCGTTGTTGTATGTGTATATTGTGCAATGTGTTTGAGACAGGGACGCGAGCCACAGGTACGATTCTATTCTTACATATGTGATATATGTGCATGAGATGAGATCCAGTCCGGGGTCCGTGATGAGTTCCATACGGACGGTGATTCGCGATGGGTTATCGCTGCGGATGTTGACTGTCCCTAACAGTCCTTGGGGCGTGTATACACGGCAGGGCCTGTAGCCGGTTCGCGCCCGTGCTACAGGGTTGTGACTAACCACCGGTGTACACGGTCGTTAGTTGGGGAAGGGTCCCCCTCAGTGATATTGTGTGCAGGGCTTCGGATCTCATGTATGTGTTCATACCTGTATTGTGATGATGATTGCCAGGGATCGAGCTAGAGATTATTTGCGTGTATGTGCTATGTGTATGTGTGTTACGAGTATTCTGTGCAGAGTCTAACCCTCGAGTACTCACGAGCTTTCGAGCTTACGTATTCGAGTCTTCCGTGTTCAGGGTTTCGGTGAAGGGTACAGTAGCTGGGCTTGTTGATCAGAGACTCGCCGTTATGTGAAGACTGTTGTAGTTGCCTTCGTCATCTATTATGTTAGTGTTTGTGTCTTATGGGATACTGTTAATCAGCGAATGATGTGTAAACAATGTTATGTGAAAGTTTTTAATTAATGATGATTCCGAGTTATCCTATGACATAAGTGTAATTGAGCTATTGAGATGTGCCACCTGTGTATTGTATTGACGTGGCATTTCCGGGATCGGGAGGGGTGTTACAGCATGGTATCAGAGCTTGTGGTTTGAAGTCTGAGTATCAATTAGTGGATGCTTAACTTAAACCTTGTTTCGATCCGTGGGGATCTATTGCGATTGATATTAGTGGAATTAACTAACCTGGCTTAGTGTATGACGCCGGGTGATTTATTAGTGGTTCTCAATTGTTTCGTTTTGTGCAGATAGTTATGGCAGATCAGGGCGAGGGATCCGGCGCGGGCAAGCCGGAAGGGGACGAGTTCATTCGTAAGTCAGAGCTTCTGGGGGTATTGACTGAGTTTTACAGACAGCAGAGAGAGCAGGAGCGAGAACAGGGTCAGGGCGTTGGACCGCGTGCTGGGGGTGGTCCGGATACAGGTGCGGGTGCTTCTTCATCTACGTCTCGACGAGGGGGTTCGTTTAAGGATTTCATGACCGGGAATCCGCCAGAGTTTAGAGGTGGGGGTGAGCCAGGGATGGCTATGGCATGGGAACGCGAGGTAGAGGCTGCCTTTCGAGTTGCGCATGTGGAGCCGAGAGATATGGTGGGATATGCGGCTTATCTGTTGAGGGGAGGAGCATTGCAGTGGTGGAAATCTATCGAGTCGGCTATGACATCTTCTGCAGCTTTTGCGATGACGTGGGATCAGTTTAGAGCTGTGTTCGAACTGCAGTACATTCCTAGAGACGAGAGGCGGGAGATGGAGCGGCGATTCCTGCATCTGCAGCAGGGCGAGATGACGGTACAGCAGTATGTGGACCAGTTTAATGAGTATTCGCAGTTTGCTACCCATCACATCGCCACTGAGCAGCGAAAGGCCGATGCGTTCATTGATGGACTGCGAGCCGATATCAGGGAGTTTGTCGGGATGCATGAGACGCCTACCTTCGCTAGAGCGTTAGAGATGGCCCGCATCAGAGAGCGGGAGATAGCCAAGCAAAGAGAGGACCCATTCTTTCAGCGCAGGCGTGCAAGGACTCCCGAGCAGTCCTCGAGAGATCGGAGGTATTCCAGAGACGAATCCAGGGAGCGGCGTTCGGGCCAGAGTTCAAGAGATAGACGAGACAGAGATAGAGACAGAGACAGAGACAGGGATAGGGAGCGGAGGTCGAGTGGACCAGGGCGGAGCCAGCGATCAGATAGTCAGAGTCAGAGGCAGAGTTCGAGATATACAGGGCAGAGTCAGAGCAGTGTAGGGCAGAGGCCTCGAGATGGGAGCGATAGGGGAGACAGTTCGGTTGGAGATCGGGAGTGCCCGAGATGCCACCGACGCCATAGTGGGCCGTGTGTGCCCAGGTGTTATCGATGCGGTCAGCGGGGGCATGCTGCCGCCACGTGTACAGTTCCAGAACCATTGTGCTTCCATTGCGGGAGGCCGGGACACAGGGTGCGAGACTGTCCAGAGTTGGGATCAGCGGTGCAGGGTGCGAGTTCCAGTGGGGCTAGAGCAGAGCCGTCGTCATCCGGTCGTCATGATTCTCGGGCGAGGGGTCGAGTCTTTCAGACGACTGCAGAGGCAGCTCGAGATGATGCTGATATGGTTTCGGGTATGTCCTTTTGAGCTTGCTTTGAGTATGTGTCGATTGTGGGGCGAGTCATTGGGTTATGTCTGCGATAAGTGTATGTGCGTGTGACTGCTCTGTTATGTCTGTGATTATGTGGTTCAGTGATAGAGATGTGGAAGGGTTGTGTATGGGTTATATGGGATTGTTATATCTGGGTATATGTGTGTGAGAGTGGGATATATTGTGGTGTAATGGGTTATCAGAGTTCTGGAATTGGGCATTGTGTCATGCTAGTGGATCAAATTATATGAATAATTATTGCGAATGTGTTTGTGATTGTGGGATACAGTGACAGGGAGGCGGGATTATATGTATGGGCTGATTGGGGTCGCTATGCATGGGGTGTATATGTGGAGTCGAGGTGTTAGATAAGGGCTTATTGTGAGTTGAGTCTTGAGTTCAGAACTGTGCTATGTTAGTGGATTAATCATGTGGAGCTATGTGAGCCGTGTGAGTATTATTGCGAATTTTTGTGATGTGCTAGTAGATTATCATATTGATAGTGGATTTAAGCCCTTGTGTGTGTGCTATCCATATCTATGATATTGCGTTTTATGAGATATGTTTATCTGATGTGGTGAAAAGAGCTGAGAGTTCTGCTGTGATAGTGGATTAATCTATTGAGAGTGGATTTAATCCCTTTATGAATTTAACCATGTTTTGGGCCTGCGTTAGTGATGTGATGGAGAAATCGTTATGTGTTGTGTTAGTGGATGATCTGTATAGAGTTATATGAGTATGTGATGAGAAAGTGCGAAGACTGATGGATTGAGATCATGTGTGGATTTAGTGGCTTATGAGGTGACGCCACGTGAAGACTCTGTGAATAGAGGATCTATCAGTTGCCGATATGTGAATTAGGGGATTTAATTGAGCTATTAGTGGATTGTCTAATTGAGTTAAAGATTCGAGGGAGTCGACTTGTTTCGAGAGTTGAAATAGAGACGTGTATTAGTGATGATTGTGCCAATCCGAGTTCAAATGCGAATTTATCAAGAGTTGTTGATGATGTCGAGAATTGTGAGTCAACATTTCGGGGATTTGATTTAGAGATGTGTAATTGCGAATGGGCTTGCGAGAGATTCCGGGGACGGAATCTTTCTAAGAGGGGAGGATTTGTAACATCCCAATTTTCAAGATAATTGCGTGGAATTATTTTAGTGGATGTTTAAATAATTAATATCGCGTTGGGCCAATGAGATCCCGATTAGTGGATATATATGTGTCGGGTTGCGAGCTACGTGTCTCCGGGTTATAAATTTAGTGGATTAACTGTATATTTGGGTTCGTGGAGTTGAATGGGTTAAAAGAGTATAATTTGTGAAAATGTGATATCGGGTTCGGGTTAATGGGTTCGGGACCGGTTGAGATAGAACCGTACATATATGTTTATCCTTTACTTTTCCCTTATCCATTCTTAAAACCTAAAAAGTGTATGTGTGTGAATTGTGTGAAGAGCTCCAGCAAGGTGAAGCCTTAAACTCAACCTTCTGCTGAAATTGAAGCTGATTCATCATCTTCATCACCTCTTTGTGTAGTGTTCTTGAGTTGCAAGAGGTAAGCTTCCTTCAATTGGGATTCTAAATTGAGTTATGTGTTGTGAAATGGTATGAGGTGATTTCCAAGCTGTAAGAGGTTGTTAATTGGTATATTTGTGTGTATATTTGTGACTGAGTTCGTGTATAGAAGGAGTTTGATACTCCTGGGCAGAACTGAAATCGCAGGTCGGCCATGGGGGTTTCGCGATGTCGCGGCGCGACCACCAGAGGGTCCGCGGCGCGACCAAGGGCCTGCAGGAGAAATCCGAAGTTAATCATGTGAAAGGGATGTTGGGTCAAATTGTGTCGGGTTCCTTCGGGGTTGCTCGGGATGGGTTTTGTGCATATTCAGGGTCTTGTTGGGATTGCTTTGAGTCGAGTTGTGGGTGGGATTTCGGGTATTGATCGGGTTTCGGTTCCGATTGGGATTGTTTCGGGGGTTCGGGTCTGTTGTGGGTCGTATTCTGATTGGGTTTTCGGGGTTCTGTTGGGGATTGCAATTGAGTTTGAGTCGAGTTCATGTTCATTATGAGTTTGCGATATGTGTTCGTGGGATTTGTATTAACAAGTTGGGATCTATGTGATTTCAGGGACGAGTCAGCGAATCGAGCCGAGTCAGAAATTACGGGATTAGTGAGTCGACCAGGTGAGTACCCGAGTTCCTTTTTCAAACCCGGGACCGTTTTGCGAGTCGTTGTTGTATGTGTATATTGTGCAATGTGTTTGAGACAGGGACGCGAGCCACAGGTACGATTCTATTCTTACATATGTGATATATGTGCATGAGATGAGATCCAGTCCGGGGTCCGTGATGAGTTCCATACGGACGGTGATTCGCGATGGGTTATCGCGCGGGTTGACTGTCCCTAACAGTCCTTGGGGCGTGTATACACGGCAGGGCCTGTAGCCGGTTCGCGCCCGTGCTACAGGGTTGTGACTAACCACCGGTGTACACGGTCGTTAGTTGGGGAAGGGTCCCCCCCTCAGTGATATTGTGTGCAGGGCTTCGGATCTCATGTATGTGTTCATACCTGTATTGTGATGATGATTGCCAGGGATCGAGCTAGAGATTATTTGCGTGTATGTGCTATGTGTATGTGTGTTACGAGTATTCTGTGCAGAGTCTAACCCTCGAGTACTCACGAGCTTTCGAGCTTACGTATTCGAGTCTTCCGTGTTCAGGGTTTCGGTGAAGGGTACAGTAGCTGGGCTTGTTGATCAGAGACTCGCCGTTATGTGAAGACTGTTGTAGTTGCCTTCGTCATCTATTATGTTAGTGTTTGTGTCTTATGGGATACTGTTAATCAGCGAATGATGTGTAAACAATGTTATGTGAAAGTTTTTAATTAATGGTGATTCCGAGTATCCTATGACATATGTGTAATTGAGCTATTGAGATGTGCCACCTGTGTATTGTATTGACGTGGCATTTCCGGGTTAAGGGAGGGTGTTACAGCGCGGTTGCACACCCTAGTTTTAATACAATTTCAAACATTATATACTAACTTTAGAAATGATAAAAAAATCATTATAATAAGATTAAAAATGGTTTTGAGTTTACATTAAAAAAATTTATTATATGATAACGTAAATTTATTTATTTGTTTTAATGGATTGTTTTATACTTGAATATGCTGCAAAACAATTTGGATATGTTTTCACTATTATATCAAAATATATGATAATAAGTTTTTTTTTATCCGGATTAAGTTTATCAAAACAGTTCAAAATCATAAGTTTTTTTTTCCTTCCAAAAATGTGTTTTATTTATTTGATTTGAATCAATTAATTAACCATCCAAACAATCCACTAGGTAAAAATATTTTTTAAAAATTTATCCATCAAAATAAATAAATTTGAAAATCATGTAAGGGGACTCTAAATGTACACATCTTATTTTGCTAATCACATACCCCTTCTTAATATCGATGGAAGGATTAAGTTTAACCAATAAATCTTAACTCATTAACAAAAAACATGAGAGAAGTAAAAACTAAGAAAAAATGGTATACGTATAGCAAGACCCTCATGCAACAGGTTAATATAAGAAAAGTAATAGAACTAATAGTGATAAAATTACAAATTCATATGTAATTATTAAAAGTTTGTTTCAGAACTTACTATAGCGATTTTCTATTGTTTATGAAGTTGTTATGATTAATTTATATAAACAAATTTTATTTAAATTAATTTTTTTGTGAGAAAACGGAGGATGTGAGATAGGATTTGTAAGAAAAGATAAATACTCTTTTGAAATTTTTTTTTCAGATTTATATATTTCTCCTAAAACTAAAAGATAAATTCAAAGAACATACCTTTTTAAGCTTGAAATTAAATAAAAAAATCTTAAATTGCTTTGGATCTCAAATTTCAAGTATTTTAAAAGGCACTTAAAACATAGTTTGTCTAAAAACCCAACGAATCAAAGAAAGCAGAGGGATCCACCGACTTTGCGGAGTCCCACACTCAATTTTATTTATATAAGATTCAGCAAGCAAACCCCTGCCTCCGTAACTCTTGGCTTTCGCATCGCTCTATGAAACGAAACCTCCGGTAGCGAAGTAAAAAGGATCGCCGTCGGAAATGGCGGATCAGATTAGCAATTCTTCAGCCAGACAAGGAATGGTGACCTATCTTTACATCCTTCTTTACATAGCCCTCTCCAGCGGCCAGATCTTCTTCAACAAGGTCATTTTCCTTGTTACATTTTTCGTTAACCATCTCTTTCCTTCATTATCATTTATAATTAAATGAGATCTGCTTTTTTTCTTTCTTTTCTTTTCTTTTCGTTCGAGTGTTTATGATTTCATCGACAAACGTTTTTAGTTAAGAATACTTCGTGGATTTGCACTGCATACCTAGAACAAGGATTCCCAGAGCAAAATGTATGATATTTTTGGTCGATGTTCCTGACTGATATTTCTAATGTTATGTTTCTTATTTCATTTACTGTTAAAGATTATTAGAGTCAACTTAGGTAAGAGCAATCGTATGAAGTTGCAGAGACAATTTTCCTGAATTCAATTATCTTCTTGTCATTCGAGTTCAATCTGATACAACCTCCGTTCCAATCTTCTAGATGCAATTTATATTAGAAAAAGTTTAAGAAACGCTTCCTTCTTTTTGGAGTCGACTGCGCATCAGAAACTGTTGTCTGTAGGCGTGTGTGTGGTTTTAAGTTTTAGTAATGCCATCACTATGCAGCTGAAAGCCGCATGTAACAGTAATGTGGCATCCATTGTGAGGAAGTACTCACAAGTCTATGCAAAAGAGAGCTGTTGAGAAAATGACAGCAAAAAGCAAATACAAAACAGAAAATACCCAAACCGAGAACACATAATATATCTGGTCTGGTCCAAGAGCTGCATAGCGAGCTTTTCTTATTGATTTTGGATTAGGGCTTATAAGGCGATATAATATTATGAAAAACATGTGCTGAAAATTCCTTGTTGGCCTGGGCTAGAATGTAACCAAGGTGCTGGGTTCTTGAACTCCAGATTGTGGTGGCAAATAAATCATCTCTACACAAATCAGGCTCCCTAACCGAACACGTGCATCATCTCATATTGTTCTTGGCTGACTTGCAATGATGTGCGTTTATGTGACACATGTTACTAGCCAATTACAAAGCCAAATATAGAATAGTACATGAGCAGGGTTAGATGTGTTATGTTAAATGGACATGAGTGAATGGACAATAAGTGATCCACACTGTGATATATCTGTATCTAGTTTTGCAGCAAGATTACCTTCTTGCTTTTTCATTCTACATTGTGTCTTATAATCATAACCTTTGGAGGTTGAGGGAGAAGGGGATAGAACGTCAGGGATGATACTTTTTTTATTTGAGGTAGTTATATAGAAAAACAAAAAGATTGGTGAGGTTATTAGCCAATAGGATAAGGATAGGATGAATGGTGGCAGTAAACTCCAATTTGCTGTTATGGTCAAAAGTTTCTTGAAACAGAAGCATAAATTTTGTCATACGTGGTAAAACCTGCTATGATTTATGGCGTAGAATGTTAAGAGATTGTAGCAATATTGCAATTGCTGAGGTCGGTGTTGTTGCAAGTTGTACTTACCCAAGTAGCAACAAAATATCCCAACAAACCAAATTTTGAGATGGATCCGGTGAAGGAGCAGAGATTAAGAAAAGTGTATGGATGTGAGAGAGGAATTCCATATTTTCATGCTAACTTTTCTATCAACTTATTAGTAATAGTGTAATAATATAAGGCCCTTGCACCTCCGAATATTCTATGTGGATTCCCCAACCAATTGAAATGAAAACTAAAAAGAAAGAAACATAATCAATACTATCTTCCCTTCCCGTTACTTTGGTTTACTGGCTTCCCTCCTAACTTAAATTTGAACTTAGGTTGCATTTTTCTAGTTGCTAGCAACATTCCCTTCTCCTTCACCAAAACCTTGGCCCGAAGGACTAGAACCTAGGAAGTGTGAATGGACGGTAGAACAATTTTCCCACGTGGTGTCAGCAGTTGCCATATTGGATCGCTTCACCAGAGTTGGCTCACTACTTAATTCTTTTGTTTTACTGACTGCCTATTGCATAGAAATACCATGTTGAGAAAACGGCAAATCGGTGCAAGATCACTCCACGTTGGGCCAAACACAGGGCAACGAAAATAGGATACAAACAGAAAAGAGATGATACAAAATATACATGGTTTGGTCCTAAGAATTCCACTGCTGTACTGAGCCTGTCATTTTTATTTTTAAATTAGGGTTTCCAAGAATTCCATTGCTGTATTTAGTCTGTCTTTTTTATTTTTAGATTAGGGTTTGCATTTACAGAAAACATGCACTATACTTGAATTCTATCCCGATGGCTCCCTTGGACTCCTGCTCTATAATGGCATGCTGGCAGCTTGATATTCTGGTGACAAACCAGACTCCATAACTTAACAATTGGGTGATTTAAGAATTTATTACCCGCATGCAGGCAAGTTTTCGATGCGTACTACATACTTGCCAACTGATTCAGAAGGGAGTTATTGTTGGATAGTATAAGCAACAAACCTATCCTCTGTGTCAACAAATGTGGGTGATGGTAGCAAAACTTATGAGTTTGGCTAGTTCATCCATGGAGTGTGGAACTGTGGATTGTCTAGCAAGAATGCCCTGTTCCCAACTTCAATTTGTCACTCACTCTGTGCATATCCTTGTATATCCAGTTCTGTGCTCGAGAGATTATCCTCTAGGATTTGAACCTACCTGCCGTATTGGGAATTTGGGATGACGTTTAAAGCCTCCAAATACGGATCGACATAGACAATGATTCTGTTTGTATGTTTGGTCTTGATTGTGAAGGTTGGAATAGATTGGGTCCTTGTTGTTTTATGGAGCAGACATGTACACTGTCTGAATTGGAGTCATTTTCATGGTCTATTAAAAGTTTGTAACATAGAATAGTCACATGAATAAAACATAACTTGCCTTTCCTTTTCCTTTCTCCCCACCTTTTTATCCTGCTAGTTGATGCATCTGGAGCCCCCTTTTGATAACCATAAGTAGATGATGATTACGAATGCATTAGGCTCAATGAAGAACATTAAGAATAGGCTGGTAAGTCTTATTTGACAGTGGCAAATCACTTGGCCCTTTAAGAAACCAACAATTGCTTTTATCCAAGATGAGTCTCGTGGCATGGTTGCCTGATGCCTATGAACTTTGATGAACAAATGAATGTAGTCGATGACTCAATGTACGCATGTTGCCACCTAGTTTACTTTCTTTTTTGCATTTCCCATGAAATCTTACTACCTTTACTTGGTTTTTGGCATTTGAGGCTTCTTTGCTTGCATTTCAAATTATGGATGCCATTGTATAAAATTTCTAAAATCCATGTAAATTGTTTTCGATCAATTTTATTATATAGTTACTTTCGGTTGCATTTGCTTTGTAATTATTCTTTAGAGTGATGGTACCTACACTGCGTAGGGTTGTTTGTTTATCTTCTAATGGAATCGTTAAGAGGTAATATTACCTATGAATGAGCCTACTCTTAGTGATTCCATTAAGAAGTGAACAAACAACATGAGTTTGGCAGACCCTTTTTAGTCGTTTTCATAGCAGGAGCTCATTATAGAATCGAAATAAGATGTTTCTGTTATGACAGGCGTCCCATTATAGGTGATGTTGTTAGAGATCTACAGTTATTAGTATTCTAGTTCTAGGTATAAATACAGATGATGAAGGTGTAAAAAAAGCAGGGAGATGAAATACCATCTTTATGATCTATCTCTTCTTTAAAATTCTTATTTCACTTAGCTTCTCTCAATTCCAAGAATTATTTGCATAATTAACCCTTCATATTGTAGAGCTATCACTTGACCATTGGCCATTCACCTAAGATATTTGTATCACTGATATCAAAGTGGCCTCTAGTTCGTCATGATGTTTGGAGACCACTCTTCGAGGATGAAGAGTTTCCTAGGGGGGATGTATTGATGCATCCTTGTCACAAATCACTCTTGAACAAGGAGATGCTGGGTTTATAAGTATAAGCTTCACCTTACCAAGAACAAAACTCTGAGACAGTGGTGCCAAGTAAAATATTGCTAGGAGGGATGGTCTGTAAAAACTAACCAAACAACAGAAACCCCCTTTGTTTTTTGTCAAATCTATGCCTCGAATCCTTTTCCTTTGGTTGACATCATTGACAACCAAGCAAAGTAAGAATTCAAGTTTATAAATAAAAATTTTGACAATCTGTTTAGCTTTCCACATTCCTCACGTTATGGTAATTGTTTTTGAGTTGCAAATTTTATTCTAGGAAAGTGTTTCATATTGTCATCAGTCTCGTTATTCTTTATTATCTTTAGCTTTAAATTGCTTTCAAGATTATTGGTGCACAAAAAAGTAATCCTAAAATATAGATTCATATTTAGAAGTTCTTTGTGTGTTGTTAGTTATGACATATGACTTCTGGAAGGCCTTCATTTTTGTACATATGGATTGCTTGCAACATTTAATTATCAAAATCTTTTTCCACCCTAGATAGTGTGCCGTTTGACTTATCTTTGCTAAGTTTTATTATATGGATTCGTGAAGTAATATTGACTGGATCATATTGCTTGGTTTGTTCAACAATGGCAATGCAGTGGGTTTTGTCATCAAAGGAGATAAACTTTCCATATCCACTTGGCTTGACGCTTCTTCATATGGTGTTTTCCTCTGTGCTATGTTTTGTAGTCACCAAAGTTCTCAAGGTAATAAAATACTGGCATTCTGTCTAGAACTTTAAAATCTGGAAAATTCACCGCTGCAATCTGTTACAATAATCTACATTTACCTGCAGATTTTAAAAGTGGAAGAGGGAATGACTCTTGAAATGTAAGCATTATTTATGGTTTTGTCTTATTTGATATGTCATATATGAAGTTGAATAGGATGCTTTCCCAACATGTTGGTCAGTTCTGCATCAAGTATGTATTTTGCCTAAAATTAAACCAAAATAACAAAGAAGGTTGGCTATTCAACGGACAACATTCTTTGTTAAAAATGCTTATGTGGCAAAAAGGTCATAATATGTTCCATTTTCTTTTTGAAATTCACTTTTTATGTTGTTAATCATCATTATTGAACGTGCAGATACACTACATCGGTCATTCCAATAGGTGCAATGTTTGCAATGACCCTTTGGCTTGGAAACACTGCATACCTCTATATATCCGTTGCATTTGCTCAGATGTTAAAAGCAGTCAGTAAGTGTATCAAGTATTTTGCTCAGATGTTGAAAGCTCGTATATTAAATTGTTGTTTCCATTAAGCAAACAATTTGTAGCCAGAAATTTTAACGTTATAAGCATCTCTTGGTTTTTAATTGATGTGCAGTGCCAGTAGCTGTTTTCGTTCTTGGCGTAGCAGCTGGACTTGAAGTAATGAGCGGCAGGATGCTTCTGATAATGTCTGTGATAAGTTTTGGAGTATTAGTGGCTTCTTACGGGGAAATCAACATTAACTGGATTGGCGTTGTTTACCAAATGGGAGGTGTTGTTGGAGAAGCTTTAAGACTAATATTTATGGAGATTTTGGTTAAAAGAAAGGGTCTTAAAATTAACCCCATATCTATGATGTACTACGTGAGCCCTTGCAGGCATGTACTTTTTACCTCTATAGCTAGAGAAATATCATTCTCTCTTTCCTGCCATCATTCTATCTTTACGTATACAGAATTTCTGTCCATGTGAACAGAATCTTGATTCGCTGTGCAGCGCTCTTTGTCTGTTAGTTCCATGGATCTTTCTCGAGAAGCCAAAGATGGATGCACAGGGCACTTGGACCTTTCAACCTCTCATACTAACACTCAACTCCCTCTGTACTTTTGCTCTCAATCTTTCGGTTTTCCTTGTCATTCAACATACAAGTGCTCTGACAATACGCGTAGCGGGAGTTGTCAAAGACTGGGTGGTGGTCTTATTGTCAGCCCTTCTCTTTGCTGATACAAAGCTCACCCTGATTAACATTTTCGGTTATGCAATAGGTAAACTAGTCAACCATTTCTTTGTTATATCAACCATTTTCGGTTATGCAATTGATCTGTGATTGTTAATGCAGCCATTGCTGGTGTGGCTGCATACAATAACTTCAAGTTGAAAAAAGAAGCGTCTCGAGCTAGCATCTCTGATAACACCAAGTCATCTCCAACTCCGATACCAACTGATTCATCCCCAACGACTTCTAGGCAGTAAATAGATATCTGCAAGTTGGAGTAGAGAACAGTAGAAGCATACATTGTGGATTGATCTGTGATTTTGTTTAATTGTATCATCCTTCACACAGAAAGATATCTTCAGTTGGGGTAGTACAACACCAGACAAATTACGCATACATGTATTATCTAAATGTAAATCTATAAAAAGAGTCCATGTTCATCGAACCTTTTTATTTTTTTGCCTTTTCGGTATGTAAACGAGGTGGTATATTTGACCCGATGGGTCAAATGTTTTGGAGGGTCAAAATGGTCTGTAGTAAAAAAAAAAAAATTTAAATCCTAGAACAAATTGATTTTGAAATCTTTTTTAATATTATATATTAGAATTGTGTTTTTTTGGTCATTGGTCAGTTTGCTTGAATGGACCTAAATTTTCTATCAGTTTGACAATTAGATCTCGTGAACTTGTAATTGATCTGATCACTATTTAGACTTTTTTAGCACCCCCACATGTGCCAAATTACAATTGATAATGCTGATGTTGTAACATCTGACATCTTGATATTGGTTTTTTGTGAAATCAATTGTTTTTCTAAATTTGTTTATAGGGTCATGAGTGATTGTTTAGGGAATTAAGTGTCAGTGCATTTGCTCCTTTTACTTATATTTTTATTAATCAATATAACTATATTTAACCATCTATCACCATCATATATAAATGAATCCTACAAAACTCCCGTTTTGTCAGGTATACTACGAATCTTATTGCTTAATATATGTTGTTCGTGATCAAATCATGTTTAATGCTCCAGTTTAACTTAAGTTAAAGTTAAATCAATTCATAGCCACACAATCACTGTGTCTTCCACATTTATTTACTCGGTAACATGAACATCAACAAGTGTTTGATGAAACGTTTGTACATTTTGGTTTCACAATGTCTACCCTTATACGCTTTTCCTCACAACTTGTATGTTTCTTTCAAATTAGGCCGTGTTTTCGGCCCTGATTTTAGATAATAATATTGCTTGAAAAATCAGTCTACCTTTCTATACAAGTATACATGACAAATACTCACACGATCGTTAACATTTACAATATGAGACAACCCATAACCATTGGTTTTCCTGCTTGAATGCATAAATTGACTGTAACTTGCAAGGTCCATGTTATTCTACATTTTAGAATGTTATTTCCAGAAAATTTTTTATTTCACCAATTTACTCTACTGCAGATGGAATAATGAAAGGATATATAATTTGTAATGAAATCTTTTGCCTATTTACCTGTAACACTCTTACTTCTTCCAATTTTAGTTTGATGACTTTGATCCTTTAATTTTACTTCTTCAATGCAGTATGATGTGTGTTCATACCTTTAATTTTACTTCTTCAATGCAGTTTGATCCTTACTATCTTTTCAATAATTGCATCTTCTTCCATATATCCATTTTTTTAATGGTAACATGTACATCAACTTTTGATGAAATGCTTGAAACAGATTTTGATCATTGAAAAGTCTAAATTTTTGGAATGTGCTTCTGTAATCTGGACATGGCAGTGTGGTGGTCATAGTTATGGGGGATCCTACCAATATCAGAGAAGAGGTAATACATTTATTCAAGTTTCTAGTTAGATACTTCGATTGTGTCTTCCTCTGGGATTCTTCTTAATCAATTTCATGAAGGTTTAATTTTATGGTTTATCAGATTTTTATTGATTTTCTTCAAGACTTCAACTTATACAACTTCGAAGGTATGTACTTTTATATGCATATGAAGTATTTGATGAAATGTTTGACTAAAATGTTTCTTTTTATATGTTAGTTATGATGCATTGATGATCATTTAGTTGTAGTCATCGTTTCAAGTTATACACCGGTTTCACACTTGTCATGATGAACATGAGCTTGGTTATTCATATGAAACAAATTTAGGAAGATTTTTTGATAAGAGTATTTGGAGTGTGAAATAGAATTTATTATTGGAAGCTGAATTTTTGTATTTCTCATTTCTTAAGCATCATTTGGTTCATTTATTCATATGTCATATTCTATGACTTAGGTTGTGTTTGTTATTTTAAAAGGTAAATGTCTGAATTCTGAAAACCACGTCTGAAATTAAGAGGTGGACTTAAGTTCTGAAGTCTGAAAACTACATCTGAAATTAAGATATGACAAGTCTGAAATTAAGAGCTGACCTTAACTGTTTAATTTAATTAAATTGGTTTTTAATATATCTTTGTTTTCCTTTGATGATCTATTTTTAAAAATAAACTTTTCTGACCACATATTTTATGGTCAAATTGTTGCCACCCGTTTGATTTAGTTTGAGGATTGTACATTAGAAAAAGTCTGCTCCAGATTTTCTACTTAAACAGATTCTTTTCCATTTACTTGGGTTTCTTTTTGTATCGTTCTGGGTGCGAAAAAAATGGTGGTTGTTTTGACAATCTATGTTTTTACAAATGATTTTGCAAGCATTTGAGGCTGCAATTACTACCTTTTTTCATCTTTTAAAAGGTCTGAGTTTCTTGTTGTTTTGGTAGGTTACACAATGTTTTGCTGCTTGTTTTGAAATGCTTTTGTTGTTTCCCCTTTTTCGTACTGCTAAGTTTTAACTATTCATATTTTCATTTAGTTTCGCAGATCACTTCACTTTATGGTAATCCAAGTGAAAAAGCAAAAAAAATTAGTAATGAAAATATGGAATATGGTGTTGAAATGATGACCTATTATAATTATTGGTTTTTAAGGTGGGTTTCACTCATTGCCATATGAATCTCCTTTTTGTTTCAATAAAATTAAGATTGACTTGACACATTTGGTTGTAGTATAATTCCAAATTTAAGCCACATATTTTAATTTTAAATGGAAACCAAATGGAGATGTAAGGACTCTTTTAACCAAGGTTGTCAAGATCAAGATCTTATCTAGAAACGTTTTCGTCTCTGCAAGATCGGTATCGTAGGATCGAGATCGGGATCGTAATATCTTACCAAAAAATTACTACTTTTTAATTTTTCTTTCTATGTACTATAATTTGTGATTTTATATTATAAATTAATTATATAACAATTCAAAAAAATATTTATACAACAAATAGAGAAACAACGTACATTCATGTTTAAAAAATTTATGGTCATCCAAAAAAAATTAACCAATCATATATCCTATAGTTTCACTCACTATCCTAATTAATATAATGATTGGATCTAGGTAAAAGGTTAGATCGAATCGGTAAATGATCCCACAAGAACCCGATTAAAAGAGTCCGGACCGAGAAAAAGGTAGGATCAGATCGGTAACCGATCCTACGATCTTATGAACGATCCCACGATCTTAAGTCCGATCTTGTTATAAAACGATCCTACACCGATCCTACTCGAAATCACTTGGTAGGATCGTAAGATCGACCGATCCTACGATTTTACTCGCGATCTTAACAACCATGCTTTTAAGTGCTAGCATGTCCTTGGATGAAATTGTACGCCCCATGGGTGCAAGTAATTGCCAGAATAAATTTTCTTTTCCAAAGGAGGTGCAAGGTTTCTGTAGCACTGCATTAAATGCTGGGACAACCGCAATCAAATGAGTTTTTTTTTCTTTTCTACTAACTTTTAGTTAGCGTTTTTTACTTGCATCTCATGACATGTTATTGTGTTTGACCTTTTTAACTTCCCAACTGTATTAGTATAATATATGTCAAGGCACTGTGATACTAGATAAGCTATTCAGTAATATGACTCCTTGAATCCTTGTATTAGATAAATTGCAAGTGGGGTTTGAGAAAGATAACACTTGTGTAATTGAAAATAGACAGGAGTTGTGGATTAATTGAAGTTTGGTTGAACTTAGCTTTAATTTGGCTGATTATTATGTTTATCTCAGATGAAACTTATGTCGTGTAATTAAGATTATAAAGTTGATAATTTTTCGTGATACCGTAACTATAAATGTAAGGGTCTGTAATTAGTTATCAGTCTAGAATGCAAGAAATGAGTGTAAATCCTGTTGAAGGAGGCGAATTGATTGGTAATCATTCATTTCTTTGAATCGCACACCAAAAATGGTGAAAGATGATTATCAATATGTGTGATAAGTATCATTATTTGATTTGGTATGCTACTTCAATTATATGTTAGAAACTTTTTAGAGTTCACATGCTCTATTTTTCATATCCTGTGAGTTCTTTTGGCATATTTCTTTTTGTTGACTTGAGTGTTGTATTAAAAATTGATACCCTGTAATTGCTTTGTCCAAACAAACCCACCTCTATCAATTGTTCCATGAATGTGTGAACTATATATAGTTTGTTTAGAGAAATGGTAAAATGTGTTTCTTACTTTCTTGTTACCATACCTTCAATGAGGGGATGGTTATGAATTAGTATATGATATGTTACTTTACCTTCAATATTTTCTCATCTTATTTTAGATAACGCAAAATACAAAATCAAATGTTTTGGGGAGTTGTCTTTTTGTCATCCTGGCTTTGAGAAGATGGTGGTTTGGTTTTCTTTCACGTAATTTTATTTTTTGGTTGTACTAGAAGTTTTTATAGTTATTATGTTTCATTATCTATAATACATCCCAATCAATAAGTAGAACTGAAGTTCTAGAAAGAAATTAAAATATCAGAACCGTTTTAATAACTATTTTACTTACCATGATGATTATGATTTAATATGAAATATGTTTGATTTTTTAGGTGAAGCTTATTTCAATATACTTGGAAATCAATGGTCCCACCAAATTGCGACACCTGCTCTCACAACCAAAGTTGCGACCGAACCAACAACAACTAAAATAAAGATCAACCCATAAATTAACATTGTGTATTGTCTTCTCCTTTCTAAAATCTTTGGAGTCAAAGATGTTCTATCACTTTGCACATTTGCTTACAGTGTCACAAATTTGTAGTATACAGAGTGTAATTTGCAATAAAGTTCTGTTCTACGGCCATCGATTTATTTTGATCAATTCCACTATTTAAATTGTTATCTTCAAGATATTGAAGAACCAAATCTTGAATTTTGTTGACATATGCGATCAGATACTCGCACATCTGAACAACTCTGTGGCACATTCAATAAATGGTGGTAACGGACCCTGGTCTTCATTACTGAATTTCTTGTCTCAGGTTCACTTTTTTTAAATTATTATCTTCAAGATATTCACTTTTTTAAACAAAATTCAAGATTTGGTTCAAAGGTGCGAATATTTGGCCGCACATGTCAACAAAATTCAAGATTAGGTTCTTGATTATCTTGAAGATAACAATTTAAACAGTGTAATTTATCAAAATAAATCGTTGGTTGAAGAGCTTTATTACATATTACACTTTGTATAGCAAATGTGCAAGGTGACATAACATCTTTGACTAACAGACTAAAGATGTTAGAAAGAAAAAGACGATACACAATGGTAATTTTTGGTTGATATTTATTTTAGTTGTTGCTGGTTCGGTCGCAGCTTTCGACCATGGGCGCTGGTGTAGCAGCTAAGGTGTGACCATTATCCCTGGTTCCAATCGGGTCTATGGCTATGTGGGTCGACAACCTTCAAGAAATACCAAGAAAAGGCGGAACGTTAGATGGATATGTTGTTAGCCATCCAGGTTTCATGGTTTTTAGAGGTAAATTCCCTAAAAGATATCATAATTATACTTGACGGGTCATGATGAACATCTCAAACTTTGGGAGAACAAAAGATTGTACAAGTGAAGGCGAAGCAGTAAATAACTCGGAGTCGCATGCAAAAGTGCTTCTAAATGGTATAAAGTTTTTAAAGAAAACTGACGAGGATTTTGTATCTCCACGACAAGGAAGTGCATGTTAGTTGTCTCGAAAAAAAATCATCAGCTAGATGGATCCATAAATGATTTCAAGTCTAGAAGTAGAATCTTTATAATTTGCAATCTTAATGTATATAAATATGTGATTCTAATTTACTAAAAGTGATGAAGATTACTAATTACCAATGACGATTCTGACATGAATAATATGGAGTCTAAAAAGGAGGTCTTCATTTCTGTGTTAATCATGATGTCGATTGTTGTATGTATGTCACTAGATCACGAGAGCAAACTAAAGTAGGTTACATAAAATTTATTACATTGATTGGAGACATAAATTTATTATGAAGTTTTATGGATCAAATTCTGAATAAATGTTTTATGAATGTTAATTATGAATTATATGAATTAATTTTTTTCATCTTGGTCGTGAGACCCATAAAATTAAGTTATACTCTGTTTGAGTAACGAATTTGAAAAGTAAAATTAACATAATTAAATACGCATAATAATAACTTGTTTTCATATTTTAACTGGTTATAGCAACATATTTTATTTTATACCGGTTATTACTACATTTTTTTAGATTTTTACCATAATCAACTTATTTTTTTCAATTTACATTTATAGCAATCTATTTTATATTAAAAACATAAAATAACAACATAGTTCATATTGTAATATGCGTAGAATATAGATAAACTCAACCTAATTTTATTTTTTTATCGATTAAGTCATTCGATCTGTTTTTTTTTTTTATTAGTTAAACAATTTTATTTTTAAATATTTATTCACTCAACTTATAATCTTATTTTTTTAAGAGTTTTCACTTTTTTCCTGTAAAAATACTAAAGATTATTTCTTTACACTGTGTTCTCTAGAACGAAATGGAAAGAAAAAAGGTCTAAAACATTTCTTGTGTTTTTTGATATGAAGTTTCCCTTCCTCATTTCTACTCTTTTAATTTTTTCAAGAACATAGCATCATTTTTTTCTTTGCTCTTGCTTCTTTTGCGATTTTAATCTTAAAAGCTTCCATACTTAATGTTATGATCTTTCGTTATTTTGACTTTCTAGTTTTATTTATTGCACTAATCACAAGATGAAAAGCTACAATTTATTTGGAAAATTTTTACATTTTATTTGTATTATTATGAAGTTAAAGAATTTTGTTTTCTTTGTCTAAGTGATACTTTTTACATCTAAAATCTAAACTGTATTCTTTTTTGCTTTGCATTGTTGATTCATTAATCATTTCTTTAGAAGAGTACAAAAAGACTTGTAAGAAAACTTCATTGTTTTTATTCACAAAAGACAAATACATAGTTTTTTTTTTTTTTTTTTTTTTTTTTTTTTTTTTTTTTTTTTTTTTTTTTTTTTTTTGTATTTTGTGTTTGTAATAAAAATTTCATATAGTTTTGTAAGTACCACTGTTATAACCAAACCTTGTAAATTAAAAATTAAGGTGGCGTTTGGTCTGGAGGATTTCAACAACTTATTTAGGATTTGGATTTAGAAATCCTCTAATGTCATGTTTAGATAAAAACTAAGGGGGTGTTTGGTTTGAAGGATTTTATGCCTTCATTTGGGATTTGGATTAGAAAATCCCATCCACCTCTTGTTTGGTAAGAAAAAAAGGAAGGATTATTTTTTTACCTTGCATTTCATAAACCCTTCTACCCATCTTTTGGTGATCCCGCTTTCCCCCCTGAATTTTTATTATCCCATGAGCGGTGCTTTTCACAGATTAGACCAAAAGACATCCTTGCCCTCGTTTCTCTCGTTCTCTCTGCAGTGACGCCTCGTTCTCTTCTACAGGTTTGCTTTTATCTACTGCTCGTCTCTTCAATGGAGTCATCACAGGCATCGATCTCTTCTGCTCCTCTCGGTTTCTTCCGGTGTCGTCGACGTCTTCTGCTCCAGTCAAAGGATTCGCTCGTCGGCCTCTGCTGCTCTCGTCGACGTCTTCATCACAGGTATGCTGCTCTCGTCGACGTCTTAAATGTTTCTCTATGAAATCGGTTTCTTAAATCATTGTGAATGTCGATCCCCAAAATGATTAGACTTGAGAATTTTGGGATTTGAATGCGATGAAGAAGATACAGCAAACCTGGCAGTGGTTCTTCTTCTTCTTCTTCCTGTTGAATAGAATCCATCATCCTGTTGTAAGGTTTCAAACAAGAGAAAAGAGTAGTGATTTGGGATGAGAGAAAAAAAAAAAAGGGAAGTTGTTGGGTGGAGAGAGGAAACTGCCATAGGGCAGTAAGAAGAAGAAGAAATTATATGTGGCCACCATGAATATGACAGGCTTGCTGTTTTGTCTTCATTCACACATTTGCTAAACACTCTTTCAATTCCTTAAACCCTTCTGCGGACCCCTCCCTCATTTCTTTAATCAATATATGTTATCAATTTCTTTTCTTTTTGTTGGATAATTGGTTGTTGGTCTTCACAATAGTAATCATTTAAATTAACCATATTCCATATTATGCCATGGTACATCATTCTATGATATTTATTGATCCATACTTGTTGGTTTATATTATTTTTGTCATCTATCATGCTCTATATCAATATTGGCTTATATTATTTTTGCAGATTATTATAAACATTTCTATCATGGCCCGACTTAGTTTAACAACACGTTTACGTAGGCAAAAAAGGATAGACTCATTGAAATGGTTTAACATAGTTGCTCACGTCGTTGTATTCTTTGTTTTTTCATTGTGGACGATGATGGTCAAAAGGAGAGTTAAGCCACAAATTAGCTACTCTTCTTCGAAAATTGATCGTTATTCTATATTACATAGGCTTGTATATGAGAGTGACATTTTGGCTATTTCACAAATTAGAATGAACCGAAGATGTTTCACGAAGTTGTGTGGCATGCTAGAAACATCAGGAGGATTAAAAGCAACTAGATTTATGGATGTTGATGAGCAAGTTGCCATGTTTCTCCATATTATTGCTCATAATGTGAAGAATCGGGTCATGATATGTCGTTTTCATCGTTCCGGAGAAACGATTAGTAGAAATTTTTCTCGAGTTTGCAATGCGGTGATAAGGTTGCATGCACATTTGATTAAGAAACCAGAACCTGTTTCTTATAACTCAACCGATCAAAGATGGAAATGGTTTAAGGTACACATATTTTTTTTAAAAATTTGTCGTTTTCAATGGTCAAATATAATGTTTATAAAAGTATAATGACCGTGTTTTTCTTTTTTGTAGAATTGCCTAGGAGCTTTAGATGGTACCTATATAAAATGTTTAGTGCCACTCAAAGACAAACCTAGATATAGAACAAGAAAGAACGATATTGCCACAAACGTGCTTGGGGTGTGTTCACAAGACTTGCAATTTATATATGTATTATCGGGATGGGAGGGATCCGCGGCCGATGGTAGAGTGTTACGTGATGCTCTTCTTAGGCCACATGGATTAAAAGTACCAAGGCCATGTAAGTAAATATGTCTTGAACATAATTTAACTAATATAATTATAAGTAACTATAATAATTAATAATAATTTCATTTGTTAGGTTATTACTTGGTTGATGCGGGATATACAAATGAGGAAGGTTTTTTAGCTCCTTATAGAGGTCAAAGATATCACTTAAACGATTGGCGTGATGGACACCAACCAACTACATCGAAAGAATTATTCAATATGAAACATTCTTCCGCTAGGAATGTTATTGAGAGATGTTTTGGAATTTTGAAAGCAAGGTGGGGAATTTTAAGAGATAACTCCTATTATCCTATCGATGTGACAAATAGGATTATAATGGCTTGTTGTCTCCTTCATAACTTTATAAGGCAAGAAATGACATTAGACCCGTTTGAAAACGAAGGAGAATTGGATGAGGGAACCGGGGATGTTGGAGTTGAAGATGAAGGAGATGTTGATAACATAGATTATGTTGGTACTTCAGACGAGTGGACTAACTTTAGAGATAATTTGGCACAAGATATGTTTGCATCTTGGAATGGGACCAATTGATTGACGAAGTTGTTTTTGAATGTTTATTATAAACTAATGTTGTTTTTGAATGCTTTGTTTATTATAAACGAACATTGTTTTGTAAGGATAATTATTTATTGATTTATATGAATGTTTTGTTTATTATAAACTAATTATTGTGAATGTTTTATTTGTTGTTATGCATGTTACTAATTTATATAAATAGGTATGGCGAGTCAAAACAGACAATATCGGACATGGACAAGTATAGAAGAATCAAAACTTGTGGAAGCTTTACTTAATATGGTAAATTTAGGAGCATTTAAAGCCGATAATGGTTTTAAATCCGGGTACTTGCAACACCTTGAACTAAACTTGAAAGAATCCTGTCCAAACTCGGGAATATTAGGTAAGCCACATATTGAGTCAAAGGTGAAAGTAATGAAGAAAGATTGGCAGGCCGTATATGATATGTCAAATAGTAGTGGATTCGGTTATGATAGTGCAAAACGATGTGTGGTTGCGGAAGATGAAGTTTGGGAAGCATATGTTAAGGTATATGTTATATATTTTTGTTATTTAAGATTTACATAAATAAAAGTAAGTTAAATTTTTTTTTTTTGGTTTTATGTTTTGAAATAGGTTCATAAAGGAGCCGGAAAATGGAAGAACAAGATATTACCACACTACGAAGATTTATGTATTATTTTCGGTAAGGACCGTGCTCAAGGAGATAAAGCTAAAGATTTTATTGAAATTGAAGAGGAAGTGAATATAGAAGAACAAGAACACCACTTTGATGAGTATTTTGATGTTTTTATGGAATCGAATCAAATTCCACAAACCATGCCATCTCCCCAAAATCAAGAAGCTTCAAGTGCCCAAACCAAGAAAAGAAAAGGTCGAGTAGATCCAATGGTTGAGGGACTTAATAATGCCGTTGTCTATCTTGGTGATAGTTTGGAAAAAATGTCAAACAAAATGACCAAACGGGAAGACGAGGATGAAAAGAAACGAGATATGGTAACATTCGAGCTTGAAAGAATGGAGTCACTTACTTTGGAAGAAAGGTTCAAGGCAATGACAAAGATGCGAGACGATATTGAGAGAGTGAATATTTTCTTGAAGTTGACCGAAGCGAATCGAGAAGCTTTTATTAAGTTTATCTTGAACAATTAAAAATTGTAATCGTAAAATGGTGAGTTTAGATGGCAAACGTTTAGCTTTTATGACGCTTTTTTTGGGACGTGGAATGATATTTTGTTATGACAAATGTAGTAAACATTATTTTAGTTTTTATGAAGTAATATGTTTCACATTAAACATTATTATGTCACTTGAAATAATTTGTTATTGATTAATTTTAAAGTTTCTTTTGTTGTATTATAAAAATAATTAAAAAAAGATTTTGTTGATAAAAAGGATGATTAAAAATTTTATACAATACACTTTCATAATTTATAACCTTTAAAAACAAAAAAAAAACTTATGAAGGATAGTTTGGTCATTTGCCAATATATACATTACAAATCCCATGAAAGATTTGCAAACCAAACAGGATTTTATAAATGATGGAATTTCAAATCCTACAAACCAAACACATAATAGATTTCAAATCCTGTCATTTTCAAATCCTATCATATTAGAATCCTGTCATTTTTCAATCCTATCATATTAAATTCCTTCAATCCAAACGCCACCTAAAAAGAAAGGATTTGGCTTCATTTAGCATTTCATATTCCCCACTTCTCCTCTTTTCATAATCCACTCATCCTCTGATTTATTTTAAAATCCTATCATTTTATAATCCATTATTTTAAATTCATGCAATCCAAACGGCACCTAATAGTTTTTTTATTCGTTTATACTTATTAAATAAAAATATATTAGTTATTACTTGGACATGTTTTGAAATTTATAAACGAAAGATTATTCAGTTGATACCTACAACATGCTTGTACATTGTTAAATATTTTTCGATAAAAAACTTTAATGATTTGTCTCATATCATTTTAAAAGCTGACATCAATACGATGACGGTTTCACAATCATATATAAACCATCACCACATAACATCACATCTTCTTATTCTTGAATGAGAAACTCGTGTAAGTATATACAATTATACATGACGAATATTGGTTGAACTTTCAAATTATAAACAGAGAACAAATACGGTTTTCTTTATAAACGTTAGTTAAACAGTTAAATGTCAAATATGGTGGTAAAAACGAAAATTGAAGAAAGTACGAGGTAGCTAGTTGTGAATTTCCGAAAGTGTGGTTCCTTAAAGTAAGAAAGTATTAAAAGAGGGAGGCCGCCTGAGGCCAGGGGAAAAAGGGGGGGAGGCATGCCTAACGGCCTTCAACACACACAAACACACACTTTCGATTCTCCAGTAGCAATATATCACAATCCTCACCGCCAGACGACAACGGCGACGACCACCACACCTACCACCACACCGTGTCATTGATCAGATAGAGACAGAGGTAAAGAAGGAGAAAGAAGTTCGAGGGATGCGATCCTCCGCGGCGAGGTTGCGGTGGGGATTGTCATTCAATGCAGCGGGTGAATCCGGAGCGAGAGGTCCTCGCTGTTAATGGCTGGTTTGCAATTGCAAATGACTTGGCAGACCAATTTGTTATTGAAGAAACGAAAGAACGGTCCTCCGCTAGGGTTCAAGAATCTCGGTAATACCTGCTACCTCAACGCCGTCCTCCAGTGCTTAACCTATACTCCTCCCCTTGCTAATTTCTGCCTCCAACTCCAACACTCCGCCTTTTGTATGTACTCTTCTTCTACTCACTCCCATCTATTCTCTCAGACGCACGCATACGTATTTAAATGTTCATCAATTTAACCTAATTTTTCATTGCGTTTTTTAAATTTCGTATTCGAGTGTAAATTTCTCACTGTTAACATGTAATTCTCATAATTGGAGCATTCTTTTAGCTATGTATACGTAATTTTTCTTTATTTTGAGTACAGATTTCATACGAGAATGTATGCGTGAACGAATTAAGGGGTTTTATTGGTTTATGTTGTTGTTACGCGTTTGTAGGCGAGTCCCTGACACAACAGGACAAGAAGAGTGATTGTCCATTTTGTCTACTCGAGAAGAGAATTGTTCGATCTCTGAGCATTGACTTAACCCTAGATACACCTGGCAAGATCATTGGTGGATTGAAAATCTTTGCAGAGCATTTTCGTCTGGGTAGGCAAGAGGATGCACATGAATTTCTGAGATACGTCATTGATGCATGCCATACCACATGTCTTCGCCTGAAGAAGTTGCAGCAGCAACGACGCAAGTGTGTCAGTAATGGAGGAAGCGATGGCTTTGGTGGCAGTACTGTAGTAAAGGAGATATTTGGAGGAGCTTTGCAGAGCCAGGTGAAGTGTCTTGCTTGTGGAAATGAGTCCAATAAGGTTGATGAGATAATGGATATTAGCATTGATGTATTAAATAGTAGTTCTCTCAAGGATGCTTTCCAGAAATTTTTTCAACCGGAGATTTTGGATGGAAATAACAAATACAAGTGTGATAGGTAAGTACACCATTCTTTGCAATATTACTCATGTCTGTATGTATGTGTTCATGTATATTTGTACAGATGGTTAAGATAGGTATTTATGATTTTGTAGTTGTAAAAAGTTGGTAGCAGCAAGAAAGCAAATGTCCATCCTTCAAGCACCTAACATTCTTGTAATTCAACTCAAGGTGGGTCTACTAGTGGCCATTGTTTTTTATTTTCATTTAGCATCTGGATAAGTGTTGGCTAATTAGGCTTTTCTTTTCATTGGATAGAGATTTGAGGGAATATTTGGAGGGAAGATAGACAAAGCAATTGCTTTTGAGGAAGTATTAGTTCTTTCAAGCTTCATGTGCAAAACAAGCCAGGTACGTAGGGCTAGTCTTATATTTAAGTTCGAACTATTAGTTTGTGTTGATTAGAATTTTATTTGCCGTTTCTTCCGTTTCTTTTTTACACGGGGATTAAGATCCCGATCTTGCACTTAAGATCTTATGAGATTAATGACAAAGTGTCAATCTTGCTTAGGATCTCTATTGGCGTAGGATCATGGTCATGGTGTCCACCATAGGATCTTAAGACCTCGAGCTGACCCATTCATGTTTGTCTTTAATCAGTTAATTAAAAACCTATGAATGAACTGACTTTCTTATAGAAAGAAAAAAAATAAAGTAATGGGCTATTCACCTGTTTTCCTATTTGGTTATGTACATTTATATGAGTTGTAAAAATATTACTATAATGTTTGAATTTTGAAGCTTTCATCAACTTGTCATCCAATTAATATTTGATATTAATTGTAATGCCTATGAAAAAATTTGACATTTTGGTAGGATTTTCAGATCTTAATCCTATCTTGTAGAGAAAAAAACTATCTGAATAAGATCTTGATTTTGGGAATTTATTAGTATTATATTTTTGCATGCTTTTGTCTCATGCTGGATTGCTGGTATGTGTAAGCCTTGGTTATCACAAACTGCTCCATCTTCCCTGAAGAAGACGGTAGGTGCACAAAACTTGTATATAATTCCAGGAAATAGGTTGCATAAGAAGCAGAGTGGTTGCTAATTGGTATAAGAAACTTATGAGACAAAATTTTCTCTGAGAGTACGAAAATGTGTATATATAGGTGGCAGTATATGCACATGAGATGCTAAATATAGCTTGCAAAAAGTAGTTATAATTAGAAATGCATCAAGATCCTTCATTAGTTTAAACATAATTTCAAACACTTATCTGATCAAGGCATTTGTTAGTAAATGTAGAATATATTCTTTGACAACTTTATTGCCAAGAGTAATAGATGGTATAAATGAGTATGTTAAGACATCCTGTCACGTGAGTAGTTGCTACTTGCTTAATATTTGTGGTATTTGAAGCATCATATAAACATGATCATTTTAGATTAATGTATAGTCTAACATGGAAGGTAAGGAATATTATGCATGCTCAAAGAGATGGAGAGCCTATGAATTCAAGTAGATGATATATTACAACGTTTACTTATACTCATTTAAGTAACTGCTGGTCTGCTGTTCAGATTCGATCCATGAGAGCATCAGTTTCTGAAATTTGCAAAAGATTATTTACATGTACTGTTATGTTATAGTATTCCATTTTGCATCTTGCAAATCATCTAAGGTGTCGTCGGAGCATGCTTTGCACTAGAAATGATGGTTCCCGTTTGTTACAAAAGCAACATATTATTTATTAGTCAAAAAGTTGGGAGGAGATGCTGATTTCAGCTTATTATTCATGAAAAGTGAAAACACTGGTTTATGTACACCATTCATATGTATGACTGAGTGGCAATAATAGAAATGATAAGGGGACGACTTAAACACCAAGGCTACTCAGCTTATGAGGGTGGGAGAATGCACTTAAACTAAAGTCTTGCTAACAACTTGTTCCTTTGACTTGAAAAAAAATATGACATTCGTCTTAGAGGTCAGCTATTTTTAACTTGGGGGCTGTTATCATTATTTTTAGCAATAAGTACTTGTATGGGTATTTCACTTATTTGGCAAGTGAAAACACCCAATAAGTGTGTTCTTAAAAACTAGATAAGTGGCTATTTTCACTTATTGCTTGCTTATTGGGTCAGCCAAAATTATTACATATCAGTTATGAATAATAAGTGAACCCAAAGAAACCAGTACTCCCTCTTAAGTCTCATCCACTGCATCTCTCTTCACGGTCCCCACCAGCGACCACCGATGACTTGTTGTCCCCCCTCCACCATTGACCACCGGTGCCGCTGTCCCCCACCACCGTATCCCTTCATGCACCCTCTATCTTCATGGTGAACCCTCCCCAGTCCCGCCACTGCCTTCTCCCCCCAGCGCCGCCGCCTTCGTCCCCAGTGCTATTGTTGAGCACCCTCCGTCGGCATTGGCGCTGGAGCGAAGCTGACCACCATTTCTCACCCTTGACATATGTCAATAAAACTCAAGAAATAAGGTGCTTAAACCCTAATTTGATGAGAATATGTGTTGATTTGTTTTTTTTTTTTTTTTGTTTCTTACTACTTCTGATCTGATTTCTTTGTAAATGTAGGTCTCGTTTGGAATCTAGAAAGTAATAATTTTAATGATGTATTCTGGTTTTGAAAATTTGATAATGTATTCTTATTGGAATCTGACTTTGATGATGTATATCGATTGGAATTCTGATTTTGAATAAGGTGTTGCATGTTGATTGGAATCTGAATCTGATAATATATTACGATTTTGAGAATTCGGGTAATTCAATTTTGTTGATTCTTGAATCTTGCATCTGTTTTAATCGTTTTGATTCTTGAATTCTTTATGTTTTGGTTCTTCAATTTGAAGCTACATATAGATTCAGCTAAATATGTAAAAGAAACAATCTTATTGTTTCAGCCTTTGGTATCCAACCCCATCACTTATCAATAAGTATCACAATAAGTGTTTAGTTACTTATTACTTGTGTAAAAAGAACACCTTATTTTATTTGGTGCTCAAGCCATGCCCCTAAAAACTAACTCGCTAATGGGTTAATCTCTAAATAGAGGTTGATTCTAAGTTCTGTTCTTTGATCGAGGCAACTCCTAGGTTTTGCTATATACATCATCGTCTCAATTATGACTCATTTGGGGATTAGATGGAGAAACCTGGAAGGATTTATGATCCCCTTTTTCCCTAGGTGTTCAAAGAGAGTACCTAGTCCCTTTTACTTGATGTTTTGCAATAAGATGCATTTTTGGTGTCAGGTGTGATGGTTGTTAAATTTCTTTTCTCATCTAAAGTATCTACATGGTTGTGGGTTCTTTTCTCATATGATTCTATCCATACCTTGAACTAGTTAAACACAGTTGGTCCTAGACTTCTAGTCATCCCTCCTCTAGAAGTTGGTGCTGCCTTTCTTATCAAAGTATATGTATAATGGATTATAAATACAATTGGGAAAATTCTTCTTCTTTTATGTATACATCATCTTTACACTCTTAAAGGGATCCAGGTTGTGTTTTCAATGTTGATGATTGTGCAATCATTTGGTGTAGAGGTTGTCCTTTAAAGTTTGTTAAGATAAATATAGAAATCGGAATGCTAGGTATAGCAGATGCGTTTATTTAAAGTGGTTACTCTAATTTCATGATCATATTTAGCACAATCTTTTATGATAGCATACACAGTTTTCTGATGGCAAAGAGTTGAAAGTTTAGTAGAGTAGGTAGTTATTTTATTCATTGGAAAGACATCCTGATTCCTGAATGCCTATATTTCTTGATATATATTCTCTTATTTTTCTGATTAAGTTAATCAATTATTCTGCAGGATCCTCATCCAGAGTATAAACTTTTTGCTACCATTGTGCATTCTGGATTTTCACCGGATTCGGGACACTATTATGCTTACATCAAGGTCCCTTTGTGCTGTGCTGTAGTTTGTTATATTCAACAGTCAGTATTCATATGGAGGCATTTCTTGTTTGCTTATGTTGGTTCTTAATATGTTTACAGGATGCGATTGGCCGTTGGTATTGCTGCAATGATTCTTATGTTTCAGTTTCAACCTTACAGGAGGTTTTTTCTGAGAAGGTTTATATCCTTTTCTTTTCTCGTACCAAGCAGAGGCCTATTCTACCTAACAAAAGTGTAGCTACCAATGGAACAAAGCCATGTGATTGCAACGGAAGTGATTCCCTCAAAATTCCCAAGCCTGATCATCTCGTGAAGCCGGCAGGCTCACAACAATGTGTTAATCATCATTCACAGAAGGCTGATTCTGCAACCCCAACCAAGGTTGGCAAAGTGGTTTGTAGTCCGCAAGGGAAGTCTGGCACATCTGGAAATTTTGGCATCAAAAAGTTCCCTGCAACAGTTAATATGAAAATTATTGTTCATAACAAAGAAAATAATGGTGATGTAAAAGCCTCAAACTCAAAGAAGACAAGTGATAAGAAGATTCCATTGTTAGAGGACAAGAATGGTTCTAGCCAAAATAAGTTTGTTGCAAATGGAAACGTCGAGATCCAGGGAAACAGTGACGGCTTTGTCGCAAATGGGTGTAAGAGCAATGCTACAAGAAACGGAACAACAACAGGTAAAGTGCATATCTATCAGGAGGTGCATAATGGTATTGCTAAAAGCCTCACATTAAAATCGGATTCCAAGAGGAAACATGAAGAACCAAAGTCTCGCAATTTACATGCAGAGGATCACCAGTCACTTGCAAAATGTGAAGAACTAAAAGAAAGGTATGCAACTTCTCATGTCTAATGCTTCATTTCTTTGGCAAATTTTGGGATACAAGTTACCATTAGTGTGATGCTTTCAGGTCTAAGAATAGAGTACGACCACTCCAGTACTGGTGTCGGTGTCTATATGCTTATGCTATAATAAATTATGACGAGACTCATAAAAATAGGAATCAATGGGTAAAAATAGTTTATCTCAGTCTAGGACTCTAGGTCTTGAATCTTGTGCATGGTATCAGTTAAACAAATAACAGTAGGAATTTTAAAATAGCAAAATTAGTATGAGGAATGAACAAAATAATCATGTCTATGTTATGGTTTGTTGGTAGAGTCTTACAACCTAACTTGCTGTGCATTTTTCCAAACTAGAGATGTTAAAATTATCCTGTGTTAAGTGCTCCATGTGTGGTCAAGCAAATAAAACCAGTGGCAGTAAGATTTCAACAACCAGACTTCAAACAGGTAAGGGGGTGTTTGATACCCCTTATTGGGGCTCTTATTGACCAAAACTCTTATTCGGTAAGAGGTTTCTGTGATAAGGGTGTTTGATACTGATAAGTGATAAGATGTAAAATCCTCTTATCCTTGTGCTTTTTGATAAGAGATAAAAACCCACTATTCTTCCTCTTATCAAAATTGTATACTTGAATTTTTTTTTAATTTTTAGAATATTGATTTGATTCTTGCTAGAATAATAGTTTGATTATATACTTGATTATTGATTTGATTCTTGCTAGAATAATGAACGATTATGTATTTCTATTTAAAATATATTCCTTATTATTTTTAATTTGTTATAATTTTTTTGTTGCTAGTGTTATGATTGTATCATCTTATCATTTATAATATAAAATTTGATATGATTTAAAAATAAATTAACAGTTTATTTAATTTTAATTAATAAAAATAACAGTTCGTGCATTTATTAATTTACAAATCATACAGTCTTATTGGATCCTCTTATCAGACTTTAGGACCACCTCTTATCAATCAGAAGCGAGAATCAGACATCAGATGTTTTCCTCTTATGCAATCAAACAGCACCTAAGACTTGGTTTACTTCCTTATTTAATGCTCTCTATCATTTATATAGGGTAAAATGTGATGTCTAGTGCTTAGAGAGGCCAAATGCATTTCTCTTTCCAATTAATATTTGTGTGGCCTTAACAAAAATTTACACAGTTCCTCATGTGTGTAAATGTGTTCCATTAAAAGTTTCTAGCCTTCTACAAAGTACTTCACAGTTCACACCCAAAAGACAACAAAACGTTCCTCCCAAACTAATTACCACGAACTTCACACATCAATACAATATGAATACTTATGAAACACCATGAATGCTAATATGTAGTGGTGACTAATTAATATGTCCACTATTATCTATCTGACTATTTTTTCCTGTAAAAGAAGTATTCATATTGTATTGATGTGTGAAGTTCGTGGTAATTAGTTTGGGAGCAAAGTTTTGTTGTCTTTTGGGTGTGAACTGTGAAGGCTAGAAACTTTTAATGGAACACATTTACACACATGAGGAACTGTGTAAATCTTTGTTAAGGCCAGGCAAATGTTAATTGGAAGTATGAGCAAATGCATTTGGCCTCTTTGAGCACTAGACATCACATTTTACCCTAAACTATAACTGATAGAGAGCATTAGATAAGGAAGTAAACCAAGTCTTACACTGGTTTTGTTTGCTTGCCTGTCTCATCAATTGCACTGCCTAGTGCCTACTGGTGAGATATTAACTCTATACGGATTTTGATTTGCATTTCATTGGTGAGAATATAACTTTATCATAAGATAGTATTCATGGTACAATATATTTATCATTAGCTGATGTCTGATTTACATTTTCATGTTATTTTTTTGCTTGTATCTTGTTTTAGTTGACAGATTTTGCTTTGTCTCATATTTAAATTCATGTGGAGGTTCAAATCTGCAGATATTTTTCACTTTCTAAATCTCAGTCTCAGTTTCTTTCAGAGAATTATCTTCACTGGGTTATGTGTTTTTGTTGTTAGAGTATGATATTCTTAGTTGTAACATTCCCAGAACTGTAGATGTTTTCTTGTGCGTTTGTTGGAACCTCCCAAGAATGTTCCATCAATTGGATACCAAAGACATTTCTCTCGATAGTTATTTCTAGGAGAAGGTAACCACTAGTCGTTGTAGTTCAAGAATCCTGAGGTTTCTTTGCTTTGTTGTTCTCCGTGTTGGATTGAGCTGCCCCCTCAGAGACTCGGAGCTAGTTTGGATGAGTTTGTGCAGCTTGTTTTCTATCTAAGGCACTCCTGAGGAAATTTATCTATTCATATGGAGCATTGCAGAGTAGTCTTACACAGGAGGGGTTAGCCTGTAGCATTTTTAGAGAGAGAGATTGAGTAGGCTCTCTGATTAATTAAAATCTATCACAGAATATTTTGTATTTGAATGTGGCCGCTTACTCGCATGTAAACAACCTATCATTCATCTCTCTAAGCAAAATCTAAGTGATTAATTAAGTTATGTGCAAAATGTCACGGATTAAACAACTTCTGCCAGACATTGGCATTTCCACTAACAAACTAATGATGACAGTGCTCTCGAAGCCCTGTCAAGTCTTAAGTGGCTGCATCGGCATTCAGTGGCCCCACCGCTCCTTCCAGTTATGGCTTCTTAATTGGCCATGTAGGCGACACTTGTCATTCATCACTTTGGTTTGCAATTAATAATTGAATTAAAGGGACTAGGATGGAATCTTTCCAATCTTTTCTTTGGTAATTGAATGAGTGGTCAATGAAATTAGACACTCGTAAATATAATGGTATCATTATAGTTTATTAGTTTAGAATCAAAATTTATATCTCATGTATTCACATAATGTAAAAATAATCATGCTATACATATACATATTTCTAGTTGGTTCTTCATGGTTCTCCATAGAACCTTCCCATATGTGTGTGTATTTATGTATGTGCGTGTGTGTGTGTGTGTGTGTATATATATATATATATATATATATAGAGAGAGAGAGAGAGAGAGAGAGAGAGAAGCATGATCAAGAAGGAACCACATCTTTTGATGAGTACCCGCAGGTATCGGTCAAGATAATAATTTTTTTTGTTTTGCATATACATTTAGGAATTAACATTATTATATTTATATATATATATATATATATATATATATATATATATATATATATATAGAGGGAGGTTCAATTGAGAACTTTTATGCATCGAGGTACAAAAGAACCCATATCAACCATTAGATCAAAAAATTGTATGGATTAGATTAATGGCAAAAGGGTAAATAGTTAGACAATTTTATGCAACTTGTGCATTATAGGAACAAACAAGGAAGGACATTTTGAGGAATGTGCATACCTCATTAAATTTAATATTTCAACAAATAATCAAATAATAAATGTCAAATAAATTCAATTGATACATTTCCAAATTTAACAAAATTACACAAATTCAAAAAAAGATGATGGATATCGATGCATTTCATCGTTAGTCTTGTTTATCTATGCATCATGTTAAAAAAGACGCATTTAACAAAAAAAAATACAAAAATTCATTTATGCATCGTGTTCAACTTGTTCATCATTCTTTTATGCATCGTGTTTGTCGTTCATATTCTTCATTGAGCTATGCATCATGTTCAACTTGTTCATCATTCATCTATGCATCGTCATTGTTCATCGTCCATTTATGCATCATCATTTTTCGTTGTTCATCGTTGATCATCCATCTATGCATTGTCATTGTTCATCATCCATCTATGCATTATCATTATTAATCGTTCACCATCCATCTATGCATCATGTTTTTTCATAATTATCGTCGGTTACCTCTCTTGTTCATGTTCATTATCATCGTTGTTCATCGTTATTCTTCGTCTTCAAATCATCATCACTAAGCAAATCATGAAGAACACGATTATAGAGAGAGAGAGAGAGAGAGAGAGAGAGAGAAATGAGGAGGAAAATGAGGAATGTAGTTAATATGAGATTTTAATTCAAAATGTAACTCCTACTTATCATTTAATGATTTTTAGAAATAAATTAATTATCATGTCTTTAGTTTTCCCTAAATGCCCTTTGTGCACCCTTGGTGGATTATCCGGTGCACAAAAGTGCCTCGAGGTGCCCCGATGCATAAAAGTTCTCAATTGAACCTCAATCTATATATATATATATATATATATATATATATAGGGTTAGGTTCTATGGGGCACCTGTGTGCATCGTGCAACTTAGGAACCCATATACACCGTTAGATCTAGAAAATGAATGGCTAAGATTACAATGGCAAAAGGGTAATAAAGATGAAATTTGTGAACGCATTATGATGCACGATTTACATATTAGATGTGCATAAGGGTATTTCCGGAAAAAATAATATATCAAGTCAACTCAAAATTAAATTTATATTGATTGAATATTTAATTCAATAATCAAGTATTAAATGCTAATAAATTTATAAAATGCACTTCTAAAATTAAAAAATTCCAATTGAACAAAAATCCAACATGATGCTTCATCATCTTCATTGACTGTGCATCTTCGTATTTATCTTTCCCGGGTTATGCATCATCGTGTTCATATGGAGCACCAGGTTATGCATCATCATGTTCATACTGTGCATCTTCGTATTCGTCTTCTTCACATCGTATACGTTCATAGGTTCATGAGTTCAACGTGATGCATCATTTTCATCTTCATCTCATCATCGTCTTCTCAAACTCGTCGGTCGATTGTGTGTGTGTGAGAGAGAGAGAGAGGGAATAATAAATGGAGAATGGTTAATGAGATTGATTTAGTTTTCTATTTTAATCCTAATCTATTAATTAAAAGAATAATTAATTTTTTCAAATAAAGTATTCCAATATTACCCTTATTGCATCATTTGTAAACAAGCAATGCATTTTTGGTTCCCATTTGGTTCCCGATGCATATGGTGCCCCATAGAACCTCAATCTATATATATATATATATATATATATATATATATATATATATATATATATATATATATATATATATATATATATATATATATATATATATCTGTGTGTGTGTGTAAATTTACATAATCTTATGTCTTGTAACTCTATAAACTGTTTGTGGTCACCCTTATCACCCGCCTATGCGTTGGTTATGTGATTAAATGATAGGAGGTCATTTGTATGCCTGTCTCTGGCTCTCTGCTTGATGCTTTAAACATTGGATGACACCATAATGTTTTGTCTTGAAGTTCATGTCTAGTGTATTTTTATTTTTTAAATGATGGTTCATTGCATTTGGAGTCTCATAGTTTCTTTTGTAATTATGTTTTTCTTGGCATGCCCCAGTCTCGGGAAAGAGGCTTCTTCCTTTTTGCGAAATTGTGGCTGGTTCGATGAGGTTGAAAGTTTAATGCGTGAAAAGAAGTGCACTCAAGAAGTAGGCAATGGTGCATTACAGGGGAATGAACTTAAGTAAGTACCTCTCTTGGCTCAAGTTTATCACATGATGTAGCTTTGTTTCCATTCTCTCGTTTACATGTCTTTCTCTGCATATATTTGACTTAATATGTATAAGTCGTTGGTTTTATTTTTCTTCTGATGCTAGGCTTTTAGTCCCTGAAAGATACTGTTCAACTACTGAAAATATGCCCTTATGGCCTTATCCTGTTTCCTGTTTATTGTGATTACATCTTAAATGTTTGTTGTATAAATTTATTATTTCCTGTTATCACTAAAACAATTACAAATTTTGATGCTGTAACGAAGCATAAATTTGAAAGTTAATGATGCTTTTGCAAGATTTTAGTGTCTTCGGCTCTTGGTTTTAAAAAGCACGCCTGAGGCGCAAGGCGCATCCAGGCGATAGCAGAATCGCTTCCACAGGCTGTTGCCATGCGATTTCATGATGCGGTAGCAGAATCGCCTCGCCTACGTGATGCGCGCATCTTGCCTCGCGCCTTTTAAAACCAAGCTTCGGCTCTAGCTTGATTATCATTTTTCATAGTTGTGTTTGAGCTCAATCTAAAAAATGTTGTCATTTTTCATGCTCGATTAACTCTTAAAATCAAACTGAATTAGCTTGTTTATAAGCTCAAACACGAGCTTGTTTAAGATAATTTGTGATCTTAAAAATCTTAGTCTAAAACCTAAATTCAGGCTCTTATAACTCCTTTTTAACACTAATAATATATTTAACTAATAGAAAAAAAAAAACATGAACTTCTCTTAAGAAAATCCAATCTAAAAATCATTGATGCATCAGCATGATAAAGCTTTGTACAACCAAAACTGTTCTTGGAGTTTTCATTGGTCTTTCTATGTGGGGCAAGTGCTTCAAGGAGTAAAACCTTTGTAATTAAAAGGCTTTTGTCATACGTTGGATAGGAAGAAAAATCCACAAAATCCTTGTTGATTGTAAAAGCATATTGCTTCTATGCATTTGTCCCACATGTGAATAGCAACGAAAACTCCTAAAGCATTTTGACTATATAAAGCCTTGTGATGCATCAACAATCTTAAAAGGACTTTTGATTGGATTTTTTTAGAACATGTCTTTCTTTTGGTTTATTTAAGTTAAAGTCCCATTATTGGAAAATCTTATATTTCACTTGAAGTTCTAAAGCCTACTATTATGCTACGTATGCTCAGCTTGTTAGGATCGACTAGCTCATTTGACTCAAATAGCTAAATAAGCTTTCGAACGAGCCTAGTTGCACACTAGTATGTAAAGCTTGGCTCATGAAACTAATCAAGCATTACTTTATGTTCAAGCCCGACTTGAGCTTATATTTTATCAAGTTAAGTTGCTTGCTAATTCCTCAACTCGAGAACACCCATAGTTATTTGTATAGACAGCAAATTAACTAAAAGGAAAAAAAATGAAAAATATAATTTCTACATGATTATTGACTGTTTAGGGATCATTCTACCCTAGTTAAGGAGACGAGATGTTGGCTTCTAATTTGATGATTCTAAGAAGTAGGAGTTGCTCTTTGTGGCAATTGAACACTTACCCTGTAAATACACCTTGATTCCCAATTTTAGTGGTATATGCCAAACTAATATGATAAATGGCCGAGTGTTGTTAAAGACATGTCCCTTAAAGGGTAAAGTTTAACTGCTCAAGTGCATAGCTCATGTGGGACTTTGCCTTGGCTTAAGTGCATGAAGCTGCGGAGACAATTATGTGGTGTCAGTACTCAGTATGCTTAAATCAAGATAATCTTGTTTGAATGTACCTCTTTGATCACCTCTATTTTTTGGGGGTCTTTTGTGTGCCTTGCAATCTAAAGATGATGTGGTAAATAGATCTAGATCTGTTTTCTGAAGCTTTCATATGCTTGGGTGTCCCAAACAATTACAGAGTAGACGAGGAGACTCAAAAACAGGAACACAATAGAACTAGATGGTTGACGATAGTCATGTTTTGTGCCAATCATCCCACCTTGTTGCAGTCCAAAATAACTATAAAAAATATAAGTGAAGGTGATGGACCGTTAGAGGATTGTTTATGTTTACTGATAGCGACACAGGACTAAAATCATAATTTGGAAGTAAGTCAAGGCAATGAGTCTTGCATAACCAAGTAATCAACACCGTGAACATTAGATGAGGATCCATTAGTGGAAGTAACTCAACGTAAAGATGTGACATAATATTAAATAGAAGTAAATGAGGGTTACCAACCATATGATGTGAGGCAGCTGAGTCTAAAAAATCCAAGGGCCAAAATGTGGTTTTTCCATCATTTTTAAGACGTTTTTCTGTGGCATGGACAAAAGGTGCATTTGGGCTTGTTCTTACTCCCTCGATCATTTGGGTTACGTGTGGCACCACCCCGAGACACCAATGGAAATGGGTCGATACTGTAGAATTGTGCACAACATTAGCTATAATTGCTCAAAGAAGATGAGAAAACACATCACTAAGAGATGGTATAACATGACTTGCCAGAATCTGATACAAAACGGATCAAAACCTGTAACACAAAAAAACAAGAGCAAGGACCATAAAGAATTTATCTTGTTACAATTCTGTCGTATTGGAATTTGTGGCGAGTTCTAACATGTTGATTCAGTCAATCAGTCTTGAGAGCAGTCAGTTTTTCAAAATTACTCATGCGATGCTCATATCCTACCATTTCAGATGAATTAGAGAGGATACAACAGAATACATTGAACATCATTGGTGTACAAAGAGTATGTCTTGAGTCAAGATATCAAAACTTTCTATGCGTCTTTACTATCAGATGCAATCAATAGTTGATTGTTTGCCATAATAAACTGCATAGAAGGGCATTGGTTTGCTTCTGTTTTGATACTTCCTTTTTAAGATATTGTAATTGGTGAGATGGCCCTTCATTACTTGACCCGTGCACCCAAACTCAGGGGAAGTAACCCACGTGGTGTAATTGGAAGCACCAATGTGTTTGTCAAAGATGGTTGGTGATGTGGAGGGAGACAATTAGTCAGGATATGGGAAGAACGAGAATACCTAATATCTACGACCTGATGCTATACTAGCTCTGGAAGAATATTGTATATTCTTATTAAAACCAACCATATAAGTGCTTTAAGACACTTAATTCTTAATTGTTACTTATAATGAATTACTAATTCCTTATTTGATTTATAAGAATAATAATAAAAATTTGCTTCCTGTCATATCTTCTATAGTTCAATGTGTGTATGCCTGTTGAATGTTAACTTAGAAAAAGGAGGATGTGCATTTCATATTGTTAGATTCTAAATTGTGCTCACGTTGCTGCAATATGCAGGAGGAAATTGATAGCGGATGCCAAGGCAGCTTTTATTCCAAAAATTCCCGAGTCGTTGAAAACAAAGCTCATCAAACGTATCAAACCACATTTTGATTCATGAAAGAACGGGCTGCATGGTGAGTCACCCACGAACAACAGATTCTTCTCTTTGACATTATGGTTCGGTTTTGATTGACTGTCGTAAGATGTTAATGCAGTCTCCCAAACAATTCACACTTTGTGGAAGGTTGAGTCAGATAGCATCTGTATGTAGTTTTTACGAGACATATAGTAGTACTGGCGTGGTGGATGGCTCCCGATCAGTTTCTCGAATCGTAAATTTTGTTTGGTTTCTTAATTAGTTTGTATGGAATCTGGGAAGAAAAGATTTAATTTTGAGGGGGTGAAAAGGAAGAGTGAGGCTGTGTAGCTATTATTAGTTTGAGGAGATATATTATATTCTTTCTGTACAATAACCCTTTTTTTCACCCATTTTTACTTATTTAGTGTTAGACAACGCACGCAGTTTATATAATACTCAGTTATGACGTTTCTTACTCTTATAAATTGTGTTTATGCGTTTCTTTAAATGTTATATTGAAAGGTAATTTAACTATTGGGCCATTTATCACAATATTAACGTTTTTATTGGCGCTTTCAGTGACATTTTAACAATATTTAATTGATTACTAAATAAATTTTTTACTTTCTTAAAAGCATGTTGTTTTTACAGTTTTTTTTTACTTGGAATCGCTAATGATCTTGTTCCTTAAAAATGGTTGATTCGACATGCAGAATAACAACTTGACAAAGCAAGTGTTGATCTTTTTGACATTATTGAGGATTACATCAAGCTTTTCTTAATTGAAACAAAGGAGAAATGATGTTATATAAAATAATGAAAGTTCAAAAGATAATCTTTATGCATTTTATTCTTTTTCTTAATGCATTAACAAGTTTAGTTTACCGAATGAAACTTCATAGTTATGAAAAGTAGGTGTTATACGTATAATATTATTGGTTTCATAAAATACGGAACTTCATGTACAATCCATGTCTATACGTGGTCCATATTAGATGAAACTTAGAATACTGTTTAGGGAAAATGGCGTCAAATAGCTATGTATTTTTGAGTTTGTGCACCTTTATGTATTAGCATTTGCCCGGCTCATGAACTTATTGCTCTATTTTTTCTGTGCAAATTTATGTAGTATATTTTTTTTTTGCACATTTGATACTCAAAATTTTAAAGATGTTTCAATTAGATAGTTAGATGACCTAAAAACTAGCACCTACAGGTTACCATGGCACTAAATAGTTATATACTTTTATGTTTGTACACATTTAGTTTTGTGCACATTTAGTAGTCAAAACTTTTTTTAAAAAAATGTTACAATTAAGTAGTTGGGTTACCAGAAAGTCGATACCAACCAGTAAATGCTTATGTGGACATATTTTTATGATTTGGAATTAAAAAACCTAAGATGTCTTATTTTCTTCTATGAAACTATAAAATTATTCCTAAACATAAATTGTATCAAACTGATAAGATATGTCTTCATTTATAACAATATATTAGAATATTAATTTCCATCTCCTAAACTTGATATGTATCAAGTGGAAATGATATGTTTTGAATTTGATACCTACCGTGTTTAAGAGTCATTTTATAGATGAAAAATATAGGTAACATTTGATTTTTTAATTTATGTCATAAAACATGTCCACATAAGTGTAGTAACCGGTTGGTATCAATTTTTTTGGTAACCCAACTATTTAATTCAAACATTTTTATAAGTTTGATTATTAAATGTGCACAAAAGAAAAATACACAACATAAATGTGTACAATGGTGTCATTTTTATTAAAAAAATCATCCACATAAGCATGGTAACCTGTTGGTGCCAGTTTTCAGGTCACCCAACTATCTAACTAAAATATTTTTAAAAGTTTGACTAACAAATGTGCACAAAAAAGTACAGTGCATAAATGTATACAAACTCAAAAGTACATAGCTATTTGGCACCGTTTATTATAAAATAAAGGATTTTTGAAGGAGTTTGAAACTTAAGCAAAGTATTTATATCCCTCTAGCTTATTGTTAATCCTTTTTAAATTGAAAGACAACTATCTCTCACACACACCACACACACACACACACACACACAACACACACACACACACACACATATATATATTATTATATATATATATATATATATATATATATATATATATATATATATATATATATATATATATATATATATATATATATATATATATATATATATATATATATATATATATATATATATATATATATATATATATATATATATATATATATATATATATATATATATATATATATATATATATATATATATATATATATGATAATTAATTATATTAAGAAAAAGACAATTTTAGTAGTAATCATAGCATTAAACAATGTTTTAACACCACTTAGCTCTCTTCATAAAATTTCAAGTTGGAAATAGTTTAAGAATTGTTAGGTTTGATTTGTTGAAGTTGGCTTGTAGGTGGGTGGGTGTGTTGCATTGAAATTGGTAGTTGTGATCAAAAGAGAATTATGTGACCTAAGCTTATGATTGGTACATTCTGAGTTGTACACTTAGGTAAGATACTACTTCATATTAATTTATATACTTTTCATTTCATTTGTGAGAATTACATGTTTTAATTTATATTTAGAACCAAGAAAACCAAAAATCATTTAAAACACAAAAAATGGTTGTATTATTAATATAATTGATCTCGTTTTAATGTTTTAAACATGATACATTGAATGGTATATAACTAACTTATTTGTTCGGGTTATGGTTAATTGTTTATTTATGAATTAATGAATAAGTTGATCGTTCTCATTCAATTGTTTCTTAGCTTTTGTGAATTAATGATTAAGTTGATAATATATTTATCGTCTATAGAGTAATAAAAAATCTGTACACATGACATTATACCTATAGCTGGATAACCAACATATTCGATCTTTGCTATTGAAGATGAAGAAGTTCAACAACTATTGCGTAAATTTATAGATGAAGTTGAGGATAAACACATGTGCTTTAATTTTTTATTTTTATTTTTATTAGCTTATTCAGATTTCATTTTGAAGTTTTCCTTAACTTCTTTTAGTTTTTTAATTTTGATAAACTTTATTTTTATTATCTAAATTTAAAATTAAAACTAAAGATGAATATATACTTTTCATTTCCGTTTTAATTTTAACCAATTAATATCTTTAACATATCAACCATATCAAATACACACATTAAATATTGTAACACTAAATTCTTCACCATATATTTTTATATTTTTCAGTTTATTCAAAATGACAATGATATTATACGAAGCAAAGTTGGTACTTTAGATTAATTGTTAGTAGATAACTTGAATTATTTACATTTTATTTGTTTTTGTTAGAACAATATTATTTAAATTTGAATTTATATGAATCGAATGTAAATGTTTTGCAATTTATAACTATACCTACTAATTAAAAGATATAACATCCTGAACAATATATGCAGTTTAAATTTATAGATGTGGGTATGTTTGGAAATAAACTTTATCTTTGAGAGCTCAGTAGCTAGTTTTTTTCTTTTTTTTTTTCCCCCTTTTTAAAGGTAAAGCTCAAAATCTTTCTTTATGTGATGAATTTAAACTTTTGGTTAACAAAAGAAAGCTCTTACATTTGGACAAACAAAACCCACTAGTTACAAACTAAAACTCATTTTTACTATTAATATTCTATTATTTTAAGCTTATAAGCTACAAGTACAACTAAATTCACTTTTACCAAATACATTAAAAAAAAAGAAAAACTCCAATTGTTTTGAAAAACATGGTGCATTTGACAAGCAAGAATATTTTGTTTGGATTTTTAATAAAACTGAAAACATGATGGTTTTTAGAAAACACATTTTAGAGATGAGAATGCATTTAAATATGTTATAAATAGTTTTTTGGTCTTTTTATATTTTCACTCTCCTTTATGACACAATTTAAAGATGATATTGAGATGACTAAATTGAAAACTGAAAACATAAAAAACAATGGATTTAAAAGGGTTTTCCGTATACCCTTGTTTTCAACGAAAATTTTTGACGATAACAGGTTAATTAAACAGGTCAGCTCAAAACTCCAGCTAATATTATCAAACAGACGTAGGGATAACACTTAATAGAAGTTAATAAAAAAACTAATTAGTAGTTATATCTTATAAGATATCAAAAATAGTTGAAGGGCGGTTCAAACAATAATTGTAGATAAAGTATTAAGAAAATCATAAATTTTGAAATGATACATCATCTAATTATTAATTAAAAGCTTATAATTTGTCAAATCAAACATTTTTAAATGAACACAAAAAACAAAATAAAAGTTTTCGGTCCAATATTATTATAATTATAACAATAATGAAGCAACGTAAAAACAAAATAAAGTTTTTGAAACATATTATTTTAATTATAACAATAATGGTATGGGTAATAATACACAACTTTTAATATCTTATATCATAGGTCCTTGAAGAATGATGCTTATGGGTATAAGCTTTAGCTTCGCTCGAGCTCGATGCAAGTATTACTATATATAGAGGTGGATTCAATGGAAAACCACTATGCACCTGAAAACTATGAAAACCTATGCATACCGTCCGATTTGGTGCATTTCATGAAAAACGCAATGGCATGATCGTAAATAAGGTGATGCATCACGCGGGAAATTTGATGCATCACGCGGGATTTTGATGCATCACGCGGAAAATTTGATGCATTTATGGTGATGCAGTGCGGTTTTCACAAGTTTGCAGGTGCATCGTGGTTTTCCATTGAACCTCCCTCACTATATATATATATATATATATATATATATATATATATATATATATATATATATATATATATATATATATATATATATATATATATATATATATATATATATATTTATTTTTTTGTTCTTACAAAAATTTATTAGATACTTTTAATTTATTTAATAATATATTATATATGCATCTTTGTTTATTATGAGAAATTACATATTTTATTTTTATTTATTTTGTTAAAGCACGTGAGCTTGTTAATCGAAAGCTCGAGCTTGTTTATTAAATGATCTCGAACTCGGCTCAAGCTCATTTAACTCGGGTTTTTTCGAGCTTTGACTGAGTGGAGTTTGAATAACTCATGAGTAGCCCGGCTGGCGACTTACACCCCTAATCTAGGGGGCAATTCTGGTTAGAGTTATTAGACTTTTCACATTTTTTGTAAAAACACATACAACTTTAATATGAAATTTTCAATGAGCATATCAACAAGATAATAATGTGTTGTGTATTTAAAGAGAATTATAAAGTTACATACTCTAATTCATGAGTTGTACTTTTAATTTAAAACAATTTTCTAAGTTTGATTCTCACATGTTTCAATTTTTTGGAATTACTTATCTTTTAAAAAAAAACTATCATGTGCATACATATTTTGTTTTTCAAATATATAAACAAATGTATAACATGGTAATTTAATAAAAATAATACTAAAACAATCAACCTGCATAGAGTATTTGTTAAAAGCTATATAATAAATCATGTATCAAATTAATCTAAACTTTATACATCAAACTAATCTAATATCCTAATTAATCGAAGCCCAAATTAAAAAAAACTCAAATGAAAATTATTTATAAAATAAAATCCATGTTTATTAAAAAAAAAAAGTGCAAGTTTTTTCAAGTTTAAATTCAAAAACAAACTCAAGCTTATAAAAACAGAAAAAACATGAGTTCAAACCGAAACCGGTAAACCAAACTGAGATTTTGGAACATTTTAGAAAATTCACATTTTGATTTTTGAAAGCTTACCATGGGTGTAAAAAAAAAAAATCAAAATCCAAACCGAGACAAAAGAAACCAAAACCAAAAACCAAACTGTTTGAACTTTGAACCAAAACTTTCAGTTCGGTTTCAGTGTGGACCTCCAGAAAAACCGAAAAAAACCAAACCAAAATCCAAACTGAAAAATGCGCAAAAAATCCAACAATTTATAATCTAACCATTCTGTATTTGTATTTTCAAAACGTATATTTCAATTTGGAGTTTGGATTTGCTAAAAACTGATTTAAACCGTTCCATGGTCACCAATTATCTAGTTCAATAGTTTTTTTTGTTGATAATAGTTTGAACTTTTGATTCACAAATAAAAGCTTTCGAAAGTCTTTCAACGAAAATCTACTCAAAGTAGCTTTTGATAGAAGGTTGAACTTTTGGTCAAACAAAATTACTTTTTTCCTCTATAATAATTATAAACTACAACCTTTTAATTAATTTAAAGTGGTTTAATGTCACTAAAAACTACAGATACAACTACTATATATATATATATATATATATATATAATATATATAAATAATTAAAATCTCTAGTTTTTTTTTTTAAATAACAGTTTTCAAAAGAAACAAGTCAAACAACTAGTTGTATCAAACATACCTATAGAATGTTTGACAAAACTAATTTTTAGCTTGAGCCTATAGCTAGATCTTATAGTTGGGTTGGTAGCTGAAGTTTATCTGTGTGTGTGTTTTTTTCTTTTTTTTTTTTTTTTGGTTTGGTGCTATAATGAGAGTTGGAAAGTGTCAAATGGCATATAATACAAAAGCGGAAATATATATATAAGATAAAACTTTAAAAATTTTAAGGTATTATTTAGTAATATATTTTATATATAAATTATATTATTAGAGTGTTTTTTTAAAAATTTATAATGTTATTTGTTTTATTTCTTCTTAAATGTTACACTCTTGTTTATATATAAGTTATCAAATAACATAAATTTAAGTAAATTGTGAATATAAGTTAATAATTTATATTATTAAGGCATTCTTACATATTTATTTTACTGTAAAAATACATTTTTATGATATTATATGTATACACTACACACATAATTTTATGATGTTATCAAAATTTATAGTTATGTATGATAAATGAAAGTTGTAATAATAAAATTAGAAGTTGTATAGTGTAAGATATTAAGGGTAATTTTAAAATTTAGTTGAATAGTAAAATCATAATTTTATTTGTTATAAGTTGTATAGTGTAAGATATTAAAGGTAATTTTAAAAGTTATTGAATTGTAAAATCAAAATTTATTTGTTATAAGTTAAAATTTGTTTTAAAAATGATTTGGAATAACTTATAGCTTAAATATTAACTAGCTCATATAAATTACAAGTCAAACATATCAATAATCTTATATCCATAATCTTATTTAAAAGTAACACTTTTATTTACAAAGGAAATCGCTTTCACAGTTTCACCCACAACAAAATTTATATTGTCACTTTACACCTTTATCTTTTTAACCAAGAAAAAAAGAAAAAGAGTATATTTTCGCATTTTAACTTTTAAGACTATATAATAATATTCATATTCCTAACCTTTTAAAGTTTAAACTAATTCTTTTTTGCAGGCGCTATAAAAAATCGTCGCTGAATTTAAGTTCGTTTTGACTCCTTATTCTTTAACAATATACAGTTAAGCCCCTTCAATAATCGGCGCCTTTTCTTGTGTGAAGATGGCCACCCGCTCAACTGATTAACGTGCGCCCTACTATTCTTCTTCACCGCCAGCCCACGCACCTCCGGCGGCCGGTACATTCGGATCAACGGCCACTTGATCCCGTCGAAGAATGGGTGCCGTTTAATATCCGTTGCGCCCCTGGCGCACCCTAGCCGCTCCCTTGGATCTTTTACCAGCAACTTCTGTATCAAGTCCTTAGCCTGCGCCATCCCCCTCGTGCTCTCCTCATCAAACCTTACTCCGTCGAGCGATGCTATATTGCGCAGGGTTGATTCCTTACTCCTTCCCCTAAATGGCGTTTTTCCGTGTAGTAACTCGTAAATCAACACTCCGAACGCCCACCAGTCGACGCCGCTGCCGTGACCATTGCCGCTAATCAACTCCGGCGCCAAGTACTCGTGAGTACCGACGCAGGATCTCGAGAAGGCTGTCGTCGGTTCCGCTACAAACTCCGGCAAAGTTTCTTCTTCTGTATGTCTCTGGTGATTACCGCCATAACAGCTGAAATACTTACGATGTTTTTTATTACTTTTGTCATGAATCCGGTTATCCAGCTTTGGTACGACGTCGGCGTTGAAGCATAAATCGAAATCTGACAACATAATGTGACCGTCTTCACGAATCAAAATATTTTCCGGCTTCAAGTCGCGGTAGACGATCCCAAGCGAGTGAAGATATTCGAGAGCCACCAAAACCTCGGCGGCGAAGAACCTGACGGAATCAATAGGTAGCCGGTAGTTAGGTTGCTTCCGAAGCAAGGAATGCAGGTCTCCATTAGGACAGAAATCAATAAGGAAGCAAGTATAATGAGAGACTTGAAGGTGAGCGTAGAGCGTAGGGAGGAAGGGGTGGTCTAGCGACGACAGAATCCGAGCCTCAGTCTGCACATGTAACAGCTTCTTCGAGGTGAGCAAGTTGTTATCAACAACCTTCAAAGCAAAATTGGCGTGATCATTATCACGTAGACGGCAAAGGAAGACTCGGCCGAGATTTCCAGATCCAACATGACGGATGAGCTTGAGGTGGCGGAGATGGAGCGTGCCATCGGAGGAGAGATTAGTAGCAGCTTTAATCGCAGACCAGCTGTTATCAGATTTCCGGTGAGGCCGAGAATTGAGATTAGGAACCTCGGTGGAAGTGGTAGCGGCGGAGACGGAGGAGATACGAGTGGAATCAGTGAAGCTGAGACAGAGGCTAGAACGAGCGAGACTTGAGCGAGCACTGGTGGTGGTGGTAATGGAAATGGAGGTGGAGATGGAGCTGGTGAAGCTGAGATCAAGATCAGAATCATGGTGAGAGAGAGTGTTGTATTGATCGTCATCCATGGCTGTAACTGTGTGGAAAGTGGAGGAGATGGTGAGGGTTTACTTATAAGAGTATTTTAATGGCGGTAAAGGTAAGGGTAAGGGTAACGTGTCTGGTTCAGTTGACCTTAACTGTAGAAGAAGCAGCGGTTCCGTTGACTTGATGTGGTTACCGCGTTGCTACATTGGAACTAGCCATTTCACTTAATTATATATAACTTTTTATCATTAATTAATCAATTAATTAATTATAATTATTAAATGATACCTTAAGTATCCTTTAATTTACATCAAATCCATGACCGACCATAAGCTAGCATCCGATGTGGTTAACATGTTAAATCTCTAACGATTTCAATTCACTCTTACTTTCGTAATTTAACTAGGTTATTATCCATGTATTACATGAGTTAATTTTAGAATTTGATATTTATATATATGTATAATATAAGAATTATATAAATAATAAAGTTTGCTTAATTTTAGTTAGTTAGTTATTAAATTAATCCATATTAGATTTACATAGATTTGATTTGCTTTAAAATTTAAAAAATAAAATCAGTAAATGACGTGGCAAAAGGAGAGAGTGACATGTGACAAATTAAATGAGAGCATGTCATTTGACATTTAGTTACTCTTTTAATAGTATATATAGATATGTTTGATTACATCTTATTTGTTAAAACAAACATAATTTAATGAAATAAATTCATATCAAACTTGATCTATATGAGTGGATCGAGTTGAAAGACAATCGTGCGTAATCGACCGGCCTGTTAATCCGTTAATGTAATAGTTTTCCTACAATATCCTTTCATACCATCACATAAAGCTCTTAATGTAAAACACTTGTTCACAAAATTATTAAATACAGGTAAGATTAAATAACATATACTATTATCAAACTTCTAAGATAAAAAGTACTTAAAACAGATATCTTTGACTAACAAAATTGATGGTTCCAAAACCTTTAATATAAAAATTATGACTTGTTATATGTTAGCTCTTTAACCGGTCATTAATCATCATACTCAGTTTTTTGACTGGTTATCAATTGTCGATAACATGCATAGGATACACCAATAACTACATTTGTCATTCACAGAATAGCTAGCTAGATCTATCATTCAACTAATTTCTAGCAAACATCGTATGTTAATTATTAGGCTTGCTTCATAATCGCATTTCACAAGCTTTAACTTGATATACTTTTTATAATGGGTTAATATTGAAAAAATCCAACGAACTTTCATGAATTTATCGATTAAGTCACTGTACTTTTTTTACGAGTGTTTAACTCCCTGAACAATTTTTGTCTTATTCAAAACTATATATTTGACCTGTTTAGCAGGTCACTAACCGGTAAACGGTATAGTGACCTAAACAAGAAAAAAGAAAGTCCAGTGACTTAATCGTGAAAATTGGAAAAGAAAGTTGGTTTTTTTTAATAATAAACTATTCGATGAACTAACTGTTTTACCTGTTAAGCATGTAGCAGGTTAAAAATACATAGTTTTGAATAAGACAAAATTTGTTTAGGGACTTAAACACTCGGAAAAAAAGTTCAGTGACTTAATCGATAATTACATGAAAGTCAGTGGGGTTTTTTCAATATTAACCCTTTTATAATTAACAAGGACAATGCATTAATTAATAACATGAATAATTAATTGAAGGATATATAATATAGTTGCCGAAAGTTAGGTGGAGTTCCCGGAGCAGTTGCTCTTGTAGATATGTACCAAAATAGAAGCTCATTTAGAAAGTGCCTATTAATTTTTTATATAATGTGTGTGTATTTATTATATTTTAGTATAATAATACCTTTTTTTTTTTTTTTCCGAAAGGCAAAGATTTATTAACAAAAAAGAGAAGAAGGAAGTTACAAACAAACCCATCTTTCAACCCACAAGATCAAAACTCATCTAGAAAACACATAAAAACGGATTATTAATCCAACATGATCTATTAAATTTTGAAGTCGGACTCCTATTTTCAAACCAAATACCAGCAAGTCTTTGCACCCAAGGAATCAAGTCCAACTCAGTAACATTTCCACGATCTTCTTGCAAAGCATAAAGAATTTTATTCCTCCATTTCCAAATCACCCACCAAGCGAACATAATAACACCTTTAAAAGTTGTAATATAATTCCTTTTGATTTCCATTAAAAAAGGTAGTCGATTCCTCTAATAATATACATGTCTTAATATTACTCTCTCTTCTCACGATAACTACAAATCTACAATCAGTATGGCTCTCTGTTTTTGCTATTAAAACCCTAAAAACATATTTAATCATTAATAATAATATTATTATTCATACTTTATTTTATTAATCATATCAAGTTAATTACACAACTAATATTATTGAATGCAGCATAACTATTTTTTTATGTTTTTATATTATAACAGTGTATTTTTTATTAACTTTATATTATAATAATAGTTTATTATAAATATAGTTATATTATATTTCTTTTAATTTAATGTAATTTATATTATTTGCTAAAGTTGATTGCATTGTTTTTATATTACCTATATTACTCTTTTAATTATGTTTTGTTCTAGAATTTAACTTGGTCATTTAAAACAATTGTCGTAAAAAATTAAAATTTTAAATACACAACCTGGTCGTTTATTTATTAACCATTTTTATTTGTTTAATAAATACTTTTATAATATTACTCAATAAACACAAAAAAAAAAAAAAAAAAAACAGTTATGTGTCAACCACTTATATTAGTCCAATCTTAATTAATTATTTGAATTGATAGATCAATATACATTATTAAAAATTGTTAAATTATGATAAACTAAAAAAAATGTTGCTGTTAGATATAATAATAGACATTTATTATTAAAATTTCTATATCTTTACATAACTAATTCGAAAACTCAAAAATTTGTCACTTGATCAAAATAATTAATGTTTTGTTTATTATATAAAATTTAGTTATTTACGATTTATTTATCACTTTTAGAATTATAATTAGTAATTTCAATTTCAGTAATTATTACTCTAGCGTGTAAAATATTGATTATTTCCTTCGTAACAAACTAGACATTTTTTTCTTATGCATGTGTATTGAATAAACATGTACAATCAACATTTTCTAGTCTTAATTTTGAAGGGAAAAAATTCATATATATTATATACCACTCCTAAAAATTGAAATATCATATACATTCAATTTTAAATCAATAATATCATGATATACGTCACTCTTCAACTTTAATGAAACCATTTTATAGTTCTTTTTAAATTTATAAAACTCATTATCTTTCTATTTTATTAAAAGAGTAACCATGAAAGGTAATATAACATTCAAAATTTGACAATAAAGGTAATCTAAAAATTTTAAGCCAAGAAATATAATATAAAATTTAAATTTGACAAAAAAATGGTATTGATGGCCAATTAAGAGGGTAAATGTTTACATTTATGCTCTCTTTCTTGTTAAAAGAATAATATTTGATTATCTTTTTTTCTAAAATTTGAATTCATGTCATTTCTCGTCAAAATAGAATTTTACATTACATTTCTCGACAAAAAATATTTACAATACTCTTATTGTCAAATTTTGTATTTTGTATTAACTTTCTTGGTAATTTTTTCTTAAGTTAATACCTTTTAAAAACTATTAAAACTATTTGACGTTCATTATACATTATAGATTGGATAAGAATTATTAATAAAAAATTATTAGTAATGATTATAGTAATAAAGTTAATAACATAAATGATTTTTATTATTATTACAATAATATAAATATAGTAACAGTAAATTATTTTAACATAAATATTATAAATATTATAATATAAATAATAAAAGATTTAATAAAATGTCTATTAAGATGTTGATAATTACTGCCGAAAATAATGGTAAAGTATGATATTAAGAGGGTGTTTGGATTTACGTTTGAAAAAGTGCTGTAGCGTTTTGAAAACTGATAATCAGATAATAGTTGTAACAAAAAGTGCTGCCGAAAATGTAGTGTTTGGTTTAGCTTCTGCTGTTTGCTATCGTAATTATCAAATAATCAGTTTTTAAAGTGTTTTGGATTGCGTTTTTACTTGTAAATTGACCAAATAATCACTTATTAAGCAAATAAGCTACATTTTTTAACTTATGAAAAAGTGTGGTAGGATTACCTCTAAACGCAAATAATCACTTATTAACGTATGCAATCCAAACACTTAAAACCAATTATTTGCGTTATTGTAACGTAATAAGCTAATAATCTTATTAATAACGCAAAACCAAACACTCTCTAAATGCTTATTAAGAATAACTAGGTTGATATTCATGTACTGTCTAAGTTGGAAGTCATGGAACAAAGTCGTCTTTATTGGGATTCGTTTAAATTCTTTTTTGGTGGCAGATGAGGTGCGGTCTTTTCTATTTATCTGGATGAAGCATAGGACCAAAAAATCTTCTCTTAATTGACAAGAGTGTTGTTGTGACCTAAGGTTTTGTTATCTTTGTAACTTTTGTTACTTTACCTCTTGTTATGTATCGATTCTAGCTCCTGGCTAGATTATATTAATATAATCTTTGGGGGGCGTTTGATTTGTTTGATGGTATTGACGAAGCTTTTCTCAGACATCCTTTTTTGTTGTTAAAAAAGAAAAACTTACGGACCAAACATGGAATGTGATTAAAATGACAAAATTGGTATTTTAAAACGTTGAATTAGTTAGGGACTAAAAACGTAAAAATATTTTAAAATACAAACTATCAACGTAATTTTTCAAAGTTAGAAACTAAAGTTAACTAAAAATCACATGGAAAATTTATGTAATTTATTTTATTCTCGATGATTTAATAATATGATTAATTTCCAAATCTCCCAACAATCGATGTTATATGTTGTTTGTAGCGGGAATGGGGAGGAGAATATAATTGAAAATCACTATCAATATCAATTATCAAATAAGAAAATAAATAAATATGACAATTGTAATTATAATAATATTCATGTATCAATTTTGTATAAGTAATGATGAAATTTATTACTCCAGTCGACATAAACAAATAACTACAAATTATAATCATTTTTGTTTCTATATTTAGTCCGGTTTATTTTTCTTGTAAATCTTTAAATACTTAACAATTGTCGCTTGTCAATGTTCTCATTAAGTTTGTCACTTGTCATTTTTTTAATTTTTCATGTCATTTACTAAAATCTAATTTAAATTAAATCAAATGTACCTTATTAAATTTTAACTTAGTTAATTTATTATTATTATTATATCCTACATATTATAAATATTTATTTTTAAATAATATTATTAATCCATTAAGTCAACCCATGTAGTACATGAGTATTAACCTAGTAATATCTATAAATTATAATAAATAAGTAACTCTATTCATTTTCATGAAGTTATGTGTCGTCATCCGCACTTGACAAGTGGCATTTCATATTTAAAAAAATGAATAATATCTGAATAATATATATTTAACTCCGATATAAATCTTATTTAAATAGGATGATATAAGATCTAATCTATATATTCCAACAATTATGTTAACATTATGGGCAGTTTGGAAATGGCGTAATAACATCCTTCATGCGGATCAAGAGTAGTCGGAAAATATTTTGGTGTTGGAATCTTCCCTGGTATTCAAAGAACTTTGGGATTATGGTTTCAAAGTAGGAAGTTGACCCTTCAAAATAACTGGTCGAAATGGACTTGTAATCCTCTCAAGGCTCTAGTGTTATAGTTTGTATTTTGGATTCTGTTTCGGGTTTTAGGGAGTCTTCTCCTCCTGGGAGAATTCTTGCATTTCTGTGTTTTAGATTTCTCTCTTAATATAATTCGCCTTTCAAAAAAAATAAATATTCCAACAATTAAAAATTACAATATAATAAAAAGTTTAAAGCGACAATATAATAGTAATTAGCATCATGTATAATTTTAAACTTAAGAAAATTTATAGTTATGACAATTTGACAAATGATAATAATACTATATTACTATCTTTATATTTTTTCTAATAAATATTAATTTTTTTATGTTTTAAACTATTACTTTGTATGTATTTTATATAAATGATCATGCACTGTAAATATTCACGTAATACATTGTTATTAGTGAGCAAAACCGAACCGAAAACCGATAAAAAAACCAAACTAAAAAACCAAAAACCATTCTAAACCGTTTGGTTTCGAGTTCTCAAAAACGAACGAGATTAAAAATTATTTATAACTTTTTATGTATATTAACTTACTATTGTAGTTATTAGATTGATTTGTATTAACTTAGCCATTTAGGTTAAGATTTATGTTATTAACCTAATTTCATGAATTTTTACATCTTAATAGTTGTAATTACCAACTTGATCTTGATTTATAGTTGTGATTTGAAGTTATTAATATGATATCTTAACTTGAATGTAATTAACTAATCAAATTTATTAAAGACAGATCTCATTTTATTATAAAAAAGTTCAAGAATTTACAAATTTAATCCAAAAAACTAAATCGCATCTAAAAACCGAAACCATAAAATCTAACCAGACGGTTTTTTCCTTTTTAAAAACTGAAAATTTTCAAACCGTACCAAGATCCCATGTAGATAGGCTTGGCAAAAAAACTCATCCCCGACGGGGAACCCGTAACTCGACCCCGATTTGACTGGGGAATCCCCGAGTTGACCGGGGATGGGGACGGGGAATCCCTGATTTAAAATAATGGGGATGGGAGACACTTTAATCCCCGGCCCCGACCCCGACCCCGGTTATAAATTATGTTTTAATATAAATTATTATATATATTTAACTTTACAATGTAAATTATTCATTACATTTTATATAGTATACTAAATATCATTGTATATGAATATTCTATAGTTTAAAATACTATTATTATTTTTCATTTTATTGGTTTTATAAATGTTTTGCATCCATTTCTTTGTTTTAGTTTTATTATAAATTATACATTATATATGTAAATACCTCAAATATGCTTGAATTAATTTTTTTAAAGTTTATTTACATATATTTTTCTACTAAATTACTATTTATAGTTTAAATTTAAATAATATTTAGGAACTTGAAAAAACCCGATTTCCCGACGGGGATCCCCGATCCCCGATCGGGACGGGAATGGGAATAAAAACTCATTCCCCGACGGGGATGAGGGAGAGGATTATGAAGCGGGGATGGGGATGGGAACTGAGATCCCCGCCCCGCCCCATTGCCATCCCTACATGTAGACAGGTGAATAAACTAGTGTATTGATAATATATTTAAACCTAGTAGAATGAATCAATGAAAGGTGGATTTCATCCTAACTTATCAATAATACTGCAAGCAAATTGAAAATGCCTAACCAAACACATGCCCGCCCACTATACAGACAACTTTTTTATTTTCAAAATGGTGATCGAATTTAAAGATAGAATGACTCGTTAATAATTATATTAAGATGTAAAACAAACGGAAGATATGTTTTAGGTTATATATATTTTTTTAATGTACTTTTTGAACTTTATGTCTGTAACCAGATAGACATAAGTGATAAAAGATGTTTGTTTGAAAAAGATAAAAGTGTCTCAAATGTTTTTCATTGTCTGTAAACAAGAAAACATGTGTTTTTCACTTCTAGTCACTTCTCTTATCTATAGAATATATTCTCAAGATTTTTTACTTGATCATTGTGATTTAAATTAACTTAAAATTTTTCATTAACTTATTTAGTCTTTTTTAACCAACTTATTTTTACTCACTTCTATAAAAGATGATAACTTTATTATTTTTTTTAAACTCGATTTTTTACCAAACTTTGTTCATTATCTTTTGTTTTTTTGCACTCAATTTTTTCCTAAAATTTGTTTATTTTTTTTGCTCATTTTTTAAAATTTACATTAAAAAAACCTTAACATTATATATTTACTTCAAACTCAAACATTCATGATTTACCAAAAACTCAAACATTATATATATTTACTTCAAAAATCATAAGAAAATCATTATAATAAGTCTAAATAATAAAAATTCATTTTCAATATTAGTCATTAACATTCAAAATATAAAACATATTCACATAACCCTTTAATAATATACAAATTAACAATTCACAAGTGTAAAAAAATTTAATAAATCATATATGATCACACTAATATTTTCCCAAACAAAATAAAATGTTTCTCTTTACAGTGAATTTCATGTAATTTGTAAAAAAGTAGTAGAAAAAAGTTAACATTAATAAAAATGATCAAAATGTTAAAAACATATTGGTCATGATGATAATTTGTAACCATTATTATATATATGATATAACTTTTTGATATCGTATGTTTAATTAACTTTTATATTTTCATATTAATTCGGCAGTTTATTATTTGAACAAACAATTTAATTTTACAAAACAAACAGTCTTTTTTCTGCGGCTTGCAGACTTTTAGATCACCTCTTCTATTGCAGGCATGACAACAAATATCAAAAATTTTATCTCTTAGAAAACAAACAAGACCTTAATGTCTCGTTAGCCTTTAGCAACACCCCAACAATGTAAACAACGGTTTCGTTGTCTAGATAGCGATAGATTAATATATATATATAAAATATGGTTCGAGAGAGTACCACCCCTTATGCAGCGCACCAGAAGGTACCACCTTTAAAAAAACTTTTTTTAATTTTTTTTTTCATAAACATGTTTTAATTAACATTATGCAGATCATATGTAAATTTCACATACATTCACATCTCCTAGCTCCTAAAAGATGATGTGAACGCACACTTACATAATTTTGAGTATATGTGAACTTGCATTTATGTGATGCGTGATTTCATGCACTTAGAGTGTTCGGATTTGCGAGAAATTCACATATGATCTGTGTAACGTTAATTAGAACATGTTCATGAAAAAAAATTTCACAAAAATTACTTTTAAGGGTGGTACCTTCGGGTGCGCTGCATTAGAGGTGGTACTCACTTGAACCTAAATATATATATATATATATATATATATATATATATATATATATATATATATATATATATATATATATATATATATATATAGAATCAGGTTCATCAGCGTACCTATGAGATTCCAGCGTACCCAGCGTACCCTAATGTGAATGATCATTCACATATATTTTTTTTGAATAAACATGTATAAGACAACATTATAAGACTTTTTTTCAAAAGGAGCAACATCATAAATCTAGTGAATGATAAAAAAAGATCATGTGAATGGTCATTCACACCATTCACATTGTGTGAAATGACCATTCACATGGATGACCATTCACATAAATATGCATTGAGCATTCACATAAGTTTTAAGGACACAGAAAGTGTAAATGTATGTGAAATTCATATATCATGTGTATAACATTAATTTAAACATGATTATGAGAAAAAAAATTTAAAAAAAGTTTTTTAAGCTTGGTACCTTCGGGTGCACTTGATTTCGAGAGGTACTTTTTTGAACCTGACTCTATATATATATATATATATATATATATATATATATATATATATATATATATATATATATATATATATATATATATATATATATGTAAAGCAACTCCTTTTTAATATTTTTTAAACCTTAGCAAAGTTTATTGATAGCGATAGATTAATATATATAAATAAGATATATCATTTAATTAATAGATTGGTAATATAAAAACGATATTAATTGCAGAAAAAATAAAATAAAAAATCATTTATAAGGTCTAATATGTAATGTGATCGTAGATGTTAACGCCTTTCGTCAGTATGAAACTAATTCATAATTTCGATGTTAGTTCTTCGCGACTCTTATTTGGGTTATGGCCGTTGGAAAAATGCATGGTCCACATTCTACTTTAGTCAATCTTTCTGGATATTCAAAGAAAAATAGTTCTCAGAAATTTCTTTTGATTTTATCAATATACTGAAAGAAAATAATTCTTTCTTCAAACCTTTAATATAACATTTTTACAAATTTGTAATTTTAATTTTCTTATAAAACATCCAATATCACAACACAATTATTATGTGAATATTATATTTTTATCGACCAAACACCTGACATGATTTAGACAACACAAATCTTTTGATAAAATATACAATTTATTAAAAATCTATAAGCTAAACAATCCTTTAAGAGATCTGTCAAAAAGTACATAAACAAACACGATCTATATATCAAATTATTATCCGTTGTTACGAATTCTCATAATTAACACGGCCGGTCCAATCATTTTTGGGATTCTGGGCAAAAACTTAAAAGAGGCATTATAAATATATATGTATATTCAAAATAAGCAAAATTCAAGTAAAAATGATAAATTAAAAACAAAAAATTTGTAATTATATAATATAAACTAAAAGGTTTAGCAAGTCAATAACTTTGTTTAATCATCAACAGACCTAATTATATATATATATATATATATATATATATATATATATATATATATATATATATATAATAGATTTATTAAGAATGAGTTCTTATGATTAATGGGTCCTGAATGATGTATATATTGACCTTGCTTAGGAACGACCTGATAATCAAATGCATTATAAATAGGGTTAATATTGAAAAAACTCCATAAACTTTCCTTAGTTTTGTGATTAAGTCCCTAAACTCTTTTTCTGATTGTTTAAGTCTCTTAACTATTTTTGTCTTATTCAAAAAACTCACTATCTTTACATGTTTTAGCGATTAAGTCCCTAAACTTTTTGTTTTACATACTCATCCAGTAGCCGATCAAAAATATATACTTTTAAATAATACAAAAAAAGATTAGGGACTTAAACAATCAGAAAAAAAGTTTAGGGACTTAATCGTGAAAATGAAAAAAGTTTATAAAGTTTTTTAAATATTAACCCTTATAGTTTATAAATCTAAAATCCTCACCTAAGATATATATTTGGAGATTAATTGAAGGGTCGGTCAACTTAAACAAGTTTTCTGATTTAGGACCCATTGATGATGATGCGGTCTGCCACGTGGGCAACATTGGCCCTACGATGTCGTATCTAATTATATTTTTCCCTAAATATAAAAAATCAAGAGTTAAAGAATATTTAAATATTTCGTTCATAAATATTAATAATATAATTCACCCAAATAATGCTTTACCAAGCTATATAGTTAATGCCTAATAATTCACACTATAAATTAAATAGTTTTCCAACCGGCCATTGGCACATGATCAAATGCTTGTAGGCCTCTTCCATTTTACTTTTTAATTTAATTTTTTTTATTATCATTTATTTTATTTAGTCATTTGAATAATTTTTATGTTTTTAATAGATTTTATTAAAATATAAAAAATCATTTACTCCTAGTAAAGATTTGCTAAAATTGGTTAACAAAATATATGTTTCTTGGTTAAAATCAGCAATTATATTATTGGTTCAACTATCGGTTAATCCACAATATTTGAATTTCACTCCCATATATATTAAATTCTATTAAAATTTTAAAAAATTAATTACCATCTAAATTGTAATTATTTAATTCCATTATAATAAGCAAATGGCTGAGGTCATAAATTTTATTGTAAGTGGAGTTAACGACTTTGACTAACTAACCAAACGGTCTTAACGAGTCAGACAAATGTAGACAAGCCATCTTCATTGGTTCGGCCTCTTGGCCCCAAATAGAGTCAATTTTCTAAAGTTTCTCATAATTCTAGATTTTATTTATATAAATCATATGAATTTAAAAATGTTTTCAATCATATTATATCATTAGGTATTCTAATTCATTTTGGACTAGTTTGGTTTTGAATTTTATATATTCAGACTACTGAAATACATATACCATGTTAGTAACAAAAAAACAGACGTACCATATTAATAACTTTTAAATAGCATGTTGCTATTGTATGCTTTTAATCCATAACTTTATGTATAAAGATGACAATCGTCATAAAGACGGAATTTTATGCATAATTGTAACTTTGTACTTATGTTTTTACTTTACAAAAAATACAATAACTATGGTTAGTTAAACTTGATTAAAGTAATTGAATCAATTTTTAAAAGTGGTTTCTTAGGTTTTCTATCAAAGAAGGTTCCATTTGAAAACATGTACACATATATAATATCATGATCAAACGAGTGTAATATCTTTCTTAGGATATCAAAAGTACCACTTTAATACTTTTTTCAAATTTGCGTAAAATTTATATATCATTTGTGTAATGTTAATTATAACATGTTTATGAATAAAAATTTCAAAAAAATAATTTTAAAAGTGGTACCTTCAGGTGCGCGGTGTTATAGGTGGTACTTGAACACACACACACACACACACACACACACATATATATATATATATATATATAGAAGTGGGTTCAATGGAGAACCTTCATGCATCGAAGAACATTGAAGAATCTCTATGCACCACCATAAATGTATCAAAATCCCGCGTGATGCATCACTATTTCCAGGTGATGCATCAAATTCCCACGTGATGCATTACGATTTTCTTGCGATGCATTGCGGTTCTCCAAGGTTATTCGATGCATATATGTTCTCCATTGAACCCACTCATATATATATATATATATATATATATATATATATATATATATATAATTTGTATTTGTTTTCTAGTTATTGAATTATTCACTCTAATATTGTTTTAATTTAATTAATTTATTAAAATTATTAGTAATTATTTATATATTTTATCCTTTTCGATCTTGACGCATTAATCATCAATATTCTTATTTTATTATTTAGAATTATTTTCGTCCCAAAATTGAATCTTGATATCCCACTTGCATTAATTGATGATTGAATACTGAGATTAGAACATTACTCATGATCCATACTACAATTGTTTAGTCAAGTGAACCGGGACCCACTCACAATCGAATCGGGTTCAATTATGTTTCCAATTAACTAATAACATTTAAATTTGAGAATCAAGTGGGGGTGTGTTCTTGTTCATCACAATGGCTACCAAAATCATGTCATAAGGGATTATGTTATCATGAGTTGTGTAATGATCTTGTCAAAATTTGGTTTGATGCAATTTTTAATGATATAATATTGGTATTTAAATCAATATCCATATTTTATTTTGTAGTGATGATTATGAAAAGAGTTAATAATTTGAGACAATATTTTTTTAGATGGATTTAAGTAAACTGAAACTATAATCAACATATTATAAAGGACCCCGGTAATAAAATCAAGGTTGACAAAGGGACACCATCATTTGGAATGAATTAAACCCTGGTCATTTAGTATGGGTTCATTTAGACATAGATCCTGATTTCTTAATAAATAACTGTATTTATCAAAGTCTTTAAATTTTAGAAAAGAAAATGAAGTATGGAATATGGTTGTTTTTACATAAGTGGTTATTATTTGTGTGTTTGTTTGTTATTTTTACATCGTTACAAGTGTGTTTGTTTGCTTGTTATTTTTAGGGAAAATTACCAACAAAGGTAATATAAAATACAAAATTTGACAATAAAGGTATTGTAAAAATTTTTTTTGCCAAGAAAGGTAATATAAATTCTATTTTGGCTGAGAAAGAACATGAAATTCAAATTTTAGGAAGAAAGATAATCAAATATTATTCGCTTACCAAAAAAGGGAGCATAAAGTTAAAAAATTACCTTCTTAATTTGTCATCAATACCTTTTTTTGTCAAATTTAAATTTTATGTTATCTTTCTTGGCCTAAAAAATTTTAGATTACCTTTATTGGCAATTTTTGAATTTTATATTACATTTCTTGATAATTTGCCCTTATTTTTACATAGTTACAAGTGTGTTTGTTTGTTATTTTTAGCAAGTACCATTATATTGTTAATTTATACATGATTATGAAAAATGTTTAAAAATATTTTTAAGGAAGATACTTCCAATACACTGGATTCTTAGAGGTGCCTTTTGAACTCAAACTTATATATATATATATATATATATATATATATATATATATATATATATATATATATATATATATATATATATATATATATATATATATATATATATATATGAGTGGGTTCAGTGAAGAACCTTATGCATCGAAGAACATTGGAGAACCACAATGCAACGCTAGAAAAACTGAAATGCATCACGTAGAAATTGATGCATCACACAAGAATTTCACAATCTGCATAATTATGAAGATGTACTTCCTTACCAAATTAACCCCGTCCAGAAACATGCAATGGATCGTCTCGTTCCATGTAGTGTTTCTACCTATGACTTCGTCGTCGTTGTTCATGTGTTGAACAAACCTTGTCCAGAAACGTTAAGTGTTTCTATCGGCCGTAGCTTCACCGTTTGCATCTGCACCGATCGACACAGCTGATTTCTTGGTCTTCGTTGGGTTTATTGTTTGCATCTTGTTTACATCATCTTCTTCACGTCGTATGCATCTTGTTCGCATCGTCTGCATATATCTTGTTTGCATCATCTTCATCTTGTTCACATCGTCTTGAAGAATGTCATGAAAACAACGATAAAACTAGAGAATATCTTGATGTTTGCAATGCATGAGGCATGACAAAGTCACGTAAATAAGTAGTTTAGGAGTAGGATAGTTTACCGTTCAAAAAAAATTAATTTTCAAATTGGCTTAATAATCAACGACCCCCATAAATCAGTACATGCTTCGGGGGATTTCTATATCCAAATTAATTTTAGTTTTCTTTTCATAAAATAAAAACTTACACTTTTCCTAAATTACCTTAATGAAGTTATGCGTTATTGGTACGTTATTTAGATTCTTCAATGGATCGAAATTCTTCATTAAATCTTATATATAACTATTTTTTATAGTATTTAGCATGGGTTAATTAATTATTTAAAAGCAAGAAATAGAAACGTAATTTACTAAAGTTCATAATTATAATAATCTACTTTAACTTTTACGATGTGTAGCAACCTACCTCTAATTTATTTTTCCATATCTATAATAACCTAATATTTAATAGAGTTGATTTGGTTTGATTTAAATTAATATTTAAATTACATTTAAATTTTTGATTGTATTTAATGACATAGTAAATTGAAAGAATGATAAGTACAAATTAAAAGATAAGACGATAAGTGATAAATTTTACTCATTTAATAATATTTATAGATTATAGATAAATATAGATAATAAAGATTTTGTTAATGTTTATCATTTTAATTTGTTATATTACATTGATAATAATTAGCTTTTAACCCATCAGAACGTACGAAAAATTTAAAATAAACATATGATATGAAAATTGATTTTAATTATATAATATATTTAAGGAGAGAATTGTTTGTGGTCATTACTCATTAGTTTTATTTAGATACGTCTAATCAAATTAATGAGTGTTGGTATAATTAGACAAGATGAGCCACCAAACTATACTTGCTTTCTCTGGTGCAATGTATATGTCTCACATATGGCAAATCATTTCACATTTAAATAAATAAGTCGTTATAATATTATGACATTTGTTTTTCAAAAATAAGCCTAAATATTTTTATTAAGGGTTTAATATGAAAAAAAATCAACATGTTTTCATGTTTTTTGCGAGTTAGTCCCTCCGTGTTTTTTTTTTACTATGAAAGTCCTCGAGTTATTGTTTTCAATCCGGTTTTCGGAAAAGTTTTGTTTTTTTTTTCACAATCAACCCTATCTTATTCCAGAAAAAACCAACACGTTTTCACTATTTTTTTTACGAAAAATCCACAAACTTGAAAATCTTTTTTTGAAAAAGTTAAAGAAAATTTCTAAAAATCACAAACAAATATTTGCTTAAGGATTTTATTGGTAAAAAATAACACAGGGGGAGTAAACCGCAAAAACATGAAAAACATATTTTTTTTTCTTCATATTAAACCATTTTATTAAATACATGTAGTTTATTTTAAGTATTAGACGTTTTTTTTGTTAAAGTAGAGGATTCTAAAATGTAAGGTGATGTTTATTTTTTTAAATGTAAACTATCTGATGATTTTTGTCATGTGTGCAGTAAAAGAGGTGACCTATAAATCTGTAAGCTTCAAAAAAAAATTTCTTATTTTTTTAAATTGTCTGTTCAACTAATAAATTGTTGAATTAATATGAACATATTAATAAATAAATTGCACATGTGATATCAAATAGTTATATCAATATATAATAATTGTTCCAAACTATCATTATGACTAATATGTTTTTGACATTTTTATAAATTTTATTAAGGGTTAATGTCGTACAAATGCTACATACTATTCTCAATTACCTAAATGACTAATTAACTTTTTTTTTGACCGGATGATAGTTGTACTCCAAAATAACTTGTCGATATGATACGTGTAACCAGTAACTATGTTGATATGACAGTTTTTTCTGATTTAAATGACAATGTGACATGTTTTCTAATGACATGATGTTTGCGTGGATTTACCATATCAACATAGTTACTATTTACACGTACCATATCGACAAGTTATTTTCGAGTACAATGTGGATTTACGTGGATTTTGATCTATATAAATAATTTAGAAAATCCACATAAGCATATAGATAATTTTCATACTTCAAAAAACACAAATATAACATCATTACAGGTAAAACCGGTAATCAAAAGTACCATCTCAACAATAAATTTTAAGTACAAGTACCAATGGAATAAAAAATAACAAGATTAATCATTTGAGTAATTTCAGTAAAGTAACTTACATTTGTATGACTTTAACCCTTTTATTGATGCTAACTTTTTTTATTATTTTTTTACAAATTGTATTACATTCACTGTAAAGTGAAACATTTCATTTTATTTTGGAAAAGATTTGTTTGATCAAATACGATTTATTCAGGTTTTTTATGATTATGAATTGTTAATTTGTGTTTTGTTAAAGGGTTATGGGATTATGTATTATAATTTATTATATGCTTTTTTATGAATTCTAAAGTAACCATATACAATGTTTGAGTTTTCGGTAAACAGTGAATGTTTGAGTTTGAATAATGGTTAAGATTTTCTAAATGAAAATAGCAAAAAGAAATGGGGGAGAAAAAATAATAGACAAATTTTAAGAAAAAATCAAGTGTTGAAAAATAATAATGAACAAAGTGTATGAAACAATGAATGAAAAAATATATAAGGTCACCATATTTTATAGAAGTGGGTAAATAAATTAGTATAGAAAAAAGATTAAATAAGTTAGTAAAAAAATATAAGTTAGTTTAAACCATAAAAATCAAGTAAAAACACTATTGAGAAGAGATTGTATAGAGTAGAGAAGTGATTAGAAGTGAAAAACATGTCTTTTCGTCTACAGACCAAAAAAAGACATTTAAGACAGTTTTATTTTTTTTCAAACAAATAACTATTTTCACTTATGTCTATCCCGTTTCAGACATAAGAAATCAATAAGTATTAAAAAAAACAAAAATATAACTAAAGTAAGCATCTTATTTACTCTGTTAATGAAATCACAATTAATTTGGTGAAACAATATGCATCTAAGTCTAAATTAAAAAATACACGAGAATAACATATCATTAACATTACCCAATATACACATAAATGTGTTAGGTATAAATATCTGAAGTTATAATTTTTTATTATTAAATAACATAAAATGACGTTGAATGAGTGTTTTGTATGAGGGAATGGAATGAAATAAAATAGAATCATATGAAGTTTACAAGGTTTTTTTTTTTTTTTTGGTTATGTGAGAAGAGACTTGATTCTCAATGAGAGAGTAGATGATGAAATTAATATAAATTTTATTTTTTTTTTCGTATCAACATGGAGAGAATTTGATGGAAGGAAATAAATATTTTAAAATTGTTTCTTCATTTTCAATGAAATATATAACTATCTTTGGTTAAAATAATTTATAAATTTTATTTCATTCCACAGTACCAAAAACACGCTAATATTAATTAAAGGGTTAATTACGTCAAAAGATAATCTCTTGTCACTGTTTTTTCAATTTGGACAACATACTAATGTTTTTCTATTTAAGGTAACACACTTTCCAAATCAAGTGAATCAAGGTAACTGTATCCGATTGAAAGGTAAAAATTAGTGAAATGACAATTTCTTTATCCAGTTATCATTTTTTTAATTTCTAGTATTGCTTAATTTTTTTCAAAAATTCTCAAAATAACAAGGTATTATCAAAAAGTCCTTTTAAAAATTGCACAAAATAATGCATAACATATAACAATTAAATTGTCAATTCTGTAAAAAAAATGCTGACTGGATAAAGAAACTGTCACGTTATTAGTTTTTTATATTTCAATCCGATATGATTATCTTGATTGACTTGATTCGGAAAGTATGTTACTTTAAATAGAAAAAAATTAGTATGTTACCTAAATTGAAAAAAATTATGACAGGAAGCTACCTTTTGACACAATTAACCCTTAAAAGAAGTTGTAATATATAATTAGGAAACTAAAATGTATGTATTGTATTAGAAGATAGGGAAAAGAAATTTACACGTGCACCATGCATCCCCCGTTTTGCCGCTTCCAGAACCAATCTGTCTTTGTAAATCAAGCAACGGAAAACGAGAAAGGTTAGGGTAGGACCGAATTCTGTATTTTGTTGATAGATTAGAGAGGTTTTAGGTTTATAGATAGATTCCAAGAATTGCTGATGGTGGAGGTGGAGGTGGAGGTGGATACCAAAGATAACGACGGTGGTCATATCAACAATAGATGGAGGCGGTGGTGGGGACTTATTGGAGCTCTGATCACCATTTCAGTTGCCATTTATCTTAATCCTTGGCGCCATTCCCTTAATATTGCTCTTCTGCACCAATCCTATCTCTGTTCTGAGGTAATCCTAATCTCTCTCCCCTTTGTTTTTGTTTGTGTTCTTTGATTTGGGGGTTTGCATGCATTGTCGTATCTATGTTCATATACTGGACTATTGATCGAGTTGGACCTTCATTTATTAAAAATCATATGCCTTGTCAATTCCTGCAATTGCAATGTGTAGAACCATCATACTTCTTATGACACTCTACATGATACATTGCGCTCTGTTATTTATTGTTCGTCTACTTTTAAAATTCCTGCTCTTGGAATGTTTTAGGTTTTTTAGTCATATATCATTAGGTTAGAACTTGTTTTGCCCTTTATATTGGATTCTGTTAAATTAACCTCCGGTGCGTTTTGGTAAGGACTAAGTTCATATTATAAACCTCTAGGAACTGAGGCTCTGTTCTTGATTTGATAACTCATGGGTAGGGAACTGAGAAAATGATAAGTGATTTGCATGTCGTGTTAATCAACCAATATAAGGCATGTGATGGGGTACCAAGAATATTATATATGGTAGGTATTGAGAATAAGAAATTACCTACAAAGGATGTATGGATATATGCCTTTTCCATCGATTACTATCAATCGATGAGACTAAGTCTGGCTTGTATGCAAATCTGGAGTAGTCTAGAATTATGCTTGGAATTTGAATTGAAGTGCGTAAACTGTAAAGCCAAAACTACATAGTGCAACTCTAGTGATGCTGGTATCCAAGAGGATGATGTGATGATCATGGATAGAGTAGACTCTAGAGGTGTTTGTATCTAAAACAGGGTAGTGTATTTGGGACAATATTATAAGGCCCCTACAGATTGATGAGAATCATAGTCATAGGATACAAACATGGTGAGTGGAATAGTTGTGGTTCATGAGAATCCATTCAAAGTTGGCACTTTTCCCATCCTCGTTCCATAAGAAACTCTGCCAATTTCTCAGTCTATTGTGTGCCAAGATAGTAGAAACCTGCACGAATCACACCTAGGAGACTGCTAAAGTGGCTTCAAGCAGGGATTTATAGAATATTTGATTGGACGGAAGGCAGGGAGATTAGGAGATTAGTAGGAGAAGTAGTCAGAAGAGTTTGATGGTTTCAAATATATCTTAGGCATTTGCTTAGATAGAAGAGAATTGAAGGATGCTATTCATGTTCATGAACTTGATTGTTTCATCTCTCTTTTTTTTTAAATTCCTTTTTGACTTTTTTCACTAATACCTAATGGGTTTCATCGGTGTCTCATCCCAACTTGGTTGAAATAAAAGACTAGTTATTCTTGTTGTTGCATGTGCAAACTTCCACGAAAATGTGATATGATTATACATGGGGTTTACTTAACATGTTAGAACTTCAATGTAATAAGAGATACTAAATCGGCTTGTTTTATCTTTCATTTGTTGAGCAGGATACTTGTAAATTTACAGGCATCATCGAGGACTGCTGTTGCGACTATGGGAGCATTGATGATGTTAATGGAGCAGTTTTACATACATTGTTGCAAGATCTTGTTATGACTCCTTTCTTTCGATATTTTAAGGTTTCACTTGACCTGATATTTGATTAAAATTTTGTTGTTGACCGCCTACCTTTTTCCTCTAACTTTTTGCAAGTAGGTCTGAAGCTTAAAGATAGTTGAATGTGACACAATACTTACCCGGAAACTAGAATTATATACGTGTTAATTGCTGAAGTCTATCAATCCTTGAGAATGTATTGCACAGGAAATTGTCTGTAGGACACAATTATTATTGAGTTTTTTTTTTTTACTTTATTTGTAAGATCTTTGGTCTCTTTTTGTATCATCATATACATTGTACAATCCTGATGTACTTGTTTCACTGACAGGTTAAGTTATGGTGTGATTGCCCCTTCTGGCCTGATGATGGTATGTGTCGCCTGCGTGATTGTAGTGTATGCGAGTGTCCAGAACACGAATTCCCTGAATCTTTTAAGAGGCCATCACTGCAAGTTCTGCCAAGAGATGACCCTATATGTCAAGAAGGAAAGCCAGAAGCTACAGTTGATCGTACTCTTGATGCCAAGTCATTTAGAGGCTGGGTAGAAATAGATAATCCGTGGACTCATGATGATGAAACTGATAATGGTAATACCCTATAATTAATTTTGACACGTTTTGCAGATCATTTATATTGCTATAAAAAGATGTTAACTGCCATTCTGAAAATCTGCCAGGTGAAATGACATACGTAAATCTGCAACTGAACTCCGAACGTTATACAGGATACACAGGGCCATCGGCAAGAAGAATATGGGATGCTATATACTCAGAAAATTGTCCACGATGTTAGTTGATAGTCCCTATATGTACTCAGTTTATACTTTCATATTATGTTCTTAAAACATCTTTTATGTGTTTTACTTGATGTTCAGATGCATTTGGGGAGATGTGCCCTGAGAAGAAAGTATTATACAAGCTAATATCTGGTCTGCACTCCTCAATTTCGACCCACATAGCTGCTGATTATCTTCTTGATGAGACTACCAATCAGGTTGACTGATTATTCTGCAATATGACTGTTGTAATCATATAATTATAGAAGTGTCCTTTCAAAAATAGAACTTGGAGCTTTTGTATCAAACTATCAATTGATGGGCTACTCTTAACATGCAATGTTGATGGGGAATGTGTATCTTATCGGTTGTAAAACCTCAAAAGGGATATGTTACAAGGAATTTACTTGTAAATTAACCAGTTCTTGGATGGAATTACAGTGGGGTCCAAATCTTGACCTGATGCATGACCGTGTCTTGAAACATCCTGATCGTGTGCAAAACCTGTACTTCACTTTCCTGTTTGTTCTTAGAGCTGTTACAAAAGTGAGCACTCTTAGAATCCTTTCAATGAAGACTTAACACAAATGTACTCGCATTATAAGTTCTTTCACAAAATAAGTATGTCACATTTTACAGGCTGCTGCTTACTTGGATCAGGCCGAGTATGACTCTGGTAACCATGTGGAGGATCTAAAAACCCAATCCTTGATACGACAACTTGTTCACAATCCCAAACTGCAAGATGCATGTGCTCTTCCGTTTGACGAGGCCGAATTGTGGCAAGGCCAAGGTGGACCCATACTAAGGCAACAGATCCAAAATCAATTTCGAAACATCAGGTTTCTTACGTAATTCTGTATATGTATAAAGCTTGTTTTACCTATTTATAATAGCAGGTTTTCATGGGATTGTATGAAATCCTTCAAAAAGGATTCCAGTATCCTCCAATAAGTCCATATTTTGTGAAATCCAGCAAACCAAATGGGCCTTAAATATAAAGTTCAATTAACATGATTAGGTCCAATGATAGTTCACAGTCTTGTACAGTTATACTTTTGTGTCAGTTTTTTTGGTAATTACGGTGGATTGTATATGTAATTGTAACTTTTGACTTACTGCAGTGCACTCATGGATTGCGTAGGGTGTGAAAAGTGTCGTCTTTGGGGAAAACTTCAAGTTCTTGGCCTTGGAACTGCACTGAAAATTCTTTTCTCTGTCAATGATAAAGGAAACCCAGACCCACACGTGAGTATCGCATATACTTTTTATTTTTACTTCTCACTGCCACCAGATAACGAGCGATCATAATTCATTGTATATTTATGTAATTACAGCTGGAGTTACAAAGAAATGAAGTGATTGCTCTGATAAATCTACTAAATCGGTTATCAAATTCTGTTATATATGTTACTAAAATGGGGTCTTGGGCCGAGAAGAAGACGATAGATAAGGTTGTTATGGAGCCACCTGGTCAAGAAATCAGTTTAATTCATAGATCATGGGGATCATCAATTGCTCATTGGTAAACTAAAGTTTTTAGGGTTTATATTGAAAAAACCAACATGTTTTCATGTTTTTTGCGTTTTCGTTCCTTCATGTCATTTTTTTTCCATAAAAAACCTTAAGTTATTCTTTTCTTTTTGGTTTAGTGAAATTTGGACATTAGAACCTGTTTTTTAAAACCCGGTTCACAAATTATAACCGGGGTCTAATATCCAAATTTCACTAAACCAAAAAGAAAAGAATAACTTAAAGTTTTTTATGGGAAAAAATAACATGGAGGAACGAAAACGCAAAAAGCATGAAAACATGTTGGTTTTTTCCATAGTAAACCCTTCTTTTATGGTCATAAGATGGCACATTTGTTTGATCTGGTGGTAATAATACTATATCTTATATGTTTTCAGGTGGAAAAACCTGCCAAAATCCAAGTGACAAAAGAGTTTGTAGATGTGAGCAATCAAGGCTAAACATGAGCAAATATGTAAGGTGGATGTTTGTAGGCAGTTAGTTTTCCGTACGTTGTTTGTTTCTCTTTCACAGTGGATTTAAACTCGAATTCAGTGTAGATTCTTGAATTAAGAAAGTTATAGATAAAGATCAATTGGCATTTTTTATTAACCAGATAGTGAAAGTTTATCGGCATATTTACATTATTTGTTAAAATAAAATGTATTTATTTTTATCGAAATCATATTAAAAAATATGAGATATTTATAAAGATGTTTATTTTATTTTTTAATATTAGTTTACAATTCATATCAATAAGTCGATTGATAGTTTTTTTTAACAATTAAGAATTTTTATGAAATTGAAAACACAAACTAAAATGTAGATTCACTTTAAAAATCATGGTCCCCCACCCCAGGAAACATACTAAACCCGTTCATTTCGTGAAATAGAATTTGACCGAATTCGAATTCAAATTCAAATCATAGTATATATTATATTTATGGATTGAGGTGTGGAATATTATTTAAGGTTGACAAAAGATATGAGATGTGTAATGTTAAGAATTTTAATTTCATTACAAATAGTTAGGAATGATAAATTTCTTAATCTATAGAATTTAATGAAATGTGAACAAGCAGTCATTCATTATTTTTGTAGTCCAAGAGTTAACACACTATAAATAAATTCTGATTTTTTTTAAATTTTCTTTCGTAAGCCAAAGGGGACTTATGTTTGGTCTGCTAGAACTATGGGATTTGATGAGAAATAAGTTCAATTTTAATTACTGACATATATTAATTCATTATCAAATTAAAATTTTTTTAGAAACATTTTTGAAAAGCCAACTTTTATTAGAACACTCAACACCAAAAGATCACCATACAAAATTAGGCTCCGAGAAAGAGGCTAACTCCCAAATCTACCACTAAGGTCGAGTCTAATAGGCTGGGCTCGAGCTCGCTTAACAAGCTTTCAAAGCTCAGCTCGAGTATATCTATAAACCGTTCATGAGATATATTTTCTGGTATATAGTTCGAACTCTATAAAATCTCAGGTCAATACTCAAAAAGCTCGAATTGCTTAATAAAAGGTCGACTCAAAACTCAATACTCAAATCATTCAAAAAGCTCGACTCACATGTGTATACATAGAAGGTGCAGAAAGCTCGTTAAAACCCCCGACACGAGCCATTTAAAGCTCGAGCCTGGCTCATTCATTTTTTCAAGCTCTAGTTTTTGACTACGAGATCAAGCTCGATAAAAACAAGCCGAGCACGAGTTACTCGATAAAATCTCTACTCGTTTCCAGTCCTACTTCTTTCCTTTCTATCTTTTACATTTCATTTCCATTATTCTTTAGAACACAACGCAACTAACGTAAGAATTATTTTTAAAGCTGGAAATATATATAAAATATTATTTGTACTTAGCAAAAAATACAATAAACCCCCGAAAGAGTTATTTATATTATTCTAGCAAATAAATTTATAGATGTTACTTGAGAATGTAATTGAATTGTAAGACTCTGGAAACCACAAATGTATTCACTAGCAAAGAATAGAATTGAGCATCCAACTATTCGCGTGTCGAAAAGACCAATACGAGAACAAAATGTGGATCTAACACGGCGATGCATCAACTTTCAGCCATCGAATCAAAGATCGTTTCGTTCTACAACTTCTGCCTGGTCGCAGTTACCTGCTACCTTTATCGGTCCTTATCACTGTTGTCTCAGCTTTTGATCATTGATTTGTCGGGTTTTGTCTGTCTTTACAAGCTCAAATTCTATTTCTATGTACAATGTAGTAGCATACAGGTATAATTGAAACTAGATGAACCTTTTCTGCAAGCTCAAAAAGCTCTGCCGCCAGCGGGAATTGTCCATATCATTCATGCTAAAACGTTGCATCGCTGAAAATCTTGTAAGACTTTTGCCATAACGAAGAATCATGAAATCGTTATAGGATTTATGTTTTATCACTACTATATCTCGATTCCAGCTTCTTTATATGCTGCTGTCATTGTGCTCGATGCCTCTTCCAGTGTTCGTCTTCTTTGAATGGTATTGAAGGTTTCGATAACGTCACCTTCTTCCCATTCGTTGAAGTCATCAACTCCAATTCCACACTCTAGTCCTGCATTCACCTGTTCAAGAAAACAAGAGTTTGTATTCGTCTTTCTGGGCGCAAAACTCTGTTTAAAACTTCTGTTTATGATGGATTTTATCAGTAGCATACCTCTTTGACATCCTCCTTGATTCGCCTCAAAGAATCAAGAACGCCAACAAAAACCGTCTTGCCTTTCCGCAGAACCCGAACTCCACAATCTTTTGTTACTTTTCCCTCGGTCACCATGCATCCAGCAATTCGTCCGCTGCCGCTGCTGAACACCGCACGGACATCTGCCGAACCAATTGGCACTTGATCCTGCAAGATAATAGAAATTTCAACTTAAAAGTTAAAAAAACCAACATTTATGAAAATGATGTCCTATGATGCAAATTTGAACACACCTCAACTGGGTCTAGCAGTCCTTCCATTGCAGTTCGCACGTCATCAAGAAGATCGTATATAACTTTATACAACCGTATCTCGACTCCTTTGTTGTCTGCATAGCTTTTAACGGAACCTGATGCTTTAACATTAAACCCAAAAATAATGGCTTTACTAGCAACCGCCAGATCAACATCACTAGTGCTCACGTCGCCAGTTCCTTGTAAAATGAATTTTAAAGTGACATTATCCTGTGGCAGCTTCTGTAGGGCTTGTTTCACAGCTTCAATTGATCCCTAATCATACGATTAAGAGAGTTTAATGGTGTATTTTAGAGCTTAATAAAATATCCCATTTGAACAGTTAGATGTGCATACCTGGAGATCCACCTTCATAATAATGTTCAGCTGGTGCAAATCTAGTCCAGAATTCTTGCCCGATGTAACTGCAGAAGCAAAGGAAGAAAGAGTAATCTTCCCATCTCCGGCCTTGGCCAATATACGTTCCTCTCGTAAGGATATTGCACGTTCCTCTGCCTTCTCTCGTGCAAGATCGAGGGAGTCTACGACCTCAAACTCATCACCGGCGTATGGGACATTGTTTAATCCAATCACCTGAAAAGTATGCAACAAAACTTATGAGGGAAAGATGGTATGTCAATGAATATACTTGAGCGAAATAATAATGCATTTTAGCTGAGAAGCTCATTCTCACATAAATTTCAATCACTTACGGATCATCCTAAATTAGAAAAAGATTGCAACTTGTAGGCTCTGGAGCCATTATGGGAGTAATAGACAAGGAACAAGGAAAACATACGAAATACATACCTGTACTGGTATAGATGGTCCAGCTTCATCAACTCGCTTTCCACCATCATCAAATAGAGCTCGGACCTGTGAATGCCCAAAATCAGAATTTCTTAAACCATCAATGAGATTAGTCCAAGTTAACATCTGAAAGACAAGAGTTCTAAAATCTTGATCTTGCTTAAATATTACATATTTACCAACCTTTCCAAATGCTTCACCACAAACTACAACATCCCCTCTTTTAAGTGTGCCATTTTGCACGATAAAAGTAGCTACTGGTCCTTTTGCTTTATCAAGACCTGCCTCTATGACGGTACCCTTTGCGTTTCTGTCAGGATTAGCCTTCAACTCTTGCAGCTATAATTCAAAAAAAAAAAAAAAAGGAGCACGACAGAGAACATCAGAGAAAGAAAAAGAAGAAAAGAAGAATACAACATATAAGAATCTCAAAATACATAAATAAAGGCAAGTCCTTTTTTGTCCATAGCAATGACTTCTGCATCTTAAGGAATAAGGATCCTACTATTATTTGTATCTCATGCAATGAAAGTTGTATATTGCTAGTTTCACCTCTAGGAAAGGGACATCCGAATAGAGTAATAACCCACATAGCGCAACTGAGAGTATATTATTAACACAAACTATCATAGCCCAATAAACCTTTTGACTAATGAGAGAAACACATGGTGTATTACCATATCGTATGTAATATTGAGTCACATTATAGAAGTATTTAAAAACCCAAAAAAGTTATTTTCTGATTTGGGTTTGAAGATTTGAAATGCATGTGGCAGATAAGAGTGATTTAATATTCCTCGAATAAATCATTTGAGCTATAAAATGACACAAACTAGATAAGCTTACCTCTGCAACAAGCATGGAAGTTTCCAACAAGTCATCAACATTCAAGCCTGTAAGCGCACTGATCTGTAGAAGTTTTTTTTTTTTTTGGGGGTAATAATTATAAGCATAATGTGAAGGATTTGGTGATGAAAAAAATTGAAATTGGGCTTCTCTATTGCACCTGAACCATAGGAACATCACCACCCCAATCTTCTGGTTGTACACCATTTGTAGAAAGCTCCTGCATCACTTGCATGACTCGATCTGAAGCCCCCTCCTTATCTATCTAGATCATCGAAAAAAATCGATGTAATAAACGTTAGCAAACTGTGTAGCCAATTGAAGCATGAAGGGAGGTATGATGGTTCCAACTGGCACCATTTAAGTACAACATTAATAGATACCTTATTAATGGCAATAACAATGGGCACACCGGCTGATTTGGCATGGGCTATGGCTTCAATTGTTTGAGGGCGAATTCCATCATCAGCCGCCACTACAATAATAGCAATATCTGTTACCCTTGCACCACGAGCTCTCATTGCCCCGAATGCCTACACAAATGGACATTGTTATCTAACAAAGTGGAAAGAAGGAAGGTCGTTTGCTAAGAATTATAGTCTCAAGCTTGAAAGTTTAGGTGTGCGATGGAGTTACCTCATGTCCAGGAGTGTCAAGAAAAACGCATGATCGCACAGTGCCGTCAATAGGAACTTGAACCTTATACGCTCCGATTCCTTGTGTGATCCCACCAGCTTCAGAAGCGGCAACCTATAATAGATATAAGTCAAACTTCAATTTGTTTGGATGTCATGCTATCAAGCCTAGCTTCTTCATTCTTAAGTTGAAAAGCTAACTTATAAACGGAGCAAGAATTAATTTTAATCACAAAGAAATCAATGGGGGATGAAGAAAATTAAGTATCAAATATAGAGTAACTGAGTAGGATCCAATGATACCTTGCTTTTCCGAATATAGTCCAAAAGTGTTGTCTGTCATTTGGGAAACAGTAACAAAATGTTAGCATAAACTAGAATTTAAGCAACCTAAAAGGACCAACTATTGGGAGAAACTCGTATGTATTGTTGCTTACTTTCCCATGATCAACATGACCCATTATTGTGAGGACAGGGGGTCTATCTTGTAAATTGTCGAGGTCTTCTTCATCAAAAATTTCTTTCTTTTTCGCCATTTCCTCGATCTTGGTTGGCCCGACATCAATGACTTCTACATCATACTCCCTACAAACCATCTTCACCATCTCCTTGTCCAGTTTTTGCACCCCATCAGGCTTAATACCCTTTGCATAGAGATGCCCAAGTATTTCACCTTCGCTGACTGCCAAGTTGTAAGCTAATTCATCAATTAGCATACCTTCTTCTCCAACTTCCATGAGTTCTACCTTGACAGGTTCAGCTTCCCGAGCTGCTCGCAGTCTAGCTGCCTTCCTACTAGCCTTGCTCCACTTCCTTCCCTTTTTAGCACCAGGAATTGAGACATCAAGTTCTGATGTCTCCTCATCGTGAATTTCATCATCTGCAACCATACGCCTACGTACTCCTGCAGTTGCACCACTTTTCTTTCGGAAATCATCCCTGAATTTTCCAGGAGCAGGGGTCTTTCCTGGTTTAGGAGGTGCTAAAACAGCTTGAGCAATCAATGGGTCAACTGCAGGTCTCTTGGATGCAAACTTGTCAATCAGAATTGGTCCGCTGCGATCTTTTGTTCTCGTACCAGAATCTTTTTCATTGGTACTAGGTGGCCTTGGAGCAGCACCCAAATCCTTCAAGATGGTTGGTTTCTTGACAGGAGGAGCGGCGGATGGTCTTGCTTGTAATTGTGGTTGAACTTTTTGAGGTGGCTGGGGAGGTCTCAGCGGAGCAACTTGCTGACTCTCGACTTTCCCTGTTACCTCAATTTTTGACTTCTCATCTGGAACCTTCTCAATCTTTGTAGCTTCTGTCACAACTTTTTCCACAGTAGCAACTGGATTCCCCTTCCGCCACACACTTTTAAGCGTCTTAGCCTTCCCGGCAGGCGTTACACTAGAACGACTACCATTCCTATCGTTGGAGTTTGCGTTTGTTCTCAAAGGGGGCGATGGCTTTTTGTTTGGCATATTTGTATTCTTGTTTGTTTCTAATCTCTCTGCTTTCTCCAACACCTCCCCCAATGACTCAATCACCTTATTTCTCTCTTCTTGATCATCTAACTTCTCCCTTCCAGAACCACCACCAACCTTTGATGGGTCCCAACCAGCATTACTGGCTCCAGAAACCTGTTCTATCTTAGGCTCGGGCGGTTTTAACACAGGGCGATTTGGCTTAAGTAAAAGATCAGCAGCATCATCTTTGCTGCTTTTATTTGTGGCACTAAGTGATACCGAAGTACCTTGATCAGTTATAAAATCAGTAGTCACAGAATATTTACAAATCGAAACATATCTCCACCTCTTCCCGACCAACAGATTATGAAATCCCCAAGAGCTACTGGGGAAATAAACTCTCCTAATTGATAATCGGGTCCCTTCCAATTGGCCAGAAGAGCAAGCGCATGTACTTCCCAAACCCACTAAAGAAGCAAAGGAAGCCATAATTGCACACTCTATATATACCCCCACATTACTTTCCTACCCACAGGGACAATTTCTCAAACACCTTACCTGCAATGGCTTAATAACACAAACAAACACCCTCCTTATACCCACTTAACTACAGATTAAGCCCCAAAGTATGCAAATGGGTCAATTCAGAATATAAAGAACAGGGTTTCGAGTTCATCCAATAATACGAAATACCCAGAAATAGAAAAAGATAGGAAATTGAAAACCCACAAGAGAAGATGAAATCTTTACCTCTGAAAATTCGGGGGTTGTTTGTGGGGTGGATTGGGTGTAGTTAGCAGAGCCGTTAACCGTGTGGTTGTAGAGGAAAGGGGGAGTTTTTGGGGATGAAACCAGAGTGTGTGTTTGTGTAGGCTCGGTGTTTGTGTGTGTGGCTAATTTTGTGCCTCTCATCAAATGATAACAGTACATGTGTCTGATAAGGTTTCAAGATTTCTTTTGTTATCATCCCACCAAAAACACAAATATTACTTTGGTTTTTTTTTTTTTAAACAAATTTCTTTCGTTGAAAAACAAATTTCGTATAATTAGCCAACCTAACAAACTTCGTAAATAAATACAGTGAAAACAAATATAGTGGTTAAATCGTCAAATTATCTTGTTAGAAATATTGATTTGGATGTTAAGAAAATAAGAATAAGTCAACAAGTAGATGTTCTTAACATCAAGTTGAACACTTTTCAATAACAACAATTTGTCTAAATCGGACTTCTGAATTTTGTTATGGCATCAACACAAGCTGATTAGCATCATCTATAACGAGCGATGTTTAAACATCATCGTCTGTAGAAGAAACTTCTACACAACAACACTTCAAAATTCGTATTTGTTAGGATGGCTCGCCCTGATCTTAATATGTTAATCGGTCACCAAAACCATAGCTAGCACTTTGGCCTCTTGGACCCTACCAGAAGTGCTGCCCCCTCATCCCCACACTAAGTTGGGTCTGGATTCAATTCAGTTTTCACAAGCATGTACTCTGCACTTACTATCCTCGTGAGTCGTTGACACTTGTGTCCTAGTGATTTTCAGATAATTTCAATGACACTAAAATACATATAGTATGGACACAGTGAGTTTTCAGATAAATTCAGTAACATTAAAATAAATATGACGATACTAAAATCAATAACATATAATCAGGAAAAATGAATTAGCTCAATGGGAGACCCATCAATTCTACTCATGCAACAAGGTAAATTCCGATTCTAGATTTGTATATCTCTATCAAGATTTCATGCATATCTCGTTTCATTGCGACTTCTATTCTAGGCTTTTCTTTTGCATACTAGTTAGTCGTCAATTTCATTTTTGGATATATAAAGTGAACTCTTTTTTAGATAGCTAGGCTTACGATTCTGTAAGATTAAAAGCTTTTGGGAACCAATAAAATATAGAGATCCGTAAGGGTTATAAAATTTTAACAAAGTGGTGTCCAACTTACATTCAATTCTTCCAAATAAAGTTATTATAATTTTCTAAAATATTCTGTGTCAATTCTATGTGTTTTTCCTTTTACTACGGTTGTTGTTTTGTAATTAATGATAAATATATTAGAATGTTAGATACACACACATACATATATGTGTGTGTGAGTGTGTGTAGATTTAGGTTCAAGTGAGAACCACTTATTATGCAGTGCACCGAAAGGTATCACTCTTAAAAATAATTTTTTGAAATATTGTTTCTTAAACATGTTTTAATTAACATTACATAGATGATATATAAAATTCATGTGCATTAACACATTCTAAGTGTATGAAATCATTAATCACATAGATGTACGTTCACATATATGCAAATTAATGTAAGTGTACATTCACTTAATCTTTAAGGAGTTAAGATTTGTAAATTTATGTGAAATTTACAATCATCTTTATAATGTTAATTAAAACATGTTTATGAAAAATAATTTTATAAAATTTTTTTTAATGACATCTTCTGATGCACTGTATAATGAGTGGTACTCTCACAAACTATATCATTATCATTAATAGTTGAATTAAAGGCATTAATAATTTATTAAGCCACAAAAAGAAAACATCCAGCCTAAGAATTAAAAATGCTATTTGGACACAAATGAATTACCAATAAAAGATCTTGAAGGTAACTTAATAATCCTTTATGTAACCCAAGATGATTTACAATAAATACTTAAGCCCAATCTATTATTTTTATTTACTGGCCCAAATTATGAAACCTTTTCTCTCTCTCGGTCGGTTAATTCGTCAAATATCCAGCGCATCTACTGTTGCCGCCGGCCGACCACCATGACGGCCGGACTACCTCCGACGACTCCACCCTTCCTTTCCTCATTGATTCCGGTAGCATTTCATCATCAATTTGTCCAGATTTTATAAAAATTATAAATTCAAAAAAAATAAAATAAAATAAAATCTTATTGACCTTATCATTCAGACTTAATTATTGGAAAACATACTATTCAAGTTTCTAAGCCTATGTCTAACATTTTCTTTGCATTTGAGATCGAAAAACTCCATTAATGGAGGTTTTAAAGGCTTATGAAGATTAGATGGAAAAGATGATATTAATAACTACACAACTTAATCATTTATAGATTCCATACTTATTTTAAAATCAAATTAATTCATCAAATATCCATTGTTAAATATTAATGACGTGAGTGAAATGGAGATTATACCTTAAAAAACAACTGTGATTATTTATAACGATATTTTTTTTTGATGAAGATGATTCTAACTTCCAAATTTCAGCCTCAAATCTCCAGATTCCATAAATTGAGTGTATGTTTTGTATATTGATGGGAATCGAAACTAGGGGTGTAAATGAGCCGAGCTACTCGTGAGCTACTCGAGCTCGACTCGTTAAAAGCTCGAATTAAACAAGCTCGAGCCGAGCTCGAGCCTAAATTCGAGCTCGTTTAATAAACGAGCTCGAGCCCGAGCTTCATATATCAAGCTCGCGAGCCTAAACGAGCTTAAACGAGCCTATATATAAATATATTTTTAAATTAATAAATATATAATATATAGATTAAATAAATATAAATATATTAAAATAACAAATTATATATATTATATAAAAAAGATTATTTAAAAATTAATTTAAAAATTAATATATATAATAAACGAGTCGAGCCCGAGCCGAGCTCGAGCTTGGAAAATTATTCACGAGCCGAGCTCGAGCTTTACATACAAAACTCGAAACGAGCCGAGCTCGAGCTCGAGACTGGTATTTTTAAACGAGCCGAGCTCGAGCTTAAACGGGCTCGAGCTCGGCTCGGCTCGTTTACACCCCTAATCGAAACCCTTTCTGTGTAACAATTTGGTTCGAATGTTATCATCATTCAAGAATCAAGATTGATTGACAAATTAAGGTTGTTTTTCAAGTTTTAATATTATGAGTTTAAGTTTGTGACTAAAAATTTATATAAGTTAGAATTCAGTAGTTGTATTTCTTTTTCGTTGATTGAATCTAGCTTTTTGGATGGAATCGAAGCTTTTGTCGGTTCATAATGCTATGTTTATATACAAAATGGTTTAGCTATATGCTACATCTCGATAGTCAACTCCGTGTTGTCTTTTCGTAGAATGACATATATGAAGGATATACGACACGATGATTAAGCAATTAAGGGACTTTAAAGAAACCTTTATAGGATTATTAGGAACCGTTTGGCTCGTTGTATAAATAACTGAATGAATTGAATTCAAATCGAGTTAGTTTAAGTGTCGTCTGGTACGATGAAATACTAAGGAATGAAATCGTTTAAGTTTATAAGTTTTTATCATCCGATAGGAATCTTGATTATCAATGGAAGAGAACGAATAACTGAGTTTAATATAAATTTCATTTCTTTATCAACTTAAAATGGAGATTTTATAGTTTTTACTTCATATTGTATGTCAATATTTCATTATGTGTAAGTATATATCATTGATTAAAAAGACGTATAACTTTAAGTGATTCCATTCTCTATGATTTCATCATACCAAATGCCATACAGTGTTTGGACCTTTATATTACAAAAAGAAGGAACTTAAATATAATTAAAAATTTATCAAATTGGATTCTAACATTTCACAAGTAATAACACTAACCAACACTAAACATTATGTCCAATTAAATCGCACGTGACATAAAGATAAATTAACAGGAGGAATAGTAACTTTAAAGTATATAGCTACTTCTTTTTATTATTACATTTAGCATCGAAAAATTACAAATTAACCTAATTGAACAATTTTCACATAGATAGATTGAAATTGCCACATAACAAAAAGTAACAAACATATATATGCTATAAAGCAAATACAATCTATCCTATAACATTTATCATACCTTCATATTTTTTTTTTTAATTTTTCTTCTCTTCCATGGAAAAAAAACACACACATAGTAAACCCTAAAAGTCCCACTCTTAATTTCCAAAGTCAATGATCTCGATCCCTTTATGATGATACACAACAGGCGCATCATACCTGCTGAACAGCCTGTATGACGAGATCAGGGACAACAAAACATAGCAAATTACCACCATGAAAGTTATGATGATCGATGAGATTGCATTTCTACAGAAGTGCCCATAGGATCCGCAGACTTCGCTCCAGGTCACCGCCACGTCTCCTTTGTATGTTAGATATGCCACCTCCGTTGCTACCGCACCGGCAGCCAATATTAGGTATGTTAAAACCTATACATATACATAATGCATATTTTTGTTAGTCACCATTTTTTGCTTTGTACGTATATAAATCTTTATAAAAGGTAAAAATATGTATGCGGAATGTGTGGTTCAAAATAATGCGATTTAATTCTTCTATTTTAGTTAACTAGTGAATATGAAAATAAACTTTTCTAGTTTCTAGTAATGAATTGTCCTATTAATATATGAAAATTTAGAAGTTAATTGACGTAAATAAAAAAGGAAAAATAGCATGATATAACTGTGTAACTTTAATATTGTTTCGATTTAGGTAGTGTATATTTAGGCTGTGTATTTTCAAAGTTTATCAATTCGGTGGTTCGATAACCTGGAAAAACCAATACGACTGGTTACCATGCTGACATGTACTTTGTCAACTTTTTGATTTAGATTGTATACTTTTAAATGTGTTTCGATTTAGATTGTGTATTTTTAAAAACATTTTGATTTGATAGTTGAACTATCTAATAATTTATATCAACTTGCATTAATATTTCATTCATTGATGCGTTTCTATTTTCGGATTGCTCTTACTCTACTTATCGATGAATAAATAACTCAATTGAGTAAATTGATAAGAACTTACAAGTTCGGTAGTTCAAAAGCGATTTGCACTGTCAAATTTATATTCTTTTTTTTTTTTGACATATTATTTCTCAATCAAGTAATTTATTAATCAAAAAGAATATTTCATATCTATTTTATATAATTGAGTTAATTATTAATCGAAAAGTGATGTAATAGTGAATAGAAAGGAAGACGACGATAGATGGAGCATTGTTATTGGTTACGAGGCAGTTCAACGTCCCATGTTTTTGAAAAATAATTGAAAGATGATATGACAATGATCTGAAAGATGATATGACAATGATCTGAAAGAAGATGTCAATAAATGGAACACTAATACAAGTTAATGTCAGTTTTTAGTTTGTTCAACTACGAATTCGAAACACATTTGAAAATACACAACTTAAATCAAAACACTTTAAAAAATACACAACCTAAATCAAAACATTGACAAGGTACACGTCAACATGAAAACTGATAGTGCCGATTTTCCAAGTAGTACTACCTAGACACGAACCGAAAATAACACACAATCTAAATCCAAACAATACTGAAAATACACCAATTTCATGTCATTTTCCAATAATAAAAAAAACATGTGAAATCGTTGCCTTAAATAACTTCTGTTAAAGTTTAATCCTTTTTCATGGGATAAAAAATTGATTAGCTTTTCAATAGAAAAAATTTGTCTTTTCGAATAAGATTAAGAAAAAGTAAAAATTATGTAAAAACCAACTTATTTTTGATATTTTATTAATTCTTTCTGTACCAAAAACTTTTTCGTAAAAATCCTCATTTTGAATTTTTACGAATTGTATTTATTTAGGAGTTTTTTATAACATTTTGTTATGTTAAGAAACTTTTATGGAAGCATTTTTCATGTAGTGATTTTTACGAGAACGATTTTAAATTGAAGAACTTTTATGGAAACGTTATTTGTGTAATGACTTATTCAAAAAATACTGAAATTTTTAAAAAAAACAATTGGTAACTTTAAACAAGTAAATATTAAAGTGATCATCTTTTAGGTAACTGGTGAATTTAACCTGCACCAATTAGCATATATGCCAAAAATATTCTTTAACTGTATTATACATTATTAATTGTTTAATGTATTTTGGGACATACATACATACATATATATGTGTGTATCCTATTAAAAAACATGAGAAACGTGAAAAGGAATTTTAGGCCCCGAGTATATTATTAAATAATTAAGGTTCCACTTGAACTATGATTAAAAAAAACATGGGCTGTTAAAATTTATAGCCAAAATTCTTCAAGATTTAACTTTTTATATATGTGTAGAATTGGGTTCAAGTGACTATCACATCTTTAAAAGTACCTAAGTCCTAAGGTACCATTCAAAACGAATTTTTTGGCACAAAAATATACGAAATAACATTATAAATTAATAAAAATTGGTATTATAAGTCTTTATTAAGCAAAGTACAAAAAAAGTCATGTGAATGAATGAATTTCTATACGTGATTGTTTTTTGTGATTTTACTTGATAAAAACTCATGATACCAATTTATATTAGTATACAACGTTATTTTACACACTCTTATGTAAATTTTTTTTAAAATACTTCGATACCCTGCGAGAAAATGATACTTCCAGGAACTTAAACATATACATACATACATACAAATAGCGTGAGAAACACTTTGATTTATCTTTTACATAATGATTCATCATTTTTTGAATATATAAATAGTGAATCAAAAATTTCAGATTTAATAAATCAACAATTCATTATTTGTTTACATTGATTCATTAGTTTTTGAATTTATAAATGAATCACAAATTAAAAAAAAAATAAGTGAATCTATTTACATGATTAGTAAATCAATATACAAAGTTAATAAATCTTAGAGTTTCTTATACTTTTCAAAATATATTTAATTTCTCACTATTATCTAAACATATGTATGTATGTGTATGTCAAAGTTTAAGATAGGTTATCAAAGATAACCGTGGAGACTCGAAAATATCTTCCGAGAATGATTAGTTTTTAGTTTTTACGCATTGGATTGGATTATTGTTTAATATATTGGTTATATTTTACCACGAGTCCCATTAAAACTTATATTAAATTGTTTTCCACGAATACCCACGATTATCTCTATTCTTGGACGGTTATTTTTTTATTGAATCTTCTTTTTTTAATAGCTAAAGTTAGTGGTTAATTGTTAGCATCTTTTTTTGATAGACACCTTAAGGATGATGATTAAACCACACACCTCCACCTAAAGAGAAACGCATTTGGCAAAGCTCGAACTCGAAATCTTGACCAAAGGTAAACCCTCTCACTTTTGGTTAAAATAAAACAGAGTTTGCAACAAAAATTTTTACCAAAATAGTTAGGGTAAAACAAAGTGATGGAAACAAAAGGTCATATTAAAGTCTAATACTTTTGATGCCCAATCAATACTTTACTACTATAGATTTAAGAACAAGTTTAAACGTCGATTAAAATTATTTTATTGCACAAGTTAAAAAGAAAAACGCTTTTACATATGTAATATTTGAAAGTGAAATCGAAAACCTGGTCAAGTAGGAAGAAGGTCCAGGCTCGTGGCATGGTTATAGGCCGAGGTATCGCGGTGAAAGCTGCCGATAGTAGCGAATAACCGGCACATATCCCATTTGCGTGCACCAAAAACCTGCAATTAATCAATCATTTTTAATTTTTTTTTACACAGCAGAACACGCTTACTCATTTAAAACTATTTCTAAATATACACTTTTATCCACGATGAGACTCAAACTCTCAACTTTGAGGATCTCCTTAACACCTATTTGGTACAGAGAATTAAGACTAGGGAACTTATTTCCATTTCCCCAGCCTTAATTTTCTGTACCAAACGCACTAGTACCACCAAGCTAAAAGACCTATGGTAATTAATCATTTTTGTTAATCAGCCAGCCGAAACTTTAGCTAGCCTGGCCATAGTTTCACCGGCTGATCGAAATAATACCTGAAAGCAGTGATGTTGGAGTAGGAAAGGGAGCCGTATTCGTTAGTCTCGGAATCCTTAAGCATAACCACCAGCGCAGCCACACACAGCCCCACCGGAAACAGCCTCAGCAGCGTCTCCACCGTCCGTATTCCATCTCCGGCAGCTTCATTTTCTTGTTTCGTTCCTCCTCCTCCTCCTCCTCCAGTAGTGGTGGTCGTCTTTTCCGCCATTATTGACCACAAAAATTAAACTGTAGATTTATGAATTTACTTATGGTGATGGAGATTGAGATGAGATTGTGTGTGATGTATGATATGATTCATTATATATATATATATATATATATACACACACACACACACCTAATAAATGGTACTGAATGCAAAATATTGGTTAGGTTTGGTGATATTACATTCAATGCTTTCATTAAAATGAGTTTGGTGTTCCCCATGTACACCATATCGATCATCGTATGTATGGTCATATCCATCCACTTTTTTTTTTTTTTTTTTTTTTAAATTTTAATTAACCCATTTAATTATACAAACAATTTAACAATCATTAATTAAATAAAAGGATAATTACAAAAATAATCAAAATATAAACTCACTTCTCAAATTTTACTTAAAAAAAACTCAATACTTATCGTTTACGTGACGACAACTATTTACGTGACTTGTAATTTTTAATGCATTACGTTACAAAAGATAAAAAGTAACGTAAAGTACATTACCTTTAGGTTACCAAATCTATTCTTGGAAAGGAGCACAATGGGATTTGGTAACGTAAAGTAAGAGTACTTTACGTGATAATTCACCTTTTTGTAACGAAATGCATTAAAAATAATAAAAATAACAAATAACGTAAATATTGATCGTCACGTAAATGTGGTAACAAAAATGTTGGGTAATTTGGCAATGTGATTTTTTTGGGTAAAAATTGAGAAACGGATTGTTTTTTTTTTTTTTAAACGTATTTTTGTAATGATTTCTTAAATAAATGGTTAAGCATGTTCATAACCATTTAACTTTCATATTTGTTTTATTTTATTACACTAAACTATTTTTATACGCATTTAGCTACTAAAAAAGTATACATGTTTGTCCACTAACTTATTATATTTTATACACACTAGCCATTAGTTTTAATCATCTTTACAAAATATAACAATAAACTAAAGTTTAATGCCTAAGGTGCCGTTTGGATTGCATGATTTTAAAATGATGGATTCTAAAATGATAGGATTTTAAATTAGTTAGGAGGGTGAGTGCATTATGAAATGAGAAGAAGTGAGGAATGTGAAATGCTAATTGAAGCTAAATCCTTTCCTTTTAGGTGCCGTTTGGATTGCATGATTTTAAAATGATGGATTCTAAAATGATAGGATTTCAAAATTATTAGGGGGGTGAGTGCATTGTGAAATGAGGAGAGGTGTGGAATGTGAAATCCTAAATGAAGCTAAATCCTTCCCTTTCAGTTTTTATCCAAACATGACATAGGAGGATTTCTAAATCCAAATCCTAAATGAGTTGTTAAAATCCTACAAACCAAACGCCACCTTAGTTTTTATCCAAACATGGCATGGGAGGATTTCTAAATCCAAATCCTAAATGAGTTGTTAAAATCCTACAAACCAAACGGCACCCAAATGTTTAAAAAATAGTTAATGATTAAATTAGACAAAATTAAAAGTTGAATAATCTAAAGTGTATTTAACCCTGAATTATCTTAAGTACTTACATGGTAAAGTTTAAGATTAGATTCTGAGATTATTTTTACAGTCCCAATTTACTTAAGTATATGCTACCACCGTTCTAAAACAAATGTATTTGTTTAGCAAATGTGTGATTATTACACTTTTTTTTTTTTAGGAAAGAAAACTACTTTTTAAACATAAAATTATTGTTGAAACTTAAATATTGTAATCATATATTTTTTACAAGTAAACATTTACTTTGAGACAATTTAAAATAAAATGATGGACATTTAATTTGAAACAGTAATAGTGTAAAATAGCATTAAATATTCATTCATGCAACAATGTTTTATATTTTCATTAATTTGTGCAAGTAATTAAGTTGATTTGCTACACATTATATTTATTTAATCATGTTTAAAGAAAATCAATTTATACGGCATGTGCATTACAGCTTGTTCAATATAAATTAACTACCATCATTTAAGGCGTATGAGCATATGTTGTGTGTGGCATTGTACATATGCAAAGCAGATATAACTGATTAATGAGTGAACATTTCATATTTTCATACAATATAAATTTGTTATAAAATTATAGGGCAAATTACCAAAAAAATAATAAAAAAATTCAAAAATTGACAATGAAGGTAATGTAAAAAATTTTAGGCCAAGAAAGATAACAAAAAATTTAAATTTGACAAAAAAAAAGGATATTGATGACCAATTAGAAAGATACATTTTTAATTTATGCTCTCTTTTTTTGGTAAAAGAAATAATATTTGATTATCTTTCTTGGCCTAAAATTTGAATTTCATGTCATTTCTTGACCAAAATAGAATTTTATATTACCTTTCTTGTTAAAAAAACAATTTACAATATCTTTATTATCAAATTTTGTAATTTATATTATCTTTATTGGTAATTTTTCTAAAATTATATTATAATGGATTTTGTTACATAAAATTGATACAATAGCGTAACATTATTACATAACTAAGTAATTAATCCAAAATTAAAGTATGTTAGTTTAAAATATATTATTAACTATCAACATGCATGATGCATCATATCATCAAGAGAAATAAATAAAAATAAAACGAGTCAGATGGTTTAGAAGTCATGAAAACATGCTTAAGTGTACATTTACAACTTTGTAATTATTTTAATCAAATAAGTAAATATATACAATAATTTTTGTAATTTATAGTTAATATATTATTGTTATTTATATAAAAATTAAAAGAATAAGTGAACAAAAGAAATCAATCGAGTACTATAGTATGGAGGATAAATATGGTGTGTGGTCATTATAGGAACGGAGGAACAAACCTTGTGTGTCATTTAATTGATGTGGAAAGCAAGTCACATGTTTTTATAACTGTAACATTTTTTTTTTTTTAACAACGAAAGTTAGAAATAATCGGAAGCTTCGACAATGTCATCACCCCGCTTAATTAGACCACCCAAATCATTTAATGATGTGGAAAGTAAGTCGCATGTTTTTATTACCGAAACATTTATTTGACGTATATACTTTATTTGCATTATTATGAAAAAAATTAAGTAACTTTGCTATACCTAACACAATTGACAATAAATGATATTAATTAAATCATCATTTAAACAATGAATTAAGTTATTATGATTAGTGGTGTGTAAAAGTCAATCTAGGCCATACTAAAACTAGTTATGTTTGGACCGTTACTGATTCTAGGATTAAGAAAAAGTCGTTTTTAATTTGATTTGGTCCGATCCATTTAAAACTGAGACTGAACATTATACAAAACCGACTTCAAGACTCGTTGAATTATTGCACGACTGATTTCAAGACTGATTGCATCATTGCACATGCTTCCATTCAAATACAAAACCCCAATGGGGCGTTCGGTTCACAAAATCTGATGGAATTTGATGGAATTGGAATGAAAATTTCATTCCGATGTGTTGTTTGGCGGTAAAAAGGAATGAAATGAAGATTTTTTTTTAAAAAAAAAAAACCACTTTTGAAGGAATCTATTTTCCTTGGGTTAGTGTCATGGAATTTAAATTCCATTCCAAAGATTTTAACATGTCTAAAACCAAACCCTAGACTTCATCTTCACTCACCTCCATTTCTATTTGGACATATTTCATTCCTTGACAAATTCCATTCTAGGAATAAACATTCTGCGAACCAAACGCCGTCTAAATGGGCGTTTGATCCTCCAGATTCAAGGGTAATTTGAAGCGGGCCAGTCTTATGGAATTTGCTATGTGCCTATGTCATAGTTACAGAATAGGTCCTTTAAATTTTATTAATAATGTATAGGAAACTTTTAACCATGGTTTTTAAGATCTCGATATTGATCATAAGATCTTACAATTTTACGTTCGTTATCAATAAAACAAGTCCATCATTAGTAGTATCCCTTATTGGGTAAGATGTTAGTCAAGATCTTAAGATTTCGATCTGATCATATTTTTACCTAAATTAAAATTAAAAAAACAATTAAAAACTAGTTATATGAAATAAAAATATAAACATTTGTTAATTACCTAGTTTGTACATAACAACAATATTTATATAACACTAGAGTTTAATACTCTAGAATATAAATATCTAATTAAGTAAGTAAAGTATCAAAATCAATAACAGTTGTACTGAACAACATCGATACTAAAAGAAAATTTGTTACCCATTGTATATAAAAATAAAAGTGTGAAACAAAATATATATGGATACAAACTCGCAACACTTAGATATATTGATGATAGTATTTTACAAAATCCGATTAGTCAATCTACTCTTACAAACACAAATTTAGAATAATAACCATCTCAACACTTTTTGCATAAAAAAAACATATTGAGAAATGTAAAAAAGCGAAAAGCTTGCATCTTAAAGAAAAACTGAAACAAAGAATGTGAAGGCCAATGGTGATAAATGAAAATTCAAAACAAAAAAAAAGTATGCAAACTAGAACTCTAACATCTCCAAATCAATCAAAATAAGCAATCTTTGTATGCAATTCATTAGAGCATATTATTGAACACCTAGTATGCTAAATCAATACGAGTGCAACACTTCCAGATCTACATCAACGATCCCAACCATTCCTCATTCCCTTCACTACTTCACTAAATAGAAAATTAAAACTTACTACTATATTGTAATCAATATTCATTTAAATCTACAAAGTACAAAATTTAGACTTATAGTGTTGGGGTGTTGAATATGATCGGAAATCAAATAGAAAAACCATTGTTGTGTGTCCATAGTAGCCTCAGTCCTCATTGTTAATTGTTACAGTTGACTTATAATAGTATAATCATTTACCATGTCTATTGTTGCTTCATCGCCACCTCATTAAAACCAACGCTGCAATAGATTTCTTGGTAATCGCAATGTCAATTGAAGCGGCTCTAGTATGCATCTCTGACTCTCATTGGCTCTGATCGCCTAAGGTGTTTCGGTTATATGGGCCTTTGCCAACAATGACTAATATTTGTGGTAAACATACGTGCATCCTGTGTGGTTGAGCTGCCTGCATAGGGTCATAAGCGGACCTGATGAAGCGAAATGAATCCGATTGCATTTGATGACGTATTATAGTTCTTTGATATAATTCAATTCCTAAATTAGATATTACTAGATTATTACCCATGTATTACATGGATTGATGTAAAAGATTTGTTATAAATTAAATATTAATAAAGAGGTGGGATCCATTAAAAACCTTCAAATTTTTTTAAAATTAAGATACAATAAAAACCAATAAAAAGATAACATACATGCAAAATCATTGAGTCAATGGTAACAAATGATGACTCTAAGTCAATGTTTAAGTCAAAGAAGACGACTGAAATGTGATTCAAAATATTTGAATTATTGATTTAATGGTAAAAAATGATGATCTAAGTCAATTTTTTAAAATTTTTTATTATAAAATTAAATTTTTTTATTTTACCGATTTTTTTAAATTATTTACTCTTTAGGACATTTAAACATGAAGTTTATTATTTTATAGATTAAAAAAAAATTATTTTAGCTTGTTAATCTTGAAAACTTTTAATGAATATTAATTGTAGTTTGAATTATTTTAGGTAACAAAATTAATAAGTTTCAACAATAAAGTTTAAATTAAATCAATTAAATGATAAGAATGTTACTAAAATTAATGTTAATTTTTATTTTTGGAAAAAGAGCGGGAAAATGAAAAAATGGAGGCATTAGAAAGGTGACACGTGGCAGGAATTGTTCTCAATTATTATAATATATAGATATAGATTGTATTGAAGGAAATAGTTTTTAGCTACCATCTTGTCTCTTGCAACCTTTAATTTGCCTTGTTTATGTAATTTTTCAGAAAAAAAAAATAGATTTATTGAGAAATTGAAATAAAAAACATTCGAGGGGGCGAAAATTAAAATTGACAAACAATATATAGTTGGTTATATGTACTAAACATGCACAAAAGTAAATTAAATGTTGATAATATGATATAGTTTAATAAAACTTTATTTAATTAAATAATAGTGAATGTGCATGTTGGTTAAACATGAATGTTACATACTTAATTACTTATGTAGTAGATACAGTTCAGCCGGCCCAATTTGATGTTTTGGACTAGTGTTATTCATGCTTGATCTGGCCCAGATCCATTTTTATTTGGAGGGTCTGTAAATAGATTAGAAAGCATCCGATTGATGATAAAAAGATCATTTACATTGCTTGAACAAAGATTTTAGGACTGGTTTTAAAGTTGAATCTTTCTAAAAGCTTTTAATGCTAGTTTGCATGCCAAGTGATTGTGGAAAATGAGGTTTAATTTGTGAAATCAACTTATCATTTCATCCAATCTGGAAAACACATCGATCACTAATTATAGAGTGACACGACAATAAAACCATAGTTTTTTCGTGCAGGAGAGATTTATTTGATTCTTTCATTCTTTTATTCTTTTTGAATTTCCTTTGTTATCAGTTTTCGTGTGAACAATCAAATTATGACAAACCCTAATTCAAATATAGTAATTTATTAATCATTTATTCCAACTCCATAATGTAGAAACAGTACTGTTGTTGCCGAATCTAATGAGAAGCTAGCTAGCTTAAGATCACTCATGAAGTTATTTTCCCCATGGTGCGATCTTCCTTACGCGCTACTCTAGATTACAAATAGATCCTTTAAATCGCATGTAAACTAGGTTAATTGGATTTCGGATCCTCATGATTTCATGTATATCTTCTCTTTTCAGAGCTATATGCATAGTTTTCATTTGGGTATGTAGAAATAAAATTTAAAAATCCAACGTAATCATCATGTTCAAAATTGGATACGACGAGGCAATACCACCGAGGCACCGAGGTGTCAATTGAATGACCTTGTTTTTGTGGTTCAAATGCACCTAATTTGGTTAACCTATAAGTAAATATTTTTATAGATAGTTTGAAAATCATTTAGAAATCCATAAATAAAAGCTAGTCCACTGGACGAATAATATATACTATAAAAAATAATCCACATATATATTCATTTTGTGGTTAAGATGCACAACAAAACCAGGAATTAAAAAAACATAGACATACATATGTACCGTTGGATTACAAGAATTCATGTAACTTCTCTTATGATTATAATTTAATAGTTTTTTTCGCTATCACTCTTATTGGAAACAGACCAAATCAATGATGATCATCGATATTCTGATTACAATCATCATTTAATTAAATTGGGTCAATTCTATTCGCACCCTCTTATGATGTGAGTCATGTGACCTCTCCGCACTCTCTAATTGATTTGACATTTTCATATTGTTTTAATACTATTTATATTATAAAATATTCAAAAAAAGGTTATGATGTGATGCGTTTATAGAAGTGCGACTAGTAAAAGGAAGGTATGAATAGCAACCCTTTTTAATTTGTACATGCGGTATTAGATTTGAGGTGTCTAGGTTTTGCATTTAGTTTCTAGTAAAAATTTAGTACGGATAAAAATTTAGATATTACTGTATTGAAGAAAATAGTTTTGAGCTACCATCTCGTGTCTTGCAACCTTTAATATTTGCCTTGTTTATGTAAGTTTTCAAAAAAAAAATATATATATCTATTGAGAAATTGAAAAAGAAACTTCGAGGGGGATAAAATTAAAATTGACAAACAATATATAGTTAGTTGGTTAAATGTACAAAACATGCACAAAAGTAAATCAAATGTTGATAATAAAATGTTACACATTAACACAACTTTATTTAATTAAAATAATAGTGAATGTGAATGTGCATGTGCATGTTGGTTAAACATAAATGTACATACTTATGTGATTGATATTCAGTCGGCCCAATTTGATGTTTTGGACTAGTGTTATAATTCATGCTTGATCTGGCCCAGATCGATTCTTTATTCGGAGGGTCTGTAAATAGATTAGAAAGCATCCAATTGATGATAAAAAGATCATTTAGATTGCTTGAACAAAGATTTTAGGACTGGTTTTAAAGTTGAATCTCTCTAAAAGCTTTTAATGCTAGCTTGCATGCCAAGTGATTGTGGAAAATGAGGTTTAGTTTGTGGAATCAAGCTATCATTTCATTTCCAATCTTGCATTCTTTTATTCTTTTAATCTTTAAATTTTCCTTTGTTATCAGTTTTCGTGTAAATAATCAAATTATGACAAACCCTAATTCAAACATAATAATTTTTTTATATTTATTACAACTCCGTAATGAAGAAACAATATTGTTGTTGCCGAATCTAATGAAAAGCTAGCTAGCTTAAGTTCACTCATGAAGATATTTTCCCTATGGTGCGATCTTCCTTATGCGTTGCTCTAGATTCCACTATTCCAGATAGATCCTTTAAATCGCATGTAAATTAGGTTAATTGGATTTCAGATCCTAATGATTTCATATGTGGTCGGTTATTTCTTCTTTTTTTTTTTCAGAGCTATTTGCATAGTTTTCATTTGGGTGCGTAGAAATAAAATTTAAAAATCCAACGTAATCATCATGTTCAAAATTGGATACGATGAGGCAATACCACTGAGACACTGAGGTGTTGATTGAATGACCTTGTTTTGTGTTTCAAATGCACCTAATTTGATTAACTTGTTAGTAGATATATTTATAGATAATTTGAAAATCATTTAGAAATCCATTAATAAAAACTTGTAATATATACTATAAATCTAATCCACAAATAAAATCATTTTTTGCTTCAGATGCACAACAAAACCAGAAATTAAAAAAACATATACATACGTATATACCATTGGATACAAGAATTCATGTAACTTTTCTTGTGATTATAGATTTAACAGTTTTTTTTTCGCTATCACTCTTATTGGAAAGAGACCAAATAAATGATGTTCATCAATATTATAATTTAAATCATCATTTAATTTGGGTCAATTCTATTCGCACCCCTTTTATGACGTGACCTCTTCGCATCCAATTGATTTGACATTTTCATATTATTTTAGTAATATAATAAAATATGAGAAAATTACCAAGAAAGATAATATAATATATAAAATTTGACAATAAATGTATTGTAAATTTTTTGGCCGAGAAAGGTAATGTAAAATTTTATTTTGGCCCAGAATAGACATAAAATTCAAATTTTAGGCCAAAAAAGATAATCGAATATTATTCTTTTACCAAAAAAGGAAACATAACATTAAAAATTTATATTCTTAATTGGTCATCAATACCCTTTTTGTCAAATTAAAATTTTTTGTTATCTTTCTTAGCCTAAAAAAGTTTACATTACATTTACCATCAATTTTTGTACTTCATATTACATTTTCTTGGTAATTTTCCCATAAAATATTCAAAAAAGGTTATGTTGTGATGAGCGTAAGAAAGTGCAACTAGTAAAAGGAAGGTGTGAATAACAACCCTTTTTAATTTGTACATGCGATATTAATTCGAAGTGTCTAGGTGTTACATTTAGATAAAGTATATATACATTGTTTATTGAAGGTTCTTAACAATTTGATATTTAAATGTATAAAAATTCCAATTTGCATTTGCTAAAGGTATAATTTATCACTCGAAACTAAAAATATATTCGGAGATATATGCGTGTGGGTGATTGAACCCTTCTTGAATGGTTTTTGTTTTGGAATAAATTAATACATATAAGTAAATAAAAGTAGAAAAAGCTAGCAAGAACTAGGCAAAGTAGAATAAAGAGAGGGAGCAATGTTATGTAACACAAGAAAAAACTACATGACCAAATACACAATAGCTAAAAAGGAAAACCTAACTAAGCATTATCCATCATAGATAGATAAAATAACTCGGATTTTGCCGTTATAACACTTCCAAATCACCTAACATGTTGCAAATCACAACATCAAAAAAACTTTTTGCAATAACTTAACAGACACTTATAGAATTTGATTGTAACCCCGCTCGATTAAATTCTTTTATTATAATTGGATCGAGGACCCTCCACCAATTAAAGATCGCATCACAGATGCGCTTAATGATCTTAAGTACACTTAATGAAATGTGATATGCTGACTCACAATATATTATTGTCGCATAAACTTGAATAGATCAACACGTCTGTCTCTGAGATTTGCTTTGGTTGGAAGATAATCCTGGATCAACCTCCAGAAAAAATGTTCGGCTTTCTAGGAAAAAAAAAACGGTTACATATAGTAGCTAGCCATATTATATTGCGACATCAAGATGTATTCAAATCAAGTTCTCAAGGCATAAAATCAAGAGACCAAGTGATAACTCCATTTTGTATGAGATTTATAACGTATAAATCATTACATAAACACCATAATTTGTTATGAATTATTTTACTTTAGATGAGTTTGTGTGATGACACGTGTGATACAAAATTGGCCAGAAATGGAACGAAAGAGGAACGTTTATGAAACGTGATTACTTCGTGTTTATTTCATTATAAAGAAGAAAATTCCTAAGTCATATTATTTGTCTTGAAATACCTTTTACATTCATCCATTCGAACCCTAAACCCGAAGTCATTGGCATTTTTACTAGGTTTCTGTTATGTTCTTTATTTTTTAATTTATCTGATTTATATAGTCTACATCTTTACTTATAAAGCTTTAATATTTAGTTGTTCTCTTAGTTATAGTTTGATTTTTTAAAAATTAATTTTAATTCCTACACTAGTTGTGAAACAAAATTGATAACCACATGCTCTTCGTGGATACGATCCCACTTATCCTATCTATCAAGTTAAGACTTGTAGTGTTTTTATTTTTGACAAGTTAATGCCGCTCGATCAAATTTTGAGTAAGAAAAAAAAATGAAAAAATGTAAAGAAGGAGAAAAAAAGTAACAAAAAATGAAAAAAAAAAGTGTGGTTGCTGTGATAATCTTCGCCTTGTAAAGCTAGTTTAATTCTAATCGAATTGTTGAATTTAATAAATTCTTCCACAGTTCCACTTCTTTATCAAAGAACAACATTTGTCTCCTAAGATTTGATGTTATGAACTAGCTAACATCTATTGTTGCAGGACGAATTTCGTTTTATTTGTTAGGATGTGTTTTTTTAAAGATTTTGAAGGAAATGATTGTTTAACTTTGAAAAGTTGTTTGGTTGAATGATTTTAACCAAAATTATGGAATTATAAGCAAAGATATTTTCCGTTCATTCAAAATGATTCTATGCTTTGATTAAGAAATCAAAGTAAAGTTCCTTTTAAGCGCATCTTTATGGATTTCGAATCCCAAATATGTTTTTATATAGAGTTGGTCGTGTTAGGGTTTAGCATTGTTCTTTGTCATATTGTAATCGGGTGTTGTCTCTCCTGTTCCCTTTTCTTTTTGTTCTCTTTTGCTTGGATTTTAATCTCGAAAACTTGTTGCTTGTTGTTAATTTTCATTTGCCTCCTCAATTGTTTTTTGAAGTGTGCGTTTTAATATATTTCTTGTCTTTAAAAATACCATTGTAAGTTTTCTTTCTATTGTTTTTCTCTAAAACCCATAAATTAGGCGTTAATTGATTAATACATATATGTAAATTAACATATAAAAGGTTTGCAAGAACAACGCAAAGTAGAATAGAGAGGAGCAATGTAACACAATTGCTAAAATGGAAAACCTAACTATTCATTATTCATCATATATAGATAGATAAATAACTTAGATTTTCACCCAATATTCATTCCAAAAATATTAATCCACAAGTGAAAAAAAAAAAAAAAATTATCTCCATAAAATGACCCCTTGGCATTTAGATCTTTATTTTTTAATATTTTCCGTTATAGCATTTCCAAACCACCCACCATTTGAAAATCATAGCATCAAAAAACTTTTGGTAATAGCTAAATAGACACCTATAACATTTGATTATAACCCCGCTCTATTAGAAGTTTTATAACAACTGGATAGACGACCCTCCACCGACTAAATATCTCATCATGGATGGGCTTAATGATCTTAACTACAGTTATGAAATGTGATATGCTGACTCACAATATATCATCGTCGCATAAACTTGAATGAAGATCAACACCATTATTTATGAGATTTTCTTTGTTCGGAAGATGTGCCTAAATCAACCTCCAGAAAAAACAATTCACTTTTCTAGGAATAAGCTTGTTAACTAGCTGAATTTTCAAGATGTATTCAAATCGAGTTCTCAAGGCATAAAATCAAGAGACCAAGTCCAACTAGGTACACACATACTAGTCTTGTAAAGCTAGATTAATTCTAATGAAAATTGAATTTATCCAGTAATTTCACTTCTCTACCAAAAAACGACATTTGTCTCCTAAGATTTGATGTTATGAGCTAACATCCATTGTTGCAAGAAAGTTTCCTTTTATATGTTAGGGTGTGTTTTTTTAAAGGATTTTGAATGAAAAACATGTTTGACTTTAAAAGTTGTTTGATTGAGTGAGTTAAACCAAATTTATGGAATTATAAAAAAACTGAGTTTATTTACATTCATGAAGTAAAGTTCTGTGTTGAAAAGCTCTAAGCGAAGATCTTTTTCAGTTCATTCAAAATGTTTCTATGCTTTGATTAGATAATCAACGTATAGTTTCTTTTGGAAGCAGGTTGATCTTTGTGGATTTCGAATCCCGGATATCTTTTTTTATTTAGAGTTGATTATCGTTTGAGATTTAAACAATGTTCTTTATTGTCTTGTTTTTTGGTATTGTCTATCCTGTTGTAGGCTGGGTTTCAAGATGTATTCATTTTTCTAGGAATAAGCCTGTTAACTAGCTGGATTTCAAGATGCATTCAAATAGAGTTCTCAAGGCATAAAATCCAGAGACCAAGTCCAACCACGTACACACATGCTAGTATTGTAAAGCTAGGTTATTTCTAATTAAAATTTTGATTTATCCAGTTATTTCACTTCTCTACCAAAAACGACCTTTGTCTCCTAAGATTTGATGTTATAAGCTAGCTAACGACCGTTGTTACAAGAAAGTTTCCTTTTATTTGTTAGGATGTGTGTTTTAAGGTTTTTGAATGAAAAGCATGTTTGACTTTAAAAGTTGTTTGATTAAGTCATTTAAACCAAAATTATGGAATTATTATAAAAACTTGAATTTATTTACATTCATGAAGTAAAGTTCCTTGTTGAAAAGCTCTAAACGAAGATCTTTTTCTGTTCATTCAAAATGTTTCTATGCTTTGATTAGATAATCGACGTATAGTTCCTTTTGGAAGCAGATCGATCTTTGTGGATTTCGAATCTCGAATATCTTTTTTTTTAATCTAAAGTTGCCCGTCGTTTAGGATTTAAACAATGTTCTTTATTGTCTTATTTTTTGGTATTGTCTCTCATGTAGTGGGTTGGGTTCCAGTTATTTCAAATCGAGTTCTCAAGGCATAAAATCAAGAGACCAAGTCCAACTAGGTACACACACTTACTAGTCTTTTAAAGCTAGATTAATTCTAATGAAAATTTTGAATTTATCCAGTTATTTCACTTCTCTACCAAAAACGACCTTTGTCTCCTAAGATTTGATGTTATGAGCTAGCTAACATCCATTGTTGCAAGAAAGTTTCCTTTTATTTGTTAGGGTGTGTTTTTTTTAAAGGATTTTGATTGAAAAACATGTTTGACTTTAAAAGTTGTTTGATTGAGTGAGTTAAACCAAATTTGTGGAATTATTATAAAAAAACTTGAGTTTATTTACATTCATGAAGTCAAGTTCCGTGTTGAAAAGCTCTAAGCGAAGATCTTTTTTAGTTCATTCAAAATGTTTCTATGCTTTGATTAGATAATCAACGTATAGTTTCTTTTGGAAGCATATCGATCTTTGTGGATTTCGAATCCCGGATATCTTTTTTTATTTAGAGTCGATTATCGTTTGGGATTTAAACAATGTTCTTTATTGTCTTGTTTTTTGGTATTGTCTATCCTGTTGTAGGTTGGGTTCCAAGATGTATTCACTTTTCTAGGAATAAGCCTCTTAACTAGCTGGATTTCAAGATGCATTCAAATAGAGTTCACAAGGCATAAAATCCAGAGACCAAGGTCAACCACGTACACACATGCTAGTATTGTAAAGCTAGGTTAATTCTAATTAAAATTTTGAATTTATCCAGTTATTTCACTTCTCTACCAAAAACGACATTTGTCTCCTAAGATTTGATGTTATGAGCTAGCTAACGACCGTTGTTACAAGAAAGTTTCCTTTTATTTGTTAGGATGTGTGTTTTAAGGTTTTTGAATGAAAAGCATGTTTGACTTTATAGTTGTTTGATTGAGTGATTTAAACCAAAATTATGGAATTATTATAAAAAAAACTCGAATTTATTTACATTCATGAAGTAAAGTTCCTTGTTGAAAAGCTCTAAATTAACGAAGATCTTTTTCTGTTCATTCAAAATGTTTCTATGCTTTGATTAGATAATCGACGTATAGTTCCTTTTGGAAGCAGATCGATCTTTGTGGATTTCGAATCTCGAATATCTTTTTTTATCTAAAGTTGGCCGTCGTTTGGGATTTAAACAATGTTCTTTATTGTCTTATTTTTTGGTATTGTCTCTCCTGTTGTGGGTTGGGTTCCCCCCACCCCATCCTTTTTGTTCTTCCTTTTCTTGGCTTTCTTTCTCGATAACTAGTTGGTGTGTTGACCAGTTTGCCTTCGTAATTGTTTTTTGGGTGTAAATTTTAATATATTTCTTGCATTTAACATTCATAAATTTTCTTTCTACCCTTTTTCTTTTAAATTCATACTTAAACATTTATAGAATTTTAAATCCATCTGTAAACCAAAAGCTCTATAGGTTTTTGGGACGTTGATGATGGTCTTATTTAGGATTGTTCTTTTCTAGCTTTTTTCTCATTTTGTTTTATATGTATATTTTTTATGCTATTCAAAATAAATTAGTACTATTGTATTCCACATGTGATAATTTTGAGCATTTAAAATGTGATGAACTTTAATTCAAATCTAATTTCTCACATCAATAACTTTATAATCATATCACCCACGTAAAAATCTATGAAATTAACGATATTATAAATTCAAGTTTTTTTATCAAATCCAGTGACATTTAACGCAAACATGTTAATGACTTAAAGCCTCAAACAAATAAACTAATTGCAGACTTATGGTATATACACAGACGTGTACATGCATGTATATGCATACAAATACGTATGTACATCCGTATATACATACAAACTTATGTACTTATATGTGTGTCTATATATGTATTCGAGGACGTCGTGGGTGTTTGAGCATATATATATATATATATATATATATATATATATATATATATATATATATATATATATATATATATATATATATATATATATATATATATATATATATATATATATATATATATATATAGTTTCATGAAAATACCAAATTTTAGTGGAAACAAATTAAAAAAAAAAAAAACAAGTTTAACACTTAATATACACACACAATAATGGTTAAATATGGTCTCCAAGTTTTCTATCATGATTTGGTTTTTATTGAACACATGTATAAACACACATACACAAAGGTATGCATAATTGCACCCCCCCCCCCCCCCCCCCCCCCCCCCCCCCCCTCTTTCACACACACAAAATTTTCACAAAACATTAGACGCAAATATTATAAAGTAGACGTTAATTAATTTATTAATACAATGATATGAGAATCCCATCGCTGTAAATAGATTAAAATCTTTAATGGCCATCAAGATTATTATTAAAAATCATCATATTATTTAATTAGAGAATATAATTATAAAAAGACACCTCTTTTCTTTGATAAAATTAAATACTTTGCGGTCACTTTAAGACCAACTTTGATGGCAAATATATATTGTAGATTGGATTTTTAAATTAATTAATACCATTCTATAATAAAATTCTTCTGGTTTTTCTAGTAATTAACAAAATTCAATTCAATTCTAATTTAAGCCATATATGTCATCAATAAATTGATATATAAGTGCTCGCATTCATGAACTCAAGTCTCAAACGCATTAATTGGTGTCTATCGGTTGTATGTGTGTACACACAGATTTTATACACACAAACATTATACATTTGTTTTTTGTGTTTTTCAAATCATTACTATACATTGTTTGATAATTTGCACATGTTTTATGGTGCAACTTCAATTGAAATATAAGTTTTCCGTTGTAATTAATTTGTAATATAATGTTATAACGCGTTGAAGAGTTTTATGTGTTCTGGTCTGTTTATGCAAATGGGGACAGAGAGTTGGGATACTTCAATAATCATTCTGGGAGTTAGGCTTCCGGGTCTTTTGAAGAAGGATCGTGAGAAATTCCCAACAATTAACAGATTATAATGATAATTAAACTTCCTTATTCTTCAACTTTTTTCTTCTTCAATTGATTTAACCAAAGGAAATTTAATAAAAACACTTGAATTTAAACATAAACTTTTAATAAAAACACTAACATTTGTTTCCATCTGATCATACGAAAATGAAAAATATCATGCATATATAAAAAAGAAAAGACTAATAAAATGCCATAATTCCCCCATAATTAACCTTAAAGTTAATTCATTTTTCGCTTCTTCGCCAATCTCTCCCTTTTCTCCTCCGCAGTCTCTTCGAATATATAGTGAAGCCTCATATGGCTTGCATAGGTCTGGGAAATGTCAAAGACCATGCCACAGCGAACGCAAGGCCCGTAATAGTCACGTTTGTTGATATTAGGTCTTGGTTGGCTCGGACCAGCGCCACCTGCAAAACCAACCATTTCGACTTGGGTTTGAGCCACAGGAGACCTAGGTACAGCCACAGGTGTGGTCGACCTGTAGTTCCTAGCCCAAGTTCGATGACCTAAAGTCAATGCAAGAGGGTCAGCAAACTGAGAGTTTCTATTGACATCTGAGACAGTAGTTTTGGCCCTCCTCACAACCTTATCTTGGCCGAGTTTTAGTTCAAGATCGACAAGCATAGGGCCCTGGCCGAGTCTAAGCTCGACGTCAACAATAGGACGCCGTTGCACAGTGGTCGAGCCAAAAGAGTAATCAAACGGATCGGCAAGGATTGGTGAAAGGATGAAGGAGCCATGAACCGGAGAGTAGATAATCTGGTGTCTTATTGGGTTAGCGGCATTGGCCAACATGGTTTCGGAGGAATGATTTCGAGCTGAGGAGAAGGTAAACATGGTGGAAATCTTAAGGAAGGAATTGGTTTCAGTTTAAAGAGAAATGGAAGATTTGGGGGTGTTTATATAGACATGTATACATGCAATTAATTATGCAAAGGTGGTAGCATTTAATAAGTTTTTAGAACCAATTAATGACATTTTATTTGTAATTAATAAATTTTAATGGTATTTTTGTATGCTAGTAGGTTAATGCTTACCAATAAAACAATTCCCCCATAAAAGAAATTAATTCAAATATCAATATATATGTATTACATGAATAAATATTTATTTAAGAAATTTGTAATATTATTCGGGTTGATATTTAAAAAAAAAAACCAACATACTTTCATGTTTTATCATTCTAATCTCTAAAATAACGTATCAGTTTATTTAGAGGGTGTTTGCTTTTGCGTTATAACGGGATTATTAGCTTATTACGTTACAATGACGCAAATAATTGGTTTAAAGTATTTGGATTGTGTACGTGAATAAGTGATTATTTGCGTTTAGCGTTAGTCCTACCACACTTTTTCATAAGTTAAAAATGTAGCCACTTTGCTTAATAACTGATTATTTGATCATTTTACAAGTTAAAACGCAAATCTAAACACTTTAAAAACTGATAATTTGATAGTTATGATAGCAAACAGCAGAAGGTAAACCAAACATTTCCGACTGCATTTTTAGTTACAGTTATTATCTGATTATTAGTTTCCAAAACGCTATAGCATTTTTTCAAACGCAAATCCAAACACCCTCTTAAGTTCTTATATGTTTTAATCAAATGGTATATTTTAAAAAAAAAAAAATTCTAACACCGGTTTATTTATTTATTTATTTTTAAAATTAACTTATATTACCATCCAGTCTCTCAGTGCTATTAATGTCTTAATTGTGACTTAAACCCGAACCTTTCATTTGAAACAACACCTAGGATATCGCCAGATTATAAAAGAATATATTAATATTAGAAGAAGAAAAAAAAGGGTTCATCAAACTTGTATATTTTATTAATTTGATCTCTTTAAATTTTCTTGAAACCTTTAATTAGTCCCAAATTTTCTTATTCTATACAAAATAGTTTTCTTATTTTTCTTTAAAAAAATGTAGCCGGTATATATATTAAATAATACGTGTTATTTCTTAAAGATCAATACAACCAGTAAAAAAATAATTGTATACTTCTGATTGAAACAATGAAAGTTAAAATTAAAATCCACATCCTAATGTATAGATTTTAGGCTTTAATTATTATTAAAAAAAACCCAACATATTTGTATGTTTTTTGCGTTTTCGTTCCTCCATGTTATTTTTTTTCCATAAAAGTTCTCAAGTTAAAATTTTTTTTTATTTAGTGAAATTTGGACATTAGAACTCGTTTATAATTAGTAAACCGGGTTTTTAAATACTAAAAAAACTGGGTTTTTAGAGACTAAAAAAACTGGGTTACATGTATATACACAAAAATTACATTTACGTGTATAACTTAATATTAAACAATTTTATATCAAGATAAGTATACATTTATACATTAAGTTTGAAAAAATATATCATATGAATGATCAAACCATTATATATGTGAATTGATCAAATCATTCACATAAAAATAAGTAATATAAGATTATTTATAAAAAAAACATATTCATAACTTTTAGCTTCTTAAACTTTTGTGAATAGGATAAAATAGATGTTTACACATGTCAATAACGGTACAACTCATGTGAGCATATGTGTTTTCACATAATTATTGTGTGTTTTTTGTGTAATTTTTTGCAAATAATATTGTGTTGTTAATTTTAACATAATTATTAAAACATTTAAAATGTTTTTTAAGTGTGATACCTCCGAGTACTTTGTAAAAATTATGATAGTCACTTGAACCCATATATATACATATAGTCTGTTTCAAAAAAGTCTGTCTCGAAATCAAGTGTATCTGAAGCTGCCTTCCTTAAAAAAAATTTCATAACAATGTTTAAATTAACATTATACGCTGTAAACTCATAGATACGCTAATGAACATAATTATATATATATATATATATATATATATATATATATATATATATATATATATATATATATATATATGAGATTATTGCAGAACCTAAAATTAGTGTAGAACTGTATTGTTCATAGATTAGATTAATTTAATGGTCTTGAATAAAATGATCAAATGTGGAATTAGTGAAAAAAGATTTGGTATTAGTGATATTTTAATTCAGGGTAAAAATGGAAAAGATTGACAATAGCAAAAATATCGACATTGACAAAAAATCCTGTTTTCTAAAATTAAAATAACATTAATATGATTAATTTTTAAATCAAAAAAAATTATACCATAAAAACGAGAGTTATATACTCTTTAAAACGAGACCGATCATGATATATTTTTTCGAAACAATTTTACGTGTTTATTTAATGTAAAAAAAAATTTAGTCAGACGACTATGCAATATAACATATTAAGATCATTCAATGTCAAAGTAACAGTTTATGTCGTATATTCAACGTCGAAATAATATTATATATCATATATGCAACACTGCATATACATTTAATATTGAAATAGTCAAAATTAGTAGTCAAACTTGGTATGCTACTATTAATTTAATGTTAGTTGAGTATTTATCATCTTATTCTTACTGTTATATTTTAATCCTATGGTGTAGATTGTATCTATAGTTCTGCACTAAATTAAGGTTCTGCAATGATCTCAACCTCATATATATATATATATATATATATATATATATATATATATATATATAGAGAGAGAGAGAGAGAGAGAGAGAGCCGAGAGGGGTTCAATGGAAAACCAACATGCATCGGAAAACATTGGGAAACCTCAATGCACCATCACAAATGCATCACAATTCCCGTGTAATGCATCAAATTTCCCGCGTGATGCACCAAATTCCCGCGTGATGCATCGACTTTCTGCGTGATGCTTCACCTGATCCGATGGCTATAAAGTGGTTCCCGGGTTTTCCGATGCATATAGGTTTTTCATTGAACTCACCCCTATATATTTACTATATATATATATAGTAAATCATATTTAGAAAATGAAACTAGACATGATTATATACTCAATTAATATTAGATTATCAACATTAAATTTGAATTGATATAATTCAAATCAACTTCAGTTACACAATTAATGCAATAACTAATGTAATGTAGAAAATAATTAAACCATGTGATTGTTGTGATCGTATGCCGGCAATATGATATCATCGCGAAATGTAATTACTTAATCGTATTTTCATGCATTTAATTAGTTGGTATGTTGACTTGTAAATAATTTATTAAACGTCTTAATTACAAAATTCATCGTCTTTAATTTTTGATGTTTATGGAAGGCTATGGTTATTTAAACCTCTCTTTATATATGATATTTGAACATCATTTTATGATGTCATGCTTATACAACAAATGTATTATTTGAAATTATTTAAATGAGTAATCTAGTTATTTTTTTTCAATTGGTACTTGTACTTAAAATTTATTGTTGAGATGATACTTTGTGTTTGTAATATTTTCATTATTAATTCAACGACATTGAAGGACTTACTCATTGTCGGTGGGGTAAAATGACCCGGATGAAATTTTTTTAACGTAATATATATATATATATATATATATATATATATATATATATATATATATATAATTTTTCAATCCTAATAATTTTTAAAGTTTGCTTCTGATTTCATTGTTAATCTTCTGTGAAAATGAAGTTTTATTTTAACATTAAGTTACATTAAGATTTGTGGAGACAAAACCAATTTGTTAGAAGTTTTCGAAGGACGATGATGTAATAACTCGTTTTCAAAATATGAAATTGTGTAGAGGACAACTATAGAATGTAAAAAAATTTATCGACTAGACGTTGTATCCTTTGATTATTTGCTTTAATATAATCAAGGTTAACTGACCCGAATTTTTAAATATTCAAAAATTCTTGAAAGACGACGAATACTCACACTCTCGTAACGTTATCAAACTCTGACCCTTTGAAAACCATTAATGGATTCAACATTGTTCAACCGAACCTCAAATTAAGTTAATGAACAATAAATCATAGTATTTGCATTTATTTCGAATCAACATCGCAGTCATGTATATCAAGTCACATTCTAATAATTTCTATTTTCTAATTATGGTAAATAATTGGAAGAGAAAATGACACCAACTAATTATATATTTTTGAGTTTGTACACATTTACACTGTGTACTTTTTTGTGTACATTTGACAGTCAAACTTTTAAAAGTGTTCAATTTAGATAGTTGAGTTACCTTAGAAACCGGGATACTAGTGTTTACATGGACTTTTTTTTTCTTGAAAAAATGACATCGAATAACCATGCACCTTTGAGTTTGCACGCCAATATTATATAACTTTTTTATGCACATTTAGTAGTAAAAAATTTTAAATTGTTTCAATTAAATAATTAGTTTATGTGATAATCGATACCAACTGGTTACTATGCTATGTTTATAAATGATAAAACATACAAAAATATATATATAAACTCCATATATAATTATAACTAATATATAAACTTAACATGTTATATGTTCTAATTTAATTATTTTATAAAGTTAAATACAGTTCATTTAATTATAACTTTTAACCGAATATAAATATAATACATAATTTTTGATTTGATGAAATAAAACTAATTTTAATTTAATTATAACAAAATCGCAACATACTATACAATTAAATCTCTGTGTGTATGTGCGTATTAGCAAAAAAAGTATAAGGCTAAAGACATAATAAATTACATAAATAATATTATATAATAGAGATGAAAAATAAATTCAATATATAAATAATGTCTTTTTTCATAAATGAAATATAACATAAAATACTTTGAAAAAATAAATCTATACATGTATTTAAAATTAATATATAATAATAATACTATTTATAAAATTAGTAATAATATAACATATTACATAAAAAATTATATGTATTGTAAATTATAGAATTGGTCCATGTGGTTTGTTAAAAACTACGAAAACGGTCCCTCAACTTTTACAGTTGCAGTGGTTAGGGATGAGCAAAAACCGAACCGAAACCCAAAAAATCGAGAAATCGAAAAGCCAAAAAAATCGAAACAAAAAAACTAGAGTAAATGGTTTGGTTTTGGATTACCTCTCAAAACCGAACCGAAAAAACTAAACGGAACTGGTTTTTAAATTAATTTAATTTTTAGACTAAATTACATAAACGTAGATAAAAAAATAATACGATCTCAATTTTTCCAATAAAAACAACAAACCATTTGCAATATAATTTATTTGACTAAAAAGCGATGAACCATTTTAATTCTTGATTTTTTCAAACCATTTAGAATTAAATTTTTTTATTAATTATTTGCAATGAAGAAACTACGAAGCATTTTGATTATATTCTTTTTCCAAACGAAAATAGCTTCAACACGTTGTTATTTTGGATTTTTTTGATGGAAAAAAGAAATAAATCATTTCGATTTTAGATTTTACAAACGAAAAAACTACAACTAGTTTTTATTTTTATTTTTCTTAAATGAAAAAAACAATAGAGAAATATTTGGATCTCAATAAATAATTGAAAAAAATGAACAAGGTATATCATATAATAAACTTAAATAAATAACTATAGTAATGTATAAAACAAAAATAACATTAATAATAACAATAAACATACAAATGAAAATTAATGATTAAAAAAAGGAAAAAAAAATAAAATGTTATATTTGGATAATTAAATTATAAAAAAGAAAGAAATGATAAAAATATATATATGAAAAGTATGAAAATTTCATAAATGGTCCCTGAAAGTTTGAAAATTACATAAATGGTCCTTGAAAGTCAAAAAGACAAAAATGCCCCTGAAACTAACGACTCAAGTTAACGGCCGTTAGTTTCAGGGACCAAAATGTTACAACCTTTTGATTTTAGGGACTGCTGGTGTAATAAAATTCTTTCAGGGACGAAAACCGTAATTTCATATAAACCACAGGGACCATTTATGTAATTTAGTCTAATTTTTATAAATATTTTATATATTTATTGAGTTATTTCTACTTTCACTCATATTTGATGTTATGTCCTAATTCTATATCACAAAGCTTCTTTTATTTATATTCACATGGAAGCATTTTTCAGTTATATATATATAATTGATAATTATGACGTTAAAATGCTAATTAATTGATATTGTTAATAATTATGCTTATTTAATTATATGTGATTTAGATAATACTAATTAATTGGTATAAACATTCTTATTATATTTCTACATGATTAACTTAAATTAATTCAAAGCCTAAGTTGATAAGTTTAATAAATTAAATTATCAAACTAACTAAACTAATATTTAATATCAAATTTTAGTAAATCAAAGTATCAAACTAACATATAAGTTGATTAAAATCCAAGCGTAAACAATTATTTTTTAATAATTTATCAAATAATGTTTAACTTTTGTAAAAAAAATCATAAGTTCTGTTAAGAAAAACTCAAATTTATTAAAAAAAATGTTAAAGATTTTTCGTGTTTAAACCCAAAAACCAAACCATTTTCGAAAAACCAAAAAACTCACGGGTGTAAACCGAAAAACTGATAATCCAAACCGGAAAACCAAAAAACCGAAACCGAATGGTTTCTCCATTTAAAAAACCGGAATTTTCGTTTGTGCACGGTTTCGGCCATAAAACGAACCGAACCACCCCATGCTCACCCCTAGCAGAGGTAGTCCTTCAAACCATTTGTTACTTGCGGAAACAGTCACTTTGTTTCTAAAATTTTTTAAAAATGACGATTTTGACTTTTTCTCAATTACAAGTTTGGTCCCTCAACTATTTAATTTAATTTCACCTTTGATCATTTTATTAAATCTGGATCTCTTGTTTTAAATCTGAAATATTAATTTAACAAATTATGATTAATTGTTTATTAAATACATTAATAATCTTAGTTATTCCTAAATATTTTTTAAAAATTTAATTTTATTTATCAAATTAATTTTATTCATATATTTAAGCCTCTTTTATGTATTCGATTTATTTATCTTATATTTCATTTGTTATCCTGTTTGCATATTTTTATATTTATACTTTTTCCTTTAACTATTTCATTACTTTAATATATTTTGATTTCATTATGATTTTTATGAAAAATATATAAATTTAGGTTTTTTTTTGTTTAATTTTGAATATTTTGATTGTTCTGATTTAAATAATATATTTTGATTTAAATCTAGTTTATTAATCGATTTGATTTACATTTTTGTACATTAGTATGTTTTATTTGTTTTCAATTAAATATTTTATTCATTTTCACTTAAGTATTAACGTACCAAAGTTGTAAATTTAAACGAATGAAATGCTAAATTGAAATAAAAATGTACTGACATAACAAAATATTTAAATCAAAACAAACAAAATAATTTAAATTAAAACGTATTAGCTTAACAAAATAATAAATTTAATAAATTGAAATTCAAATTGAAATGTTTAGACAACCAAATTCTTTAAATTAAAATGAACAAAAACTTAAATTTATATATTTTTCTTAATAATAATAATAAAATCAAAATTTATTAATGTAATGAAATAGTTAGATGGAAAGATAAATAATAAAAATATATAAATAGTTAAACCAATGAAATATAAATTTGTTAATTGGTTTTGATATTATTTTTTATATTAGCTTTGTGTGATATATTAAAAAATCAGTTATGACTTGTCCGATACTGGTACCGATAATAATACCTAAATTCTATAATCGATTCGGTATTCAATAATAAAATTATTTCTCAAAAAATTTGGTACCATCCAATTCGATACTGGTATGGTATTGGTACTGGCAGGGCCGACCCTGGGCCTGGTGCACATGGGCCACCGCCCAATGCCCAATTCACTATAAGGGTCCAAAAAAAATTATATGTTAATATATTCCAACTGTCCAGTATTAGATTATATGTTGTTTGTGTAACACCCTACTTTTACGACTAATGCCACATAGGGCTTACAGTCCACGTCATCCAATCATAAGCGACATCATCAAGGGTAAACAGTTAATTAACTACTAAACATCATTATCAAGCATAAATTAACAACGAGACGGGAACCAACCCCCGTCAATAACGTCAGTCAACCATAATCGGCGTATAGGTTACAGTCATCCAAGTATCACTGGCTAGTAAGCCAAGCCACAAAGTATCAAGATTACTTACGAAAGTAGTCATTAGCTACTGTTCCCGTGGCGGGTCTCGACTACTGCCCGTTGTGTCCCTAGCCTCAGTCCTCGTACCTGAGATCCACAGTTAAAACAACAGTCAGCGGAAAGTTGGTGAGTTACTATAAACAACTTTAAAACAGTTTATAAAATAGTTAGCACAACATAACGACTAATAATCAACATGCGGCCGGCCTCAACTGCCTGACGCCTCATCGAGAGCGACCCGGGATAGCCTGCATAGCTTACTCCACAAAGTAGCGGCTAAGTCAGGACCTCTGGGTTGGGAATGACCCAACAGGCCTATACTCTGCGTAACACGACTATACGCATAATCCATGTGCTATGCTCTGTGCTAACAAGTATCAACATATAAAAGGGATCCACACTGGATCCGAGTAATAAACAACAAAGTAAGTAACTCACCTGAACCACGACTACTATCTCGCTATCTACAACGGTCTCGACAGGTCTCAGGCTCAACTGCAAATCCTGGCAACAATCAACATAACTACAATGTAACGACTAACCAACGAACTCATAACGACTATACTACTGAATTCACGGACTCAACATGTAACAACCTAGCTTTTAACCCAACTTTAACTTTTAGTACTAGAGTTAATAATGTAATTTTATTACATTATTTGATTTATAATTTAGCTAAGTAATGAAATTATTTAATTAAATTATATAATTGTTTCAAAGCATTTAGATGATAAAAGTTAAAAGAGATGTAAAATACAAAAGTGTAGGGGGTTAAAGTGTCAAATTACAAATGTTAGAAAATAAAAGAAATAAAATGAGCATAAATGCACATTATCATCACTTAAATAAAAATTGACTCCCTCTCTCTCTTCTTTTCTTCATCATTCGGCCATCTTCAAAATCATCAAGAATTCTCATTAAATTGCAATAAATTGAGGAATTGAAGTTAAGAAGGTTACAAGCAACATCAATCAACAAGAAACTACAAAGATTTAAGGTAATACTTTATTTAATTTTGAAATATTATGAGTTTGGTTTGGTTTTGATAAAAACCGAAACCAAAGATTTAAAACACCAAATTTGTCGTTGCATGTTGAAAATTTCGATAGATAATCATGTATTTAAATATATAAAAGTGACAGAAACAAAAATTGTAGGTTAGATCGTCCAATTTAAGTAAAAATCTGAGTTTTTGTGAAAATTTGTGTTCTTGACAAAAAGAAAGGATTTTGGACGATTTTGATTTAATAATGATGTTTATGATAGGAAAAATTGTATAAAAACAACCCAAATATGATAATATAACATTAAATTACATTGCATGTTATTAAAATCGGTTTTTAGTGAATTTTGGTGAAAAATCCGTATGAATAAAGTTAGAACACCAAGAACATTTTCTGGAAAAATTATAAGTAATGAATCCGAATTCGGTTGGAACCGAATTCGGATGTGATGCACAGTTCGGGTCCTAATTCGGATGCTCCAATCTCGGATGCTTGTTTCGGATGGAAGATTGAACCGAACTCGGACGGTCCCAATTCGGACGGCCTGGTCCGGATGCCCAATTCGGATGTGCTGTTCGGATGGTCCGAATCCGGATGCCCAGGTTCGGATGGTCCGGATTCGAATGATCAATTCGGATGTCTTATATTTTTAGATATTTTAATTAAAGTTAAATACATGTATGTGTGATCACACTTTACATCGATACATATAAATCAACAAAGTTGCATCAAATTAAAGAATGTAAGCATGTGTGAGATCATCGAATAGAATATCAAAACATAGACATGTAATTGATGGTTACAGATGATTTAAGCTGATTAAACGCTCAAAGTTTATAAACACTTAGCTTATATTTTAAACAAAGTCATCATAATATAAAGATATAATTAAGCATATGTATATAAATTAAGTTGTAAAATTCACATGAAGGTCCTATTTTATAATGTAAGCAATAAAGTACCATTATCATGTATACATTCAATTATAAGAACATTTGATTGAATGCATATAGATATATGTTGATTATGCATATGCATATCATGACATTACATGCATTCATATGGGTTCAAATTATAAGATTAAGTCGAAAGAATGACCAAATGGGTCACATATATCCATGAAATGTATAAAAGCTCATAAATTCAGTACAATCATGTCGAATCTAAGCTTTAAAGTCAAGTGTGACCCAATAAAGTCTGAGATAACACGAAAAAGTCAATAAAAGTTTATGTAAGTAAGTTGTCGTACAATTAACAGGTTCAGCTAAATCTGAACCATGTTGTAAAGTCAAAGTCCGTAAAGCCAAGCCAGAAAAGTCAAGTTAAAGCACTTAAAGCCAAGATCAGTTAATAAAGTCAAGCCAAAGTCAGAGAAGCAAGTCAAAGCCAAAGTCAGAGCCAAAGTCATTAAAGTCAAAGCTAAAGTCTATAAAGTCAATTGCTAAATCCTGAAATAACTCAGGTGGTGGATTCAATCCGCTTGCGAAAGTTAAAGTCAACAGTCGTGCAATAAACCAGTAACGGTGAGTTATAGATATAACTGTATACATGCTTGTCTTCCTGTGGGACATATTGTTGTTCTAGCTTTATTTTGAAAGTCCATATGCTCAGCTAGAATGTGACCTGTGCACACCTTGGTACGGTGATGCCCTGTGGATCATGATAGCTTTTAATATATCATCATGCACATTTGTCTTTACAGTCTGAATTAGTCTTGGATATATTATTGTTGTTATCTTGATTCATTACTTTGAATGCCAATTGCCTTGATATCAATACTTTCATATGCTTCCGTATAATTCAAGTCTGAGAAAGTCCATGTCAGTCTGTGATTAAGTCTACTCCGATGTTTACACATGTTGTCTTACTGGTAGCTAGCCCAGTATGTGGTTGGCCCCCACAATTAAAAGCGTGTGCGTGGGATTAAACATCATCCGATCTTAAGTCATATGTCTCACAATGTCTGGCTGATAGCGGCAGTCATGTCAAAATCGCACTTAAAGTCAAAGTCAGAGATTAAAGTCAAAAGTCAAAGTCAAGTCTCCGCTTAAAGTTGTCATGGCATGTTAACTGTTAAATCTATAATCTCACTAAGCCCTGCTTACAGTTGTTGTTGAATCTTTTACAGGTTTAATCAAAGGCAAAGGTCCAGCTGAACCAAGTCCTTAGGACCTGCAAGCCCGAATTGGAAGTCACTAGACCACTACTTCAACTGAAATTGGTATCGAATGAATTGATTATCGTGGTGGTTTGGGTAGAAGCAACGACATGTATTGTGGTTATGTACTAGATTAGTGTCCTTGTGCCCTTTATAGTTTATTTTTAAACTTTAATAGTCTTGTTTTAAACTTATTGTAAAATAATCCTAATTTCTGTAATGACTTAATTCCGCATTATATTAATTCTATCTTAGTTGTGATTGATGGTGTATTGCTCCTTGGGACCTAGTCATTCAGGACTGCCCCGTAAGGGACGGTCTTGACACAACATTAGTCAATAGATCAAGACCCACGAGCGCGACCTAGAAGCGCGGCCACGATCGCGGTCGCGGTCTGGCATCGCGGTCGCGATCTCACTGCCAGCGACCTCCCCAACCGACTCACCCTGATCGCGGTCGCGACCAGGGGAACGCGGCCGCGATGCGGCGACGAACAGAGTGGTTTATACTATGTTTTTGTATAACTACGGGAATCAATCCCTCAACTAACTATTACGATTTTCAGGGGTTATCAATCAACCCCAACCACACCAATCACTAATTACAACAATTCGACTCGTTTTGGAGGAAATAACTAACCTCAATTCGCTCCTTTCGGCTTGATTTAAGGACTCAACTCGAAGAAGAAGATGAAGGGAGTTTCTTGGTTATGGTTGCTTGTATCCTAGCTCCTCAACCTCTCTTTCTCTGTTTCAGCTATACAACACACGTACACACACTTACACCTTTCAACTTTGGTGAGAAGTGAAGGAATAGAAACATATGCATGGTATATATACGTTTTGGGTCCAAAACCCAATCAAAACGGGTACAATACTCAATATTCACTAGGGGTGTTCAAAAAATTCCGAAACCGAAAAAACGATACGAAAAACTGAAAAACCCTTCCGATTTTGAGGTTAACCGAACCGATTTTTCTATTATTTTCGCTTTGGTTAACCGAACCGGAAAAAAACTTCGGTTTAGGTTTCGGTGACGGACCGTTAACCGAAAAACCGAAATAAATTTAATTTTATATATTTTAACTTTTATGCTTATAAATATTAACATTTATCCCGATTATAGTTTAAAATTATAACTTATTAATTAGTATACATTAATGTTTAAATTCAAAACAACAAAATTTACCATTGAACAATTTAATTTAGAATAGTTTAAAATTGTTTTTTTGTTTTTATTAGAAATTTAAAGATAATCACCAATCTTTTAAAGATACTATATTGAAAATTTGTAGTTTTATTCATCACTTTTATTATCTTAGACATTTTTAGTTTTTAGGAACTAATTTTTGAAGTTTTTTAAATTAAAATTTAATTAATAAAATAAAAAATGGCTAACTGGTTAACTGAACCGAAAAAACCGGTTAACCGATTGTCGGTTAACCGGTTTTTTAGGTTTAGGCTTAGGTTCACGAAATCATCGAACCGGTATCTCCGGTTAACCATTCGAAATGTGATTTCGGTTCGGTTAACCATCCATGAACACCCCTAATATTCACGAGTTATTTGCCTAACCATTGTGTTTTCAAATTTTATTTCCCAAAAGATAGTAGTTTCAATTTTAATTGCTAAAAGATGGTAGTTTTGAATTTAATTGCTAAAATATGATGGGTTTATCATTTGTTACTTAATCTTTTTACCCAAAAATAATATCTTTTTTCTTACTTCTTTTTTAACTTTTATAAATAAACCCAACATTAATCAAAAAGTTTAATAACGATATATATAAATAATTATACTTTTTAAATTATTGATTTTATAAAATGAAACGATATAAAATATCATTTTCCTAAAGTTTCTTTATAGCTCAAACTCAAAAATTATATATATATAACTTTAAAAATAATAAAACAATTGATACAATAAGTTCAAAAAGTAAAAATTATAATTTTCCAACATAGTCATGAATATTTAAAATAAATAATATCCACAAGTATTTAACAAAATATCGATCACAAATACCAAAAACATATTCGATCAATCAACTTAAACTAAAAAAATCAAAATATTAAATAAAACACAAGTCTTCTCCCAGTCAAAGTGAAATATTCGTCTTCTTAGTAGGTTGCATGTAATTCACTATGAACACTAATATCTCATTTTGACGGGAAGAAGACTTGTGTTTTATTTAATATTTTGGTTTTTTTAGTTTAAATTGATTGATCGAATATGTTTTTGGTACTTGTGATCGGTATTTTGTTAAAAACTTATGTGGATATTATTTATTTTAAATGTTAATGACTATGTCAGAAATTAATTTGGAAATAAATTTTGATTTTTTGAACTTATTGTATCGATTGTTTTATTATTTTTAAAGTTATAAATATAAAATATTTGAGTTTGAGCTATAAAGTTCCGTAACAAAATTTAGGAAAATGATATTTTATTTCGTTTCATTTTATAAAATCAATAATTTAAAAAGTATAATTATTTATTGATATCGTTATTAAACTTTTTATTAATATTGAGTTTATTTATAAAAGTTAAAGAAGAAGTAAGAAAGATGAGTAAAAAATTAAGTAACTAATGATAAACCCATCATATTTTAGTAATTAAATTGAAAACTATCATCTTTTGACAATTAAAATTGAAACTACTATCTTTTGGGAAATAAAATTTGAAAACACAATGGTTAGGCAAATAACTCAATATTCACTAAGTAGACACCCATTAACCCAATTAATCTCAATTCAACAATTCGGGTTTGGAACATTAATTGACTCATTAAAACAACCCCAAACCTATAATTACCACTAAACCGATTATTATCTCAACCGACTGGAATTACACGTAATAGCAACTTACTTTACCCAATCACGTGTAATTAACCAATTAAATTTCACTAACTCATCATAATGACTCTTAAAACCAATAAATAAATTACACGTATCTGCTGCTAGACTCCGGATGTTATAGTTTGCATGATAAAAGTCATAAACAATATGTTGGTTCAGCTGATAGTCATTTTATTTTGGAATCTCAATGGTGTGGATCGAATCCCATTGTCTATATTTTTATTTTATTTATATCTCATCACTACCACTTGAATTTTCATTCTATTTGCTTTTTATCAATGTACTATCCATAAAGTAATTTATATTTATACTTTCGTTTTTCAATGAGTGATTTTTTTTGTTTAACACGTAGTTTATGTTATTTGTTATACGACTATTAAAAAATACTAATGAGATATGTATTTATTTCTTGAGATGTTATTTATTTTGACATGTATGTTTTTACTATTTATATTATGAATCATTAAACATTTAAACTTTTTTTTCCTCAATTTACTAAATAAAAATATAATTTAATATTGTATGCAATTTTAGCCCAATTTATAAACGATGTTGGTATTAAATTTTTGTTTTGTTTTTTCAGTTTTTTTGGGTTGGGGAAAAATTCAGGGAAGTATCGTGAAACCATTAACCAATAACAGATTGAGAAATTCTTAAAGGTATGACATTGACAATGATACAACAAAATCAATATTATTTAATTGTAACTTTTTATACGAATTTTGTTTGTATATAGAGGACATTTTTAAATATATGGCCCGGATCTCAAAAATGATAAAACCGGCATCGGGTACTTAACGATACCGGGTACGGAACCAATCCGCCCTGGACCGATCCGCCCCTGTTAGCATGCGAGGTCCAAACAAAAAGCTGACTAAGACATGCCACATGTCCAAACCTCATAGGAACAAACCTCATCTCCAAAGTAATGGTTGTACGGGCACCCACCCTCCCCCTTGTCCTAGCCAGAACCCGACCATTTCCCGGCGACAAAATACCCGGTAGCAACCCGTTATCGACCCGGCTGATAAAATGTTGGCTGTCATGGTTTCCTTCATTCAGATTTGGGTGACGCCGGCGGCCAGCCCTGAAACCTGAAAATCCAAATTAGTTAATCAGATCGTTCTTAGATTCTTGAGGATGGCCACAAATTTTGTCCATCTCGGCCATTGCCATTGGATACCATCAAAGCAATGTTCTAACTTCCAGTACCAAAGGCGGACCTCCATTAACATCAACACCTTAACTTTAAATCTGAAACAGTCGATTACGCTGTCGAGGGTTCCGAGATCATCGTTGATCACTCGTCAATTCACTAAGATTTCAGCATCACTTGACCTAACCGAAGACAACGTCAAACAGGTTTTAGTTGATGCTAGAACAAAGGCAAGTTTAATCTCATATAATTTTAGTTGATTGTATGATAATCTCTAAAAACCATTAATTCGTTCTGATTTATCTGCAGTTTTCGCACATATTCGATACATCAGTTGGAATGACAGGTTCCTTAGCTTTCAATTTTGGATTTGAATTTATGACATTATTAATTAGTTAATTAAACGAAAGGAATGTGATATGAAACAGGGGTTGCAGAATTAGCTGAAGTTGATGGACCATTTGTGAAGATTAGGCTCAAAGGTAGATTTTGGCATGAACGTTCGTTGGTTTTAGCTCGGCTTGGCAACTATTTGAAGGAAAGGATTCCGGTAAGCCTACTCTCGATTTCATTCTATTTTCGATCTCGAAACTTTACTTCAACTGGATTGGATAATCAATGGGTTCTCTAATGGTGGAAATGTTGTTTGACAGGAGATACTAGAAGTCGATATCGAGGACGAGAAGCAATTGGACGACAGCCCTGAAAATTTTTGAGCTTTTGGACTCTAAGATGTACAAACATCATATCCCGAAATTCAAACTTCTCTTTTTTGTAGTGATGATGGTTTTGTTATCTAATTCAGATGCTTCAAGAACACCCCAATTTCTTCGGTAATATTCAAAGGATAAACGAAAACAAAGGATTTATATTAATGTAAACAATATGCAGACAGTTTACAGAAAAAAAAAAAGTTTCAACTATTGTTTGAATCAAGCTTTCTTTGGTTCAGGCATTTCATCGAACATTTGGTTTGCCATAAAAACTACATTCATCCACATGATCATTCAAGACATTTTTAACGGACATATCATCTGCTCGATGCTATCTATATCTCTACAAACCATGAAAGTTTCAATCTGTCTTCCTCTCGATGAAAATTCAATTGATGCAACACCCAAAATGTATATCAAGTGAAACAACGATTGAATAAGAGAAGAAATTCCTAACTTATTTAGCGGAATCAGAAAAGATCTCTTGTCGTTGTGTCACTGTTATTTGTAGGATCAGAAAAACTAAACATATCTCTGCGTCTTGATGTCGTTTTATTGCCTAAAACTATCAGAGTTAAACTCGTGTCAACTCCAAGTATTATTAGATAAAATAAAATATTAACGAGGGTATAGTATAGGCCGGATCGTAATATATTACTAGTTATTGTACCCATGGGCCATGCGTGGCGGCGGTGATGACGAGATTTTAAAAGCATATACCAAACAAATTTGATTGTAGTAAAACGTTAAAAAGAAACTAGCATTTAGACATGCTACTTCCCGGTCAAGATGTCTGAGGGAAACTTTTTCGGTATCAACAACTGTCACAGATTTGTCAACTGCATGCATCTCTCTTGTTCCGTACATGTGATCTTGCTATCTCATAAGCCTTCTCGATTATACATTTTACTGATGTATCTGTGTCCTCTGCAAGTTTTCCCGACCTTGAGTTTCAGGTTAACATCCTTTGTATCACATTGTTGGTTTGCAATGCAGGATCAACTAGCGACCATGGTCCAATCGCTAGCGTTCCAAATTTGGTAACCATCTACTTGCAAATAAATACAAATCTTTGGTTATTAAGTCCCATATATGGCAATCTGTTGCAAGTCTCCTGTTGCACCAGTAGCTATGCAGTTAATAGCGTCTCGCGGTCCAATAGCGGTCAAGACCGCTATTTGCTATCGCGGTTATTGCGGTGATATATCGGTGATATAGCGGTATATTATATATATATATATATATATATATATATATATATATATATATATATATATATATATATATATATATATATATATATATATATATATATATATATATATATATATATATATATATATATAGGGGTGAGTTCAATGGAAAACCATTATGCACCTGAAAACTATGGAAACCTACGGATACCGTCCGATTTGGTGCATTTCAAGAAAAAGGCGGTGGCATGATCGTAAATAAGGTGATGCATCACGCGGAAAATTTGATGCATGACGCGAGATTTTGTTGCATCACGTGGGGAATTTGATGCATTTGTGGTGGTGCAGTGCGGTTTTCACAAGTTTTCAGGTGCATGGTGGTTTTCCATTGAACCTCCCTCTATATATATATATATATATATATATATATATATATATATATATATATATATATATATATATATAGAGGGTTAGGTTCTATGGGGCACCTGTGTGCATCGTGCAACTTAGGAACCCATATACACCGTTAGATCTAGAAAATGAATGACTAAGATTACAATGGCAAAAGAGTAATAAATATGAAATTTGTGAACGCATTATGATGCACGATTTACATATTAGATGTGCATAAGGGTATTTTCGGAAAAAATAATATATCAAGTCAACTCAAAATTAAATTTATATTGATTGAATATTTAATTCAATAATCAAGTATTAAATGCTAATAAATTTATAAAATGCACTTCTAAAATTAAAAAATTCCAATTGAACAAAAATCCAATAGCTTCATTGACCGTGCATCTTTGTATTTATCTTTCCCGGGTTATGCATCATCGTGTTCATATGGAGCACCAGGTTATGCATCATCGTGTTCATACTGTGCATCTTCGTATTCGTCTTCTTCACATCGTGTTCATACTGTGCATCTTCTGTTAGCTGCCATGTTTGAGTGATTCTATGCAGAGTTGAGGTACAATATATACATAACAATATAACATGGAAGGAAGCCTTTATACCATGAGGAACCTTCAATAACGCTTTGTATGTAAGATGGAGCCTACTTGGACTTTGATCAATTAGTACTTGCGAAAAATTCAGGACAAGTAGAAAGTACAATATAAATGAACATATAAGATTGTTCATTTGTAAAACTAATATATATTTTCCACTCACCGAGGGATCAAAAGGGTCTTCTCTAGCTCAATCCTGTTGAGTAGCTATCCTAAGTCATTCGTATTCTGCAAGATGAATCAGTATAAATCAGTGCAAGGAAAAACAAATGTATCTTATTGTAATGACAAGGAAGAATCCATGGCCTCTTGTCAAACGCTTTGTTGATATAAGAGCTAGATTGAATGTGTAAAACCAGTTACGAGCCATGGCCTCTAGTCAACATTAAAAACTATAACTTTAAATATCCATTAAACATGGAAGTTTTTTTTTTTAATATCAGATCCATATGTTGGATATATATTTATTTAAAGAAGGAATTTTATAACCAATAGAAAACTTCCAAAAAACACATCTTTCCAAGTAACAAGATATACATTTTTACCACCACACCGATTCGAAGCGCCACCGTAGTCTAATACTGCTTCAGGCAGTTTCCATGTCCTGGTGATCATCACGGCCTAGCCAAAGCCTAGGGAAAAAGGGAAAGAAACCTCATATTTTTCTTTAAAAAAGAGAGGAGTTAACTTACTTTTTTAATATGGTTAGGTCATAGTTGAATCAGCCTTGGGGGAGTGGAGTGAGGGAGCAGCGAATGATAGTTTAACCAACACTGGAGAGAGGCGGCAATGGGAGAAGAGGAAACGTGCGCTTCAGGTCAAAGAACAACAATAGATGGTAACTGTAGAAGGAGATGATTGCTAAATGGAAATGAAGGTCTCAGATCATATATTAGAATCTAATTCTACCTAAATTCTCACATAACCGTTTAATCCTTACTATATAGTTGATAGTTATAGATAATACCATTGTAAGTAACTTGGAATCGGGGTATCAAATCTCAGAATATATCAATCCCACATCCACATTAGGTCCTACAAATTTAAAATATATTGTTATTAGATATAGTCATAATGTCATATAGAGAAGATGCATGAATGCAGACTTGCATGGTAAAATCTCAATTGAGGAGAAGGAATGACCAGTTGTCCACAATACCATTTCCATGAAACTGGGCAGAATGTGATGCAGATGCAGACTTGTACGGTAAAGAGCTACTTTTGGTATTGTTTATGTAAATATCTCGATGCATCTTCATCATGAACCAAACAGATATAATTTAGGTAGTGAAACCTGTTTAAACATTGATGTAAGTATGCATTTCTCAATATTAAGTTGATCATACTTGTTGGTTATTGTTTCATAAACCGGTGCGTAATGTCATGATTAAGAACATTGACAAAGTTTTTAGACAGGGGTGATCGCTCAAAGAGCTACGCGTGGATAAAACCGCCACCATGCAAAGAAATGCTTTGCGCTTCAAAAAGGAATATCCTTGGTCCATAAAAAATATAATTTGGTGGAGACACGTCAAGTTCTTGTATGTTCTCTAATCTACTCTTCTATTAGTTTTAATTTTATGCTTATTAAGTGGGTAAACCTATTTGAAATTGTTAAACTTGAGCATGAAAATATCAGTCAAACTGTACAAAGCACAAACAATGAGCAATCCAAGTTGTCACAAGTCACAACAAGTAAAATCCATACCCATGCATTCTTGTAAGCCCAAAAGTAATTAAACACAACTTTGATTGTACGTAAACATTTCATCAAACAGTTAATGTGCATGGAAAGAAGTAAAGAAAGATGCAACGATTGTGTGGATAGGAAGAAAACTGATTGGAACACCAAAAACTGAAAATGTAAGAAACCTTGAATTTGATAAGTGGTTGGGTCGATACTCTCATGAAGATTGTTTACACGATGGAAACTTGATTTAATTTGAGACTGGAACAAGAAAAGATGCATGATTTAACACCAAAAAAAAAATATCTGAAGTTCAAAAATTAGACTGGAATCTTGAATTTGAGAGACGTCGTAGTTGGGAATGGCGGGTAACCGGAGACTGAATGAAGAAATGGTGTATATGAAGGATTGTGTTGGGAAAAGGTCTGCAAATGAAAACAAACAAGACTTAACCGTTCTCAATCGCTTTAACCATCTCCTAAACGCTCGCCGGGTAGCGAGTCCATGGGGTTTCAGAAAAAGGTTCAAAAAACCGGCAGACCATGTATGTATGAGCCAAATGTTCGACACCCCGTTAAACCATATCCCTTCAAAAGAAAGAATCAAGGAAGGGGGCGTATGGTACGGAGAAAAGAAACGAGGAGAAATAGAAATGGAAACGGGGGAGAAATGGAATTGGGGAGAAATGGAATCGGGTGGAGAATTGAAATTGTGTATCTTGTTTGGTATCAACAGAGTGGCTCAGGTGGAGTAGAGACACAAGACAGTCAATTCTCATCATTTCTCTACCGAATGGAGAGAATTGCCTTCTCCATATTTAGCCTTCAAATAATTCCCAGAGAATTCAATTCTCCGCCAAAAAATTAAGAGCATTTCTCCCAAACAAGAAAAATCACATTTCTCTCCCCTCAAATCTCTCTACCAAACAGGCCCTTTAGCATACGTTTGGTATGGTCAAGAATGGATTTCCTTTTTCTTTCTATGGTTTTTATAACCCCAAGGAACAATGATATAAAAAAGGGAAGTCTATTTACACCCCACGATGGAATGGAAAAATAGTTACGTTGACCTTGAAAAGTGAAATGGTAAAAAATATTACTTTTCTATTGACTAATATAGTAATATGATAGCGGTAGAAATAGACATTTATGAGTGAAAATAGTAGCATCCTGTAAAAAATAAAAAAAATTTGATTCTCTTTTAATACTTTTGATTCTCTATTTTTGTCGACAAAGTAATAAAAATGCAATTTACAATAAAAACATTCTCACTTCCATTTCATTAACCACACACGATTCTATTCTTTTGTTTCTATCGTATCAAACACACCTGTAAATGGTAATATAATAAATATCTTAGGTTATCATTATTCAATATAGTACCGGTTTACTAGTCATATAAGGTCATTGTGTTCTTCTCCACCACTGTCACTACAAGAAAAATAGCATTTTGCGGCGACAAATGTCGTCGCCAAAGGTTCAACTGTCGTCGCGGATGACCTTTTGCGGCGACATGTCGTCGCAAAATGGTCGTCGCCGTAGCCTCGTCGCTAAATATCTTTTGCGACGACATTTTCGACCTTTTGCGACGACATTTTCCTGCCATATCCTGTTGACACGTCATCGTCTTTTGCGACGACATTGTCGTCGCCAAAAGTATTTCAAAAATTAATACAAAATTAAAATAAATATCTTTTGCGACGACACTGTCGCCGCTAAAGACAGCTTTTTGCGACGACTTCTTCACCTTTTGCGACGACATGTTGTCGCGAAAAGTAAAAAAAAAATTTCCCAGTGGCTTTTAGCGACGACATGTCGCCGCAAAAGGTCAACATGTCGTCGCAAAAAGTGGCAAAAAAACGCACGGCTTTTTGCTGTTTTTTTGGCCCCCAATCGGGTTATATAAACCTGTTTGCAGAATTTACAATTTGATATGGTTTCAACAAACTCAAATCTAATAAATTTCATAACATCGAGAGTTACAAAATATTTACCAAATACACATTTACAATTAAAAAACATTACATAATATAAACTAATTATCTTCGTCTTCGTCGTTTTCCTCGTCTTCGTCGTCCGAGTCTTCGTCATAACCAGGAACGTCTATATTTGCGGCTCTTAACGCGTTGTATAAGAGTTCTTGTCGAGCCATTAAAGAAAAACATATGTTTTAATCTAATGTTACTTTAAAAGTAATATTGTTTTAATAGCACTAACTAACATATATTGAATAACACAAGTTAACACTAATTACTAATAATAATACTAAACACACTTTTAAAAATACGTATTAACATACATAATATAATTATAATTTTTCATACTTTCTAAACAATAAAAAATATATTGCAATTAAATACACTTTTTTCATATCATAAAAACTCTATATGCATATAAAATTTATTTTTTCTACTAAAACTCATATTAAAAGATAATTTTTCATATCATAAAAAATCTATATTTTTAACACAAATTTAAAACATAATACTTTGAAAAATGATTTAATAACTTAAATAATATGTAAAAATCAGAAATTAAAAAAAAATACTAACCTCAAATGTCGACCCACCGGAGTTTTCACCGGACCGAGGAACTAAGTACAAATGTCAACCACCGGAAAAAAAAAAAACAAACCTTAAGTATTTCAAGAAATTTATGTAAAAATAATGACATTTATGTTAAATGAAACTAACCTTAAAATTTGTTCAGAAACAACCAAGTAGTCGTTGGAGCTTCAACCAACTTGTCGTCGGAGCTTCGACCGGAAAAAATGGAGACCGGGAAGTGGCCGGAAGAAATGGAGACCGGGAAGTGGCCGGAAGAAATGGAAGAAGATGGTCGGCGGAGCTTCAACCGAGGGGGTCCGCCGGAGCTGCAACAGGCCGGTGGCTGGATATGGATCCGAGAGAGAAATGGGAGGAGAGAGAGGTAGGTGAAAAGTGTAAAAATAAAAACGGCTGGGGCTGGAAGTAGGTTAAATCGGCTAACCCTTCTGCGGCGACAAGGGTGTCGTCGCTGTAGCCCAATCGCGGCGACATGTCGCCGCAAATACCCAAAAATGTCGTCGCAAATACCTCGAAAAAAAACGCGGTCTTTCTACCGCGCAAAATGTAATTTTCGTGCCAAAAAAAAAATAAAAAATTTATATCTAATATCTTTTTGCGACGACAATGTCGCCTTTCAAAAGGTCATCTCTGAATATTGACCAATTTAAGTCAAAAATCAGACTTTTTTTGTCTTTTAGTGGGGTATTTGCGACGACATTAGTCGCCGTGAAAAGCCTTCGTCAAATTTTCTTAATTTTCTTGTAGTGTGTGTCGTCACCCTACAAATCGGCCCACTTAAGTGGCGATTCTCTTTTTTTCTTCTCTTCCTTATTATCCTCTTCTAGGGACGCATTATAAGTAACTTTTATAAGTTGTGTTTGTTCTCTTGCCGTCGAACCCTCGCTCGCCCTCGAAACTGCATTCATAAGTTGTTGTCATTGTAGTTATACCTCTTATCATTGCGCCACTTGCATCCATTGGCTCCTAATGTTGCCATATTGTATCATCATGTTGGATATAGATCCATCACCACTTCAACTATCCCGACATTTTAATTGTTTTCAGCTCTAGTTTGAGCTTTTGGTTTCCTTTCGTCTAACTGTAAATAGATTTGGCACAAAAATCATTTCTGATAAGGAACCCAATCGACTCCGATTTAACTGTAGAGTGGATCGAAACAATTTAATCCCCTATCCCGACCTCAACGTCGACCCCAACTGCTACTCTAATTTTATTAAGTGTTTTAATATAAACTATTATGCTTATTTTATTTACAGTGTAAATTATTAATTACAAGTTATACATATTGTTAATTATTCATGTATATAACTTTCGAATAGTTTAAATACTTTCAGTTTATTTCTTTTATAGGTTTTATACACATTTTACCGTAGATTTTTTTAGTTTTACTATATTTTATAAATTATATATGTATATAACTCAAAAAATGTCGAATTGATTTGTTCAAATTCTATTTACATACTTTTTCTACTAAACTATAATTTGTTGTTTAAACTTTTTACCTTCTTGGAAATATCGAAAAACCTGATTTCCCGACAAAATGAGAATGACGAATAAGAAGTGGGATGGAGATGGGGAATAGTATCCCAAGTGATCCTCACCGATCGTCATGGCTAACTGCAGTGGAGTATTAGACCTAATAACATACTCCTTCCGTCCCATTTTAAATTTCCACTAAACAAAAACACACAATTTATGAAAAATGGGTAATTATTGTTCTACGTTATACTTGAATGACAACTTTACCATTATTTATTTATTTAATCAATTTTTGAAAAAGATAACTAAATTATAAACATAAGGTTATTATTGGAATTTAATACATTGTTATAATCCATTTTTGGAAGTGGACATTTATTTTGGGTCAATTTAAAAAAGAAATATGGACATTTAAACTGGGACGGAGGGAGTATTACTTATGGTTTATTAAGGTTTCTAAAAGTAGGGATGACATCTGTGAGTGGCGGGCACAGATATCCTTAACCCATCACCCATGTTCGGGAATTTTTTTTCTCACCCACGAGCCCACATGTATATGTTGTTATTTTAGTGTAATTCTTTGACCAAGTTAATTGGCTTTGGTTAGAACTAGAACGAGTTTAGAAGGTGCAGAGTGCACACTCGTATAAAAGTTTCAGCAAAGTCAAGACCAGGGCGTTATAACGTGTGTTAAGGGGGAGTCGCCCCTTGCAAGACTCGGGACAGCGTCTCGAAACAAATACGAATTTCAAAAGTGGTTTGATGTGAAAATGCATTTCTTGGTGTATTAACTTCATGAGAAAGCTTGATGAAAAGCTTTGGTTGTTAAGACAAAAGATGTTAAGATATAACTGCTTATCTTAACAGTCTTTGATATGTCTTATCTTAACAGCTTGGACATTGCTATCTTAATAGCCTTGATATTGTTATCTTAACAGCCTTGGGTGCTGTTAAGGTAATGCATTAGCCTTGTAAGCTTGTTATTTTAACAACTTTTGTGTTGTTAAGATATCGTCATTGTTAAGATAATGACGGTTTCAACCGCTTTAGGTGCTTGAATGAGAAGTTAACCTATCTTTTCCATTTGATTTTGTTAGTTACTTGAGGTATATATATACAAACGAAATTATCAGTCATAACTAACGTATCTTATCTTATATTTGGATACCCACTAGGGCAAATATAATTGTCATAGGAAAGTGAATAAACACGATCACGAAGACCATTCAAGCGATTCCAAGTTTGTTCTATCTTCTATCATCCATGATTTTTCTAACAGTATTCATCAACAGGTCTTATATTCACCCATACCAGTCACGCACGAGTAAGGATAAACCTATGGGTTTTAAATATTACATATTGTTAATGTATTTTTAGGAGATACTAAAATATTTATAGTTAACGCGAGTGGCGAATCTCCAATTCAAGGCTCGATGGGTCCAACTTTTTTAATACAACAAAATGAATGGTCACAATGTCGATCGATTATGGTCATAACTAATTAGGGATGCACCCGGTTTCAGAAGTAGGTCCGGCCCGAGCTGAACCCAGAAAAATTGAAAACCAAAGATGTCCAAATAGAAACAAAAAACCGACCTGAAAATAAAGTGACCAGGTCTGATTCATCCGGTTCCCGTTTTTTCCTGACTTTTACAAAGAAAAATGAAATCACGGACCTGACCAAGTTGAACCCGGTAGAACCATATACCGAATTAATAGAATTAGAACCAAGAACCAACCAGGAAAAAAAAACTCTGCTTCGATTCATTTCGGTTTAGGTAACGATTTTTTTGCTCGTCCCTACATCTAATACTACTAAATACAGGTATAATGCAAAATACCCAAATGTCGATTCAAAGTAATGTTAAACATTTTTTATTTAATTCTAGCTAGTTTTACTAATAGAATCTAATATATTCCTATAACTATATGGTACTAAACAAATATTTATAAAGTGATAACCCGTTTTGTTACTTAAATAGGTATATTTTCAAACTAAGTATGTTCAAACTTCCATATCAGTTCATCAAGTTTCAATCAAATTATAACTAATGAAATAAAGTTGATCAATATATATAGCATATATTGTTTGGATTTTTACGAAATTATAATTTTGTTTTCCTACAAAAATTTGCTGAAAAATATTGGAAAATTTAAAAAATTGCCGAACTAAATACTGATATTGTTCCTCTGCGAAGTTGAAATGAAAAAATCAGAGGAAAAAAAAAAAAGAAAACCGACAAAATAAACTACCCATGTAATAAATACAGAAGAAAGATAATTTAAATCACCCATGAGCATAAAATGACTAATGCGTGAGGATTTTTAAGATGACTAAAATGCCCTTATAGGCATAAAATGTGGGTTGATTAGTTGTCAATCATTTACTGGTTCATAACATTCATAATTTATAACTTCACAAAAAATCCTGTGTGTGTCTATATATATATATATATATATATATATATATATATATATATATATATATATATATATATATATATATATATATATATATATATATATATATATATATATGTATGTATGTATATTCAAAATAAGTAAAAACAAAAACTTAGAATTATATAATGTTAAAACAAAAAGTAAATAACATTGTATAATCGTTAACAGACCTAAGTATATAACAATTTTTTTAAGAATGAACTTCTATGATTAATGAACCTTGAGTGGTTGTCCGTGTTAACATTACTCATGGCTGAGTCTTCTAGTAAAATGTGGTTGAATAATTTCAAAACCACTCATTTTTTTTTTTTAAATAATGAATGTTATAAATTTTACTAGCCGTAGAGGCGTAGAATATCCAGGTATGCAAATCAAGAATCAAAGTGGGAAGCGATGTCCAAACAAGAAGGCAGAAAAAAATCTCTTATCCGAGTAAGACATGCCACATGTGCAAACCTGATTGGAACAAAGCATCACAAACCTCATCTCCAAATTCATCAAGCCTCAACTCCAACCACAACTTCAATGGTTGCCACCAGCCCCACCACCCTTCATCCTCCTCCTTAATTATCTCCCTTTACCTAGCCCTGTCTTTGCCACATCCCCTCCATCGAATCGAATTCCTGTTCTCGATCGATCACCGAAAATGGCTACACAAGCCTTGGTTTCGTCGTCCTCACTCACCTCCTCGGTCGAGTCTGCTAGGCAAGTTTTTGGTGCAAGGTCACTTCACACAACTCCAAGAAAGCTTTCTTTTCTTGTCAAGGCTGAAGCCACTCCTCCCGTTAAGGTAACACTAGCTCTGATACCAAGGTCTCGTTTGTTTTCCATTAAAAACTTCTTCAAAACGTTGTCTAATGTTCAAATTTATGATAAATTAAGATTGTTTGTTTAGGTTCAGACATAAGAGATTGAAACCTCTGAAATTTTCTCTGAATTTTAAGAGGATGAGAGTTGTCTTAATTAAAATCAAGAGTATCTTAATTTCAGATGTTAAGACCTTCTCTTCGTGGTTTTCAAACTTTAGACATTTAATATCTTAAAAAACAAACAACTCCCACGTAACATATTAAAACTAATGGACCCTGAACCCATTTATATAACTAGACTAGGTTAAGGTATAACAAACCCTGATCTGTCTGATAAATTTATGTGTGTTTGATCATTAATTGATGGGTTATCATATGTGTATCAGCAAGGAGCAAACAGGCAATTGTGGTTTGCATCAAAGCAATCTCTTTCTTACTTGGATGGAAGGTAATTTCATGGCAAACTTTGATACTGATTCATTCCAAACTAAACAAAATATTTATGTTTGACTTTTGGAGTTAAAAGCTATATTTTGACTAAAAGATTGGAATAAATTCTAGTCCTCCTGCGAATTTTATGGGTTGTACCTGGTTTGTAATTTGACAACTCAAAAGTCAAAACAAAGAAAGATACAGTTTGACTTTCAGAGTCAAAACTAAGTGCTAATCAACTTACGATTGACAGAATTCTACATGTTTTTCGAAAAAAAAAGTGGCAAGTTAGTCAAAACTTTTTAATCCGTGCTACGAAGAGGAAAAAAAAGGCTTGTGCTTGGTTGGAAAAACTGACTGTAAAACGATTCTGAAGATCAAGATTTGACCTCAAAAGTCAAAGCCTTTGTATAGTACTTATGTTGTATTTAACCTGAAAACTTTAAACAGTCTCCCAGGTGATTACGGATTCGACCCACTTGGTCTCTCGGACCCAGAAGGGACTGGAGGGTTCATTGAACCAAAGTGGCTAGCCTACGGTGAGGTTTTCAACGGACGGACGGCCATGTTGGGTGTGGTTGGATGCCTTGCACCGGAGATTCTCGGAAAACTTGGTCTCATCCCACCGGAAACCGCAATCCCCTGGTTTAAGACCGGTGTCATTCCTCCGGCCGGCACATACGACTACTGGGCAGACCCATACACCCTATTTGTATTGGAAATGGCACTCTTTGGGTTCGCAGAGCACAGAAGATTCCAAGATTGGTATAACCCAGGATCAATGGGAAAGCAATACTTCTTGGGGTTGGAGAAAGGACTCGGAGGGACCGGCGAACCGGCTTACCCGGGTGGACCGTTCTTTAACCCGCTTGGGTTTGCGAAAGATGAGAAGTCGAAAAAGGATCTGAGGCTAAAAGAAATCAAGAATGGTAGATTGGCTATGTTGGCTGTGTTGGGTTTCTTCATTCAGGCTCTGGTGACTGGGGTTGGACCTTTTCAGAACCTCCTGGACCATTTGGCTGACCCGGTTCACAACAATATCTTGACCAATCTAAAGTTCCACTAGACTCTCTATTTTGCCTTCCTATATGTATTATGATCTTGTGCAGAATCTCTTCTTCCAAATACTATTATTAATTTGTACCAAAATTAATGATATGTTTAAGGAAACCGGACCCTACTTACATGTGTGTGTGCGCGTGCTCGTGTATGCAAGCATATATGTTTTAGCTTTTAGGGCCGCTGATATAACCACTCGATAAAAAGGGGATTCAAAATTGCCATGCATAACGAATCTTTAATCAGCACAAATGTCGTACCATAATACCATCGCTTGGCATTTCTAAATGTTGGTTTGTGATGATGAATTCGAGCTTCTTATCCTGCAGGATTACGTATCGATCTGAGTTCAAGTTAAAAGCTCCATTTGGGTATCAGGGTATGCCAACATATACATGCTGCCATATAGTTGTGTTCGGTTAACAAAACATTAGACAAATAAATAGAATAAAAATGCATATTTGGATCACGGTAGGTGTCAAACCAACAATCTTGTACATTGAACCAAACGTACAAGTAATTAAGGATAAAGGCTTGGTAAAATGTGATGAATGTTGTCAGGTTATCGTTAGCAAACCGGCTCAAAAATAACCATGAAAATTCAAAACACACACGTATCACGTATCTGTTACTTGTTAATCAATTAGTTGTGCGAATGGATTACTAGAACATGCATGCTGCATACTAAGTCACAAAATCATGGATATATATATACACGCTTATTTCCGATCATCCATAGATTTCATCCTTTTATCTCTATCTCGCATATGGTAATTTTTCAAGCCACAACATAGTATTATCTCTAAATTATATTATTAATCCAAAAGTTTCATGGACAAAAAGTATCACTTATTGATAATTTGGTAGTTGCCCACTTAATTTCCTTTATATTATGCGTACGTACTTACATGATATTGTTGTGTTTTCGTCCATCCATGTTATTTTTTTTTTCCATAAAAGTCATTAAATTAATTTTTTCTTTTTGGTTTAGTGAAATTTAGACATTAGAATCTGGTTTTCCAGTTTTTAAAACCCGATTCACAAATTATAATTGGGATCTAATGTCTAAATTTCACTAAACCAAAAAGAAAAAAATTAACCTGAGGTTTTTTTATGAAAAAAATAACACGGAGTGACGAAAACGCAAACAACGTGAAAACATATTGATTTTTTTTATCATAACAAACCCATATTTTGTTTATGTCATTGATGACAAATTATATATATAACTTCATAGTCATACTAACATTTATTTTTGCTTTTTATGATGGCGTTTGTCTTTTAATAAATTCATCATATAAAAAAATTCTAAAATTTCCATTTATTATAGAACACATTCTTCTAACTAACAATTATGATACCAAAACGCACCGTTTTGGCTTTTACGACGTCGTTTCAGAAAAATTCCTCTTTCGCCTTTTCTCCCTGTTATCCCCAGCCATAGATTTGCAAACCACGATTGCTGTGTCTTCCTCTCCTAGATTTGCTGCTTCTTCCTCTTCTCGAAACCAGGTTTGTTGTTTCTTTCTCTCCTCTAGGTTTGCTTCTTCTTCCTCTTCTCGATACCAGGTTTGCGGCTTCTTCCTCTTCTCGAAACCAACCTGTGCTTCTTCTTTTTGGCGACTTACAAGCACTCAGGTTTGCTGCTTCTTCCCTCCCTGAAACAAACATGTGCTTCTTCTTTTTGGCAACTTACAATCACTCTAGGAACAAGTTTCAATCATTTGAAATCATGAGTTGTCTTCTTCTTCCAAAAACAAATCTGCGCAACCTCTCAAAAGGAACAAACCTAAATCACGTGAGATTGAGAATTAGGGCTTACAAGGGTATGTAATTATGCATCGACATGTAATTAGGTGATATTGAAAAATTAGGTGATAAAGCAGGCAAAGTTTATTGGTGGAATGGGTAGCTAAAGAGAATACTCACGAAATACAAATTCGGTTTAATGAGTTTGACTTTGAATGCTCTTCGGTTTTTGAATTGGGTTTAAATGCTCTTCGGTTTTTGAATTGGGTTTAAAATTTAAAATCGAGGAACCGAGGAATTGAAAACTGATGCGTTGAACACCTGTATTTATTTCTTTACATCTGTTCATCATTCAACTTTAATCATATAACTTGAGGTAAATTCTTAAACAGTTGAGTGAAGATCCAGTTGTATGTATACATGACCTCCTTGCTTCACCAAGAAGCGTGCTTTCTGGACGAGACACATTTTTTGTTAACCTAAACAACATGATCTTTAGTGTTATGAAAGGTTCGTTGACCTCAATGTCTTCTTTTTATATCGTAGAAGTATTATTTCATATTATGTTGCTGTTTGCACTTTTGTTTGTTTCCCCTACGTTTCTTCTATGCACGTGGTATATATGTTTTAAAGCCACGTACAAACATTCTTGTCCGACTATTATGTGCTGGGATAGTACAACATTTGATCATCAAAATAGTAAATACTAAATACAGAAGCTCTATTATACCCTGAATAGTTTTTTTTCGAAAGTAAATGGTAGGACTTGGTGTAAAACCTTCCCTTTTAAGGTCACCTATACAAAGTTCTTTTAAAGGTGAAGCTGAAGCGTGCCTCAAAGTAAGAAGCAACCAATTTAATTATATATGGCTAAATGCTATCAAGGGAAATTTCTATTATGGAAATACCATCATAGCCTATTTTACTAACCCACCCTAAACAACAGAAGTCAAATGGTAATTTATATTCTAAAGTGTAAATCCAGCCATCACCATGGCCCTTTAGCCAAGTCATTAATCAATGCTCACCTATTTGACACCCAAACTAAATAAATTATGATGTCTTTTTGCCAAATTAACTAACAACTCTGCAAGCATAACAAGTTAGAGACCACGTGATGCTTTCACAGAAAACAGTACAGACTAGTAACTTATTTTGTTAAATAGTAGACCCTGGGCGGTCAAATAGTTAATAGCAAAGCTATAGCGGTTAGCGGTGTTGTTAGAAATAGCGATTCCGCAGATAGCGGCGCTATTTACCGCAATTTGACCGATATTTGGTGAAGAATAGCGATAGGTTTAGCGATATTTGTGTGGGTCGACCCATTAAGAAATTAAACCATTTAATCGAAGCCCGTCTGGTTTTATTTTTTGATTTTATGCCCTACGCTCCTTTATGAATGACAGTCGCATGCTTGCGCAGTCACATTAAAGGTGTTCTGTAATATGGGTCAATCATCTATTGCTGTGAGGGTGTGTCTATTCACAGAGGCATCTCCATTTACACATCAGTTTTTTTGACCGGGAATGACAAGTTAAGGTACTATATCCATTCTTTTGTGTTAAAGTTTGATCTTTTTGTTCTGTTTGATGCTCTTTCCCCAATCTCTATTGCTTCCGTTATCAGCTGGGTTTTATAGTTTGTTGTTAAAATGAATGGTTTTGTATAGTTTGTTGTTAAAATGAATGTTTTTGTATCTACTTTGCTATATGCATACTCCAGAATTTTTATATTATAGTTTTAGTCTTTTGTACCTGACTAAAATTTTATATTATAGTCATGTTTCTTCCCTGTTAAATGAATTCTCCAGATTTTTCTTGGAGGCAATATAGTAATTTAATTTGCTTACTGTAGAGTAATTAATTTTTCTGCTTTAGAGTATTCTGCTATCATTACTCGTCTTTTCTTTTAATTCATTTTTAATACATGTCTTTTCTTACTTCCATTTTCTTTTTCATTTCCCACGTTTCTTACTCTTTATAGTACTAGCATTGCTCTTTCATTGAATATTGCAGGTATACAGATAATATTTATTGTTGTTGTTCTTATGATTATCCACATGATGTTTAATGTGTTTCCATCTATGTGTATTTGCTTTTTATTAGACCTTTATTTTACTCCCAATCTGTGATATTGCTTTAACAACCTGCTCTTTTTTCTTTCACATTTCTCATGTTTTACACATGTGATGTTCCTTGTGTTTTCATTCATGTATATTTTATTTTTATTGGATAGCTTTTTTTGCTCCCAATATATCTTTGTTTTGACAACCAAATTCTACTTTTTTCCTACTAAACCCAACAACATAATACATATGTTTGTTTTCGTGTTGGCCTGTTGCAACACATGTCTTTTTTTCTTGGAGTTGTTTTTTCATCTTTTGGGTGTTGTTTTGTAATGCAACTTTTTGTCACTGTTAATATTGCAGGTTATCTTTGGGAGTTTAGTGTTTGTCAGTGTAAACTAAGTCATATTGTTTTTCTCTGTTTTTCTAAGACATTTTTTTTTTCATTTTTTGGTGTTATTTTTTAATAATCTAGCTTTCTTTTTCTATTAGTATTGCAAGTTAGCTTTGAAAATTTAGTGTTTGTCCGGTGACAAGTAACTTTTTCTTTTAATATTAAAGATTATTTTGTACTTATCACTTGCTAAATCATATCTCCTGTTGTTAGAACTCACTTATTTGATTTTAAGAATGTTTCTTTATTGAATGATGTGTGTTCGTGTTTGACATTTGTTGTTTTCATTCCTCATGTAAAAGATCATTTGTGGTTACTGTTACGTGAATGGATGCCTTAAAAGAAAAACCAATAAAATGATGTTTATATGAGTCAATTAATAGTCAACCAATTTTTAGCTAACAACTAATTTTTTTGTGTTCAGTCATCATATGTATTTTGATGGCACACTTATTTGTAATTTGTTGTGACTAGAATTATTTTCTTAAAAAATAATATCATTTCAATAGTAGCACTTAAAAATGAATGCATCCCCAATAGGAATAACTAATTCCTCTCTTGTGTTAATAGCCACCAACATAGTAATACTGCAAACCCCAAATAGCAATCATAGCTAATTGCATAAATTTTTATCAGGGACTAACAGCACTAACACCTGAATATAAACACCATTGTCCAAATCTATAATCAACTTCTTTGGATGAACGTTAGGCTTTGAAACAAATTACTAAAATTATAGCAGAAGCAGACAATATTGTGCAAAAATGTGGGCTTATCAAACTAAAAATCACAAAATGGGCAATCATATTAAACTGGTGATTGTATTTGCATTATTATTTAATAATTACTCATGTTTTTTAAGTCACTTATTTCAATGTTAAAATCATTGTATTTGTTAACATTGTAGGTTGTCTTTCAAGTTTTGCTACTTACGTGCCTCATATAAAGCTATTATGATGTACTAAAGGTAAATATGTCATTATTGTTACGTATGTATACTTATCTGACATATTCTATGTGTTCTACTTACATAGTTTTTAAAGTAAATTACAGAAATGGTCCCTGTGGTTTACATAAAACTTTGGATACAGTCCATGTAGTTTCAATTTTGCATAAACGGTCCTTATCTTCACTATTTACTTGCAAAATTGGTCCCTCTGCAGTTAACTTTAACCATGAAATGGTTAAATCTTTTATAATGACCATTTTACCCTTTTCTTTAATAACATTTTGGTCCTTCAAGTTTGTTGTTCATTTTAGTTTTGGTCCCTCAAGTAAATTTTTTTATTTAACTCTATTTTACTAATTATTATTATTATTATTATTACTATTATTATTCTATTATTATTATTGTAACGATTATTATTATTATTATTATTATTATTATTATTATTATTATTATTATTATTATTATTATTATTATTATTGATTTAACTTTTTACATATTAATTTATTTGTTTATTAAGTTTTTTTATTTTAATTCACTTTTTAATCTAAATTATAAATTATTTATATCTTTTATTATAAACAATTGTATCAAAAATAGAATCCATTTATTTTATATTTTTTTCCGAATGAAAAAAATACAAACATTTTATATTATAGTTTTCCAAACCAAAAAATTTTGAACCTTAAACTTTTATTAGTTTTTTCAAACAAAAAAATGTTACAAACCAAAATTTTGAACCTTAAACTTTCATTTTCTAAACGTAAAAAATATGAAAACCAAACCGTTTTTTTATTTTTATTTTTGCACTAAAACCCATTCTAATTTTTTGTTTTGAGAAACGAAAAGAAATACAAACCATTCTGTTGTTACTTTTTGCAAACGAAGAAAACTACGAATAATTCTAATTTCCAGTTTTTCCAAACAAAAAAATTCATTTTTATTTTTCTAGTGTTTTGAATGAAACCATTCCCTTTTATTTTTTTCTCCGAACGGAAAAACTACCAACTATTATGTTTTTAAAGTTTTTCCTAAATACGAAATAGCGTGTAGTCTTTTTGTTCGGAAAAACTAATAAAACGGAATGGTTTGTATTTTTTATGATGGGAAAGAATTTAAAACGTAGTGGCTAGAATAATCTAAAAATAAAAAAATACAAACCATTCCATTATTTAGTTTTTTTAATGAAAAACAACAAACCCTTTTATTATTTAGTTTTTCCGAACAAAAAACTTCGAACCATTAATTTTTATTAATCTTTAGTTTTAACATTTTCATATCGTAAAAAATACAAACCATTCCATTTTATTAGTTTTTCCGAACAAAAAGACAACACGCTATTTCGTATTTAGGAAAAACTTTAAAAACATAATAGTTGGTAGTTTTTCCGTTCGGAGAAAAAATAAAAGGAAATGGTTTCATTCAAAAAACTAGAAAAATAGAATGATTTTTTTTGTTTGGAAAAATTGAAAATTAGAATTATTCGTAGTTTTTTTCGTTTGCAAAAAGTAACAACAGAATGGTTTGTATTTCTTTTCGTTTCTCAAAACAAAAAATTAGAATGGGTTTTAGTGTAAAAATAAAAATAAAAAAACGGTTTCTTTTTCATATTTTTAAGTTTAGAAAATGAAAGTTTAAGGTTCAAAATTTTGGTTTGTACATTTTTTTTTGTTTGAAAAAACTAATAAAAGTTTAAGGTTCAAAATTTTTTGGTTTGGAAAAGTATAATATAAAATGTTTGTAAGTTTTTCATTCGGGAAAAATATAAAATAAACGGATTCTATTTTGATACAATTGTTTATAATAAAGAAATAAATAATTTATAATTTAGATTAAAAAATGAAATAAAATAAAAAAACTTAATAAACGAATAAATTAATATGTAAAAAGTTAAAATTAATAATAATAATAATAATAATAATAATAATAATAATAATAATAATAATAATAATAATCGTTACAATAATAATAATAATAATAATAATAATTAGTAAAATAGAGTTAAATAAAAAAATTTACTTGAGGGACCAAAACTAAAATGAACAACAAACTTGAAGGACCAAAATGTTATTAAAGAAAAGGGTAAAATGGTCATTATAAAAGATTTAACCATTTCATGGTTAAAGTTAACTGCAGAGGGACCAATTTTGCAAGTAAACAGTGAAGATAAGGACCGTTTATGCAAAATTGAAACTACAGGGACTGTATCCAAAGTTTTATGTAAACCATAGGGACCAATTCTGTAATTTACTCTAGTTTTTAATTGGTCATCTATCATACAATTTAAAATGATTTATTTATCATTGATGCTTCTTTAAAAATTCATGTTCATAAAATGTTGCTTCATACTTGGTCTTTAATCACTTCTATACAAAAAATGAATGATAAAAGAAAATATGATAGTCATTCTTCTATGCCTCAATTAATTGTTGAACACTTAACCTGTGATGATGAAAGCCTTGAATCATCTTTGGTACATATCACGCAAAGAACAAAGAATACTAAGGTAGGTGATGGATTAGAAGCTAATTTGTTCATACATCTGTTGGCTCATCTACATCTCGATTGCTTGAAAATCCAAATGATGGTTTAGAGAGAGCTGAGGGTGTTGAAGGGCAACAATCAGATCAATTTCAAACTGGTTAGCATCTTATTTATTTTTTCCATACTTTTAAATATCTTGTGTTCCTTTGATGATAATGGGCCAACTTATTTTCATTACATGAGATATATTATCCTTGAAATATGAATTTAGGTGTTATTTTCATTGACCGTGTTATGTTAAACATAAACTTCGCTATTTCATGACCATAATGTTAATTTTGTTTTCATTCACTTATTACCATGTGTGTGTTTTCATTTTGTGTTTCGTTGCAGCATGATGATTATGTCTTTTAACTTGTATTTAGTTTTCGACTTTATACAACTGGCATTTATGTATTTCTAGATAGATAGAGCTAGACTATGATGAAAAAAATATACAAACAAAAGGTTTTAAAGATAAATATAAAACCAACCCAACATTAGAATAAATATAACATGGGCATCGACAAACAATAACTTTTGCCATAAGACTATAGGTCCAATTCTGTAGTAAATGTAACCAAAAAATGTACCTTGGCAATAGCTAAAATTAATAATTACCATTGTAAGCCCATGCATTGTCTCCCACAATCACCAACAATACATTATCCTAAATCAACATTCAAAGCATGTAATAATCCATAAATGTAACAAAATGTATTATACCAATGTCATTAAAAACATAAATAATATTCTGCGAACAAAAAAAAAGATTGTTTCCCTCTAACATGTAGAAATCAGTCAATATTATAAAAAATATATATAGTGATTTGTACAATCTTTATTCTTTTTTTTCAGTCCATAAGGTATAAAAAATGTAATTTGCAAATTGTAATGGACAGAATATTAATTGAGAGTACCTCATAATAGCTTCCCTTACAATGGGAACAAATATGAAGGTGTGTCTTTCTGTGTTGTAATCAAGATTGCAGCACCAACATTCATACATACATGTGTGTAATGTGTTTATGCATTGACTTTAAGCAAGACATGGCTTCGATATCAACACAAGCAGGGGATGATACTATAACTCATGCACAATATGCAACAAAAAATTATGGATTAACAGTCCGGTTTCCGAATGTCGAGACCACGGTCCACAAGCATATCCAAACTATAGGTAACATCATATGGCCATATTACTTATATAATTAGCTAGCCAAAAACTAATCAACTAAAACTAAATTTCAATATAACATGTACAACATCAAAGCATTATTCACCGATGAATCAGCAACATCAATCTTCACTTTTTTCAGCCTTGCTGCACATATTATCACAAAGATAAACTGCAACACCCTGGTGGAATAATTAGATGACTGTGATCCATATCAACATCCACTTCAACTCGAAGCATTAAAAGGGACAAAACACATACTTTAGTTTCACTTCAATTCTTTGTGCAAAAGGAGTTCAGTTGACTTTATTATTGTGGATAATGTTCTTACCAACCCACCTCCTTCGGCCCTGCCAAGCATTCAAATCAAAGACAACCCAATCAAAAAGAAGAATCAACATCAACTACACGTTCTGAAGCGAAACAAAAAACACAAAGGTACATAAACAGAATTTCATTTCACTCTATCATTACAAAATAATTTCACTAGTCACTTATGAAATATAACATTTACGTACTCTATAATTACCAGCAACACCAACAAATCATCCTCAGTCAAACATAGGAACACCACTAACAGATCATCCTCAACAAATCTTCACAAAGAAACAAGAATCAGAGCTTACAAGGAAATCAACAAAAAGAAGTTTATTTCAAACAGCTGGTAATGTCACAAAAACCTTCTATAATTTAATCATACAAAATATATACCAGCCTAACCAACTGTTTGTTAACTAACAGATCAAAGTGAAAATTTTGAAATAAAAAGGACAAAAAGCACAGAACCACCATTAAAAGAAAAGAACAATTAACTGGATCAGGTTCAAAGTACATAAACAACTACATATTATACATAAACCCACACATATTTTCATTACTAAATAACTAAAACTATCAACCGATTCCGTTACTAAATAACTAAACTTGTCTCCTGTTTTCAGGTACCCATTTTGAGTTTTTTTTACTCTTGCAATGATGCTCATGCTTTACCAACAAAAGAAATCGCTAAAAGATGCATGCAACTACATGTTTTGGCTGCTACTCACAAGATGCATATAAAACACCTTCTTTTGTTTCCATGCCTTTTATGTAAAAAAAAAAAATACTATAGACATCAATATGTAAAAAAACATGCAACCCACTAATGCTTACATACGTAAATACACTGACGTTGTTGTCATCATTAGACATGTTTTCATTTTTTAACATCATAGTTTACCTTACAACATAACTACTAAAATAAGCGATAAAAACTACATATTCATGATGGATACCCGCAGCAATGCGCGGGCACCCATAACACTAGTATATTTAACATTTGATGGATAACTTACTATTATAATATAAAATAAATCATTAATAAACACATATTTGAAATTTTTATAACAAAAAATTAAAACTTACATATGATCACAATTAACTACTAAATTCAATAATCTAATTTCTTAAAATTAAAATATTTAATTATTAAAAACATTATTTTAATGACTTATAAATTAATCACTCAAAACCACTTTACATGGGTCAGGTGGTCACCACCAAATGTGAGAGAGTTTCCTTTGGTTGAGGTCTTGAGTTCAAGCACTGCCAAGATGGATTCTTCTTAGGTGGAGTGTGGGGTTCATCGGTGCTCACCCTCAAAGTATCTAATAATGGTGCTAATAACAAACTGCTTGCGTCGAAAAATCAAAGTTGGTTGGAATTTTTTATTTTTAATAAAATAGTCACATCACGGTATAGGTAATTCAAAGGCGACGTCATAACCAACTCGGCGCTCACACAGGGAAAATAAAAGTAGATCCCATCTCGAAAACACACTGACACCGACTATCCTCCATACACATTCCCCTCTGGTAATCAATCTTCGTCTTCTTTATTAAACCCCAAGGAGGATTTCCACCTCACCGGCGGTCGGCGGCATCATTCCTGTCTACTTTCCAGATCTACGATTGGTGCATACTAATCTCTCCGTCTTCATTTTTGTCTTTTCATACTTAATATGTGTATATATAAATGCAGTAATGAATTCAAAGTAGAATGAACTTGGTTTTGTTGCACTTTATATTACACTCGAGGATTTGGATTCTGACCGAGTTTTTGATCTACATCACTACATGTTACTATTCCAGATTTAATTGGTTTTGTTTTTTCAGTATTGAAATATCTTAGATTTGTGTACATGAATATGAATGCTTTAGTGTATGCTCATTTTATAACTTGTGGATTCAGGTTTTAAATGTAAATTAAGTATTGACCGTACACAATTAGCAGATGAAACTGTAATTTATAGCATTTTTTATTTACGTTCGTTTGAAAATTTATTATTGGACAGAGGACTGTATCTACTTATTGAACTGACTGATAATTTTAGTAATGGAGAACTATCGAATCTATGACTACAAAATCTGAAAATGAGATGATTTGAGTATTCAGGTGGGATATTTAATAAACCATTCTGCTTCCAACTGCTGTTGTACTTGTTTAACTGTTTATTGTCTGGTAATCAATTATATTGATTGTTCATAATGGGAAATTCTAGAGGTCTTTGGCTCTTTGCTTGGTTTCCCCAATGTTGTGGTGTGATCCTACGCATGTTAGATGTGATTAAATATAGTTTACTCGTTAATTTAAAGGATAATGACACCAAAAAGTTATATACTAATGAATTTGTGCCCATTTATATAGTCTATTTTTATTTGTGCACATTTATGTAGTGTAGTTTTAAAAATGTATCAATTAGGTAACTGGATGATCTGATGACCGATACAACAACTTACCATGCTTAGTCAAACTTTCTTTTTATACACATTTATGCAATGTACTTTTTCTTTTGTGCACATTTGGTACTCAAACTGTTTTAAATAGGTTGTTGGGTGACCTGATGTTACTGGTCATCAGGTCACTCAATTACCTAATTAAAACACTTTTAAAAGTACACTACATAAGTGTGCACACAAAAAAATACACTACATAAACGTGTACAAACTCAAAAGTATGTAGCATTGGTGCCATTTTCCTTTAATTTAGGTAGTTCTATGTTTCCATTGTATATGTGCAGACAATTCTTAGATTTGGCATGTGGAAATCACTCGGTTCAGCTTCTTTGAAAGAAGACCGAACAAAACTAAAGCCAAGGAACAATGTAGTAAATTGTTGAATTCAGATAGGTTCCTCATAGCTCCATAATTGCTAAGCTTGTAGTTCTGACTATCATTTTATTGGTATCTTGTAGGTTTTGTAATAGACGTGACTGCACCAGTGGCTTAGGCTGAGTGACGCTTCAGAGTTCCGTTGGTGTTCCCAAAGACCAATGGCTTTGTCATTGATCTCAAGAGGGACTTTTGGGCTTTTTTTCACTTATGTGATTTTTGCCTCACATCTTTGCAATGGATTTTATTTGCCTGGGAGCTACATGCATACGTATTCAACACGTGATGAAATATATGCCAAAGTTAATTCTTTGACATCTATTGAGACAGAGCTTCCCTTTAGTTACTACAGTCTACCTTACTGCAAACCTCCTGGTGGGATAAAGAAAAGTGCAGAGAATCTAGGAGAACTACTTATGGGAGACCAAATTGATAATTCTCCATATCGTTTTCGGATGAATGTCAATGAGTCTGTTTTCCTCTGTACAACACATCCGTTAAGTGAGCATGAAGTTAAACTCCTAAAACAGAGAACTCATGATTTATATCAAGTTAATATGATTTTAGATAACTTGCCTGCAATGAGGTTTGCCAACCAGAATGGAGTTAAAGTTCAGTGGACTGGGTTTCCTGTTGGATATGTCCCTCCCAACAGCAACGATGATTACATCATCAATCACCTAAAATTCAAGGTCTTTGTACATGAGTACGAAGGCTCAGGTGTGCAGATATTTGGAACAGGAGAAGAAGGCATGGGTGTAATATCAACAGCTGATGATGAGAAGAAGGCTTCTGGATATGAGATTGTTGGTTTTGAGGTATTCCCATGCAGTGTTAAATATGAACCAGAAAAGATGGAAAAACTCCACCAATATGATAAAGTGACATCTGTGAACTGCCCCCTGGACTTGGAAAAGTCTCAAGTTATAAGGGAACAAGAGAGGGTCTCTTTTACCTATGAGGTTGAGTTTGTGAAGAGCGATACCAAATGGCCATCTCGTTGGGATGCTTATCTCAAGATGGAAGGTTCTCGTGTCCACTGGTTCTCGATTCTTAATTCATTGATGGTGATCTTCTTCCTCGCTGGAATTGTTTTCGTTATCTTCTTAAGAACAGTGAGAAGGGATCTCACTCGATATGAAGAGCTTGATAAAGAATCTCAGGCACAGATGAACGAGGAACTGTCAGGGTGGAAACTCGTTGTCGGAGATGTGTTTCGAGAGCCAAATAACTCCAAGCTTCTATGTGTGATGATCGGAGATGGGGTCCAGATCGCTGGAATGGCAGTTGTCACTATTATTTTTGCTGCCTTAGGTTTTATGTCACCAGCATCGCGAGGTATGCTTTTGACAGGAATGATCATCCTTTATCTTTTCTTGGGAACAGCAGCTGGCTATGCTGGTGTATATTTGTGGCGAATCATCAAAGGATCGTCAGAAGGTTGGAGATCTGTATCTTGGTCAATCTCATGCTTCTTCCCTGGGATTGTCTTCATCATCCTTACCGTTTTAAATTTTATTCTTTGGGGCAGTAAAAGCACTGGTGCCATTCCCATCTCTTTGTACTTCAAACTTTTGTCACTCTGGTTTTGCATCTCAGTGCCACTAACCCTCTTAGGAGGATACTTAGGGACTCGAGCCGAGCCTTTTCAGTACCCTGTTCGAACTAATCAGATTGCTAGGGAGATCCCTGCAAGAAAATACCCTTCATGGCTACTAGTTCTTGGTGCTGGAACCCTTCCATTTGGAACCCTCTTTATTGAACTTTTTTTCATCCTTTCCAGCATCTGGCTTGGAAGGTTCTATTACGTATTTGGTTTTTTGCTTGTCGTTCTTCTGTTGTTGGTTATCGTTTGTGCTGAAGTTTCTGTCGTTCTCACGTACATGCATCTCTGTGTTGAGGACTGGCAGTGGTGGTGGAAAGCATTTTATGCTTCGGGCTCAGTTTCTCTTTACGTGTTCCTGTATTCCATAAATTACTTGGTCTTTGAACTGCAGAGTCTGAGCGGTCCAGTATCTGCTATTCTATATCTCGGTTACTCACTAATCATTGCAGTTGCAATCATGTTGTCTACCGGCACCATCGGTTTCATCTCGTCTTTCTACTTTGTCCACTATCTTTTTTCATCCGTTAAGATCGATTAGAACTCACCCCCCCCTCCCCCCCCCCCCCCCCCCCCTGCATACAGTTAAGTTCTTGGTAACCATTTCAAGAGCAAAGATTCTTTAAATATCTTACAAAGATACCTTCCACAAATCCAATTATATATGGTTTGGAATACACATAGCAGCATTCACTTGTTAAAGGTTAGACATTTCAGCATCATTATATATTTATTTTGTTTGTTTAGTTCCCTTTTGAAACAATTTGTATGTTTCTTCAGTATTCAAAAGAAATGTGGTTTTGATGTTGTGTTTCCTGATTAAAATTTCAAATGATTTATGTAATTTTGCTTTATTTATTAATTAATTAAATTGGTGGAATGGAAAGAGCATGAGAAGTTGCTGCTTCTAGGAACTATTTCATTTATTTTAGAGGGTGTTTGGTTTTGCGTTATGAACCAGATTATCAGCTTATTACGTTACAATAACGCAAATAATTAGTTTAAAGTGTTTGGATTGCATACGTTAGTAAGTGATTATTTGCGTTTAGCGTTTGTCCTACCACACTTTTGCATAAGTTAAAAATTGTAGCTTATTTGCTTCATAAGTGATTATTTGGTCATTTTACAAGTAAAAACGCAAATCCAAACAATTTAAAAACTGATTATTTGATAATTATGATATCAAACAGCAGAAGGTAAACCAAACACTACATTTTCTGCAGCACTGATTATTAGTTTCCAAAACGCTACATCACTTTTTCAAACGCAAATCCAAACACCCTCTTAATTGTATATGGAGTTTGAGTGTTTGCTTATGCTAGCAATAACTTCCGCTTAACGAGCGATGAAGTCATGTGTCAAAACTTCAATATGTCACATGTCAAAATTAAATTTGAAGTAAAATCAAATTCAATTCAATGTATTATAATCTGATCTAACTAATCTAATATATAATTAATTAAAATATAATAAACTCAATTTTTTATAATTATTTCATATGTTTTATAATATTTATTCTTAATTCTTTTAGATGCAACCCATGTAGTACACGAGTATATAACCTAGTTATATATTATGATTGAGGTTCAATGGGGAACCCCGATACATCAGTGAACTACGGGAACCAATAATGCATAACAATGATACAAGGGTAATATTGGAAAATTAATTTCATTTATTTTTTAAAATAAAATTAAAGTTAATTAGATATTAAAATTAAATTAGAATCTCTATAATTAAAGTAGATTTTTAATAGTTTTGGAAACCATTTTGAAAACATTATTGATTGGTTGGACTTTCAAAAATATGAAGACCCTTTCTTCTCCACCTTTCCTCCCGTCACCTCCAATGCAACCGGCCTCCACCGAAATCTCCATCGCAACTTTCACCTCCCGTCATCTCTATAGTCGAAAACCTCCATCACAACCGGTCTCTACCTGAAATGTAAAGCTCGGTCACTCTCTTCTCCTCTTGTTACTGGCCTCCTCCTTTTATAGCAACCATAGACGCCCTTCTTCTCTGTCCTTCTTCGGCCTCACCGACATCCTTCTCCATCGTTTTTTTTCTCTAAAAAACTCCATCGAAAACTAGATGAAGGAAAAGAAATCTCCATTGAAGCTAACGAAACACAATGATGAACAAGAATTATGAACGAAGATGCACATGAAGATGAACGCAAAAGAATGAATACGAAAGATGAGCGAAGATGCATTGACACATCCAAGATGAGTAAAGTTTCATCAATATATATTATCGAAGATGAATGAACATGCACATCACGGTATTCGTAGATGAACACGATGCATCCGACCATGATGATGAAAACATTGATGACGAACACGATGCACGATGATGGACGAAGATGAGGATGAATATGGTCGAGATGCATCACGATTGAAGATGCATCGTGTTTTTTATGGCCGAGATGCAATACGATGAAGATTCATCGTGTTTTTTATGAATCAAATGAAGATGCATCGTGATTTTTGATGAATCAAATGAAGATGCATCGTGTTTTGAAGATAAATCCGATGAAGATGCATCACCATGATGGTGGGACGATGAAGATGTTGAATATGACCGAAAATGAGGATGAAGAACCGAGATGCATCACGAATTGAAGAATGAATATTAGATGCATCGACATCAAATCTTTTTTTTATAAATTTGTTTAGATTTTATAATTTTGGAAGTGTATCAATTAATATTAATTAACATTTATTGTTTAGATATTGATCGAATATTTAATTAATATAAAATTAAATTTTATTTGACTAGCTATATTTATTCTTCCCAAAATACCCTTATGCATACCAAATACATGCATCGCGTGATGCATCTATGATCATTTAATCTAAAAGCTGTGGTTGGTCTTTTTTTTTTTTTGTTCCTGATGCATATGGTGCTTCATAGAATCTGACTCTATATATTATATATACTTTTCGAAAGAGTGTTATCATATTTTTATTTTTTTTCATAATTTTCTTATCATTTTAATCTAACTTAAATATGATGATATAATACTTATTTTTATTTTTATTTAAATTTAAATTTATTTAAATTTAAATTTAAATTAGATTATAAAGAGATAAAGTAACAATGTTGCATGTCGTAATAAAATAAAATAAAATAATAGGTATTAATGAAAACACTAACTAAAATAAAATATAAAATAAATACCTTTTAAATTTAATAAAAACATTAAAATTGTTTAAAAAAAATAATAACAAAATAACAAATCACGTGTATCATAGAAATTTAATTTATTATATATAAATATAAATGTATTTATTTTACTAAAACATAGTTAACTGTTCTTCTTTTTCTGCATTTTTTTTTTTTTTTTTTTCATCGATATACATTTTGATTAAGTTTGAAATTTTTGTTTTTAATTTTAGTAATTGAAGCAAATAGAGATAAGATTTTGTAAATTAGTGATGCTTGTTTTCTGCCGGGGAGAAAAAAAATCAACGTCGGCATCTCATTTATTTGAAAATAGGCAGGCAACCACTAGCCGATCAGATGGCCATTTCCTCCCCTCCCCAATTTTCACTTTTATTCCTCATTCCCCACGTAAAATGAAGTACCAATGGACCTTTCGCCGAGCGGTAAGAGGGTGGAGATATAAGTGAGAGGTTACGGGTTCGACTCCCGTCGGAGACAAGTTGAAATTTAGGTGGTGAAAGTAAGTCTTGTGATAAAAGGAGTAGTTCAGGAATATGAGTAGGATAGTTTGCCTTAAAAATAAAAATATAAAATGAAGTGTCTTATGAATCCAACTATTCAAACAACTCATTAAAAATTTGAATTTAAAAATACTCTCGATTCATGTATAGAAAAAAAAAAGTAAAAATAAAAAAAATTTAGCTTCACTTACATTTCATATTCCTCATTTTTCAACTTACATAATCTATCCATCCTCTAAATATTTTAAAATTCTGTCATTTTAAAATCCATCATTTTAAATTTATGCAATATAAACTGGCAACGAAGTTTACATCCTACTTGGCTATCGAGGAATTAGGGATTTTTCAAACTTTACATACTTTAACGATAAATCATAAAACTATATAAACTAACACATCATCTAAAGTTCATAAGGTGTTGTGTAAACCTTTTTTCCTTTTCTATTGATATGGTTAACCGCCACCGCCACCTCCATCACCTCCGCCACCCCGACCACCTGAAGATCCACCCGTGTGACTGTTCTTAACCGAATGAAGACAAGAAGCAAAGCCGACAAAGAACATAAACATAATCATTGCGAGAATCAGTACCCATATCTTGAAGCCACTACCCATATGTACACCTTAATTATTAGAACTCGAGAATCCTTCCTCCTTTGTTGCCTCCAAAATCAATCAACCGGTCGATCACTTGGACTTCAATTGCTACTTTACATGGACTTCAGTGTATATGTATAGGAAGATTAATTGATCGATCACCTGGTCATGGATTGGGTCGATTACTTGTGTCATGTATGTCGAACATAATCAATTATGATAGGGATTCAGCCACTAATTTGGAGCTTCAGAGAGAAAAAAGAAAGAGGAAGAATTAAGAAGAAGATGGTGTAGCTAGCTAGAACACTTTTTTCATTGTCTCATTCGTTATCTCGATCAATGGTTTAATTATTTTAAAGCAAGCTTCAAGGCCGGAAATTAAACGAAAATATATAATAAAATGAAAATGACTTGCAATGGATTTGATCCAACGACTTTCACATGATCTCATCTTTAACGTGAGCTGGTGTCTGATGGATCTTTTCCTTGAGTTGAAAAGCTAATTGCTTTTGGATAAAATGGGCATATATATATATATGTGTTGCTCTATATATAATTATTCACTGTGTTTCCATTAAAATTGACAAATTGTAGATGATGAATTCACTCGTTCAGGGACGGCCCATTGGGGTGTGCAACCTGAACTGCTTTCCCAGAGCCCAAACAGCAATGGGGCCCAAAATTTTCCCCCCTCTAATACGTAGCCTAATACTAGTAGTTTAATTGTTTGCTAGTTGTTTGAATGTGATATTTGCATATATATTTTAATATTTATATGGTTGTTTCCTTTAATCATTAACTATTATATATACATACATGTTTACAGGGCCCTTTATAATTTTTTGTCCTGGGCCCCAAAAACGATAAGTACAACGCTGCCTATAATTAAGTAAGACTCTTAATCTATCTTTGTTTTCTTTGCATTTCTCTTATCATGATCACTGGCAGCGACAATTGCAGCATCTTGCTTTTTTTTTTTTTTTTTTTTTTAATAATAAGAATATATATTATATCATTATGCATGCTACAACACTTCAATTACAACATATTTTTACATATATATATATAGAAAGTGGGTGCAAATTACATCGGTCTATCTGACTATATATCCAAAAGAACCTAACTTTATTAATACATCAATATATATCAAAAGCTAACCCAACTATTAATTGTTGGAAAATGTGTGAAAAATTGACTTTTTCATAGTTTTGGAGAAAATTTAATTATATGTAAAAAGTACTATATAATTAATATTTAATAGGTTTGTGTTCGATCTTCTTGAATAGAGCTTCACAATGATATACAGAACGCCCAAAACGAAGCTAAGATGAATGAGATATCGATGCTCAAATATTGGTGTTTGATGTGAGAAATATGCAAGTTGAAAGTGGGAGAATTTGTCCCACATATGAAGAAGGATCAAACAATGAGTGGTTCATAAAGAAGAACCTTAACAAACATTGCAAATTTGTTTGTAGGTTTTACTCCAAGACCTACTTACGTGCAGCTGGTGTAAATGGGTCCAAACAGTAGCCTTGGGTCTTATAGCCTCCTACCCTTTTTGGTGGTAATAAAATTTTGCTTTTCAAATATTATTTATACAATATTTACTACAAATATAATTATAAAAAGAACCAACATATTTTCACATTTTTTGCGTTTTCCTCCCTCCATGTTAGTCTTTTCCAGAATTGTCCGTAAGTTAATTTTTTTTTCTTTTTGGTTTAGTGAAATTTGACAATTAGAACCCGGTTTTTAGTTTTCAAAAACCCGGTTTAGTAATTATAACCGAGTTTTAACAGTCAAATTTCACAAAACTAAAAAAATTTAACTTGACCAATTTTGTGAAAAAAAAATACCATTGAAGGACGAAAACACAAAAGTCATGAGAACATGTTGGTTTTTTTTCATAATAAACTCTTATAACAACGTATAAACTAAACAAATAAAAAATATATATAACAACCATATCATCTATGTTCACAAGATGTTTTGTGAACTATTCTCCTTTTTCATTGATATGGTTAACGGCCACCTCCGCGGCTCCGCATCTACCTTAGCAAAAAAAACTCATCTCCGACGGGGTACTCGTAACTCGACCCCGATTTGAACGGGGAATTCCCGAGTTGACCGAGGATGGGGATGGGGACGGGGAATCCCCGATTTAAGATAGTGGGGATGGGAGACACGTAAATCCCCGACCCAGGTTATAAATTATATTATAATATAGATTATTGTATATATATTTAACTTTACAATGTAAAGTATTCATTACATTTTATAAAATATAAATATCATTGTATATGACTTTTCCAATAGTTCAAAATACTATTGTTTTTTTTTCATTTTATTGATTTTATAAATTATTTGCATATATTTTATTTGTTTTAGTTTTATTATACTATATACATTATACATGTAAATAACTCAAATATTTTTGTTTTAAAGTTTATTTACAATATTTTTCTATTAAATTACTATTTATAGTTTAAATTTATATAATCTTTATAAACTTGAAAAACCCGATAGGATCCCCGATTGGAATGGGGATGAGGATAGAAACTCGATCCCCGATGGGGATGGGAGCCGGGGATGGGAAAAGGATTAAGAAGCGGGGATAAGGATGAGAACTAAGATCCACATCCGCCCCCATTGTCATGCCTACACAGTCGCATTCCCCTCTGCCACCCCCTCCGTCTGAAGATCGACCGGCCGTTCTTGCCAGAAAAACAAGTTGAAATGACGGAACACGTGACACACAAAATAACAATAGACACAAAAGATGATCTGTCAATATGATACTTATGACCGGTAAGTATGCTGACATGATGGTTTTTATTGATTCAAACGATGCCATAACATATTTTTATATGACTGTCACTTACTTTATTATTGTTGTTGTTGTTTTTATTTATTCTTTTCTAGAACCTTAAAGAACCCAGATATAGACATAAAACCCCAGATTTTTAAACATAACAAAATCAAAATTGGAATCGAGACTGAAAATTTTAGCTAAGCAATCGAGTAGATTTTAAACTATAAATCTTGTGATTCCTGAATCCAATCGTTCAAAATCAAAACCAATCAAGTGAAATCAATACAGTAAATGAAGTCAAAATTGATGCTTGAATCTATTCCTAAACTCGTGGTATATTTGATTTCAAAATGTTAACCATCAAACACCCATAAACACAATATGCTTGCACGAAATCGGAATCGATTCCATAAATGTAACCACGTCACCAAATATATCAGATTAACAATAAAATTCATGTACAAGTATCATCCGGGTAAAAAAACTACATTAATCATATCGATAATTTCAGTAAAGTAGCATACATTTGTACGACTTTATCCCAAAATTAATATATTAAAAAAATAGAGTTTTACTGGTGGAACCGGTAACCAGTCACCAAATGTAGCATATCAACAATAAAATCGAAGTACGAGTATCGTCCGAGTAAAAAAAATTACATTAGTCATATCGATAATTTCAGTAAAGTAACATACATATATATGAATTTATCACTATCTATATCTATATATATATTAATAAAGCAAAATGTTTGTCGCCACATGGCATCCTCTCATTGAAACAAAATGTCATTTTCCCGCCTAATTTGCCTAATTTAGTTTTTCATTTATACAAGTTAATTAATTGAAAGAAAAATACAATTATGACTAATGGTAATTCATAATTTGTTTTAAAGTATCGTAAACTTAAATAACAAAAATTATATTTAATTGTTAACACGGTTTATAATTCATATAATTATATTTTAATATTTTATTTTTAATGTATACTTAGTTAAATATTTAAATATATCATTCAAAAATCTTTTTTCCCTTCAAATTTTCTTAAAAACTCTTATTTTTAATATACTATTAGTTTATTTCTTTATATAATTAATATATTTTTTATATAAAATATCTATGTTCTCACAATCATATCAATAGTAACTAGCTGAATACCCGTGCGTTGCTCGGGTGATGTGTGATGAAATTAATATTTATAATTAATTTTTTTTGAACGGAAAATTAACATACTCCTATTCCTAAACTATCATTTTGCCCCAAATGGAGCCTTCAGAAGTTACTTCCACTGCCTAAGTTCCAACTTGTCTCCGACGAGAGTTGAACCCGTGACCCAACACTTACACGTCAGCTCTCATATCAAATGGGCTAAACCCCATTGGTTTTTATAATTAATTGATGACACAACAAAAATTTATTTTTTTAAGAAAACTATACATTGTTTGCGAAAGAAAATGTTACTTATATTAATCATGAATATTAATTATTACACATAATTATATTTGAACTCTATACATATCTAGTTAATACATGTGAGTTGATCAAAATACTGATTTTAGTTTAAAAAAAATGTATAAAGATGAAGAATATAGAAAAATAATAATAAATTACAATAAAATGAAAGCCCATCATTTTTCCATCAACTAATATACAAACACATATTTGCAAAGTATTACTTATAATATCGTCTAACATAATTTTATAATAACAATTTATTTAAACCAATTAATAAAATGTTATCAAACAAAAGCAGATATCATAAAAAAATTTAATAAATCTTAATAAAATCACATTGAACAATTTAAACGGCAAATGACATTTCTCATTGGCTAAAAATTTATTTGAAACATTATCGCTTCATTATTAACATAGATCTTCGTTGTTTTTCATCGTATACTGAAAGAATATTAAAATATGTGTAATTTGGAAACATTAATACATAAACAACACAAAATAATGAGAAGCTTTAAATGTAAAAAAAGTATATCAACGTGATGTTTTTTCTGAGGTTTGAATTAGGGATGACACAATTTTGACCCAACGCACGGGACGATAAAAATGGCTCGTAGTAAAAAAAGTAAGCCAACACATAATTTTTTCTAAATAATAAATGTCATATGTTTACCTATTTTATAATATATGCTAATTAAAAAACTACTTTTATATGTTTATCTGCCGTATTTTATATATATGTTTATTAAACCGAATCATCAATAAAATTTAAACCTAAATGTAAATGTTATATATATTTAATAAATTTTTTTCCATTTGCTTATAAATTTATTAGATAAACATTACATAAAATTATTAAATTTTAAAAAAGTAAACAAACGATATATAAAAAAATATTTCATTATATTTTGTTAATTATAATAGAATATATAATATTGTTTTATCTATAAACTCAAATTTTAATCTATATTAATATATATATATATATATATATATATATATATATATATATATATATATATATATATATAAATGAAAATTTTAGAATAATCAACTATTTATATCTGTTTTATAAAACTGTAAAAATAATAATTTTGAATAATTAATGTTTAGTTGTAATTTGTATACGTGGATAAATATCTCATTATTTTATGCAAGTTTGTTAGTATTGATAGGACTGTTGATGTTATCCCATTATTTTCTGAATATTAACAAACTATATTGCGCCAAATCAGCGTCCTTAATTTTCTGAATTTTAACCAATCATGTTGTGCCTAATAAGCCTTAATTTTTTGAATATTAACCACTAATATTTCGCCACGTGAGCATTTTTTCTCTCTGCTCCGTCGGCAATATATATATATATATATATAATTGCACCATTATCCTTTACTCCGACAAGAGAACCAAAGTTAGAGTTCGAAGGATTTCAAATACTTGGAAATTTGAAAGTCATGATGTGAAGAACACTTTCAGATTGAAGTATTTCGATAGTACTCTCGAAATTTTCATTCGGATAAACTCAGAAGTTTGAACAACGAATGTGGAGAAAATCGTCTATGAATTTTGTATCTCACAAATGACCAAAACGGCGAGAGTTTATTTGTTGGGAACCGCCAAAAAAGGCCAACCGCCGTTTTAACCGCCAAAGATAACGGGAACCGCCCTCGACCCCAGCCAAGGGCTCTGCCCCTTGGACTCCTCCACCAGGGGCTGCCGCCCCTGAACCCCGCTACCGGGGATGCTGTCATGGACCCCCGATAATTAATCTTAAATAATCTTGAACAAGTGTGCTTTCATTCTAACTCGTTCAATATTTAATAAGATTATTTTGGTCAAACAAGTTTATCTCATTACACTTAAATCATATTGGTAATAAATCACCATCACAAAGCAACAAGGATGAAAGTTTTAACAAGAGAAAGTGCCAATTAAATACATAATGTACAACTGCTAAAGCACAAATAAAGGATACACCGATACTCTATATATACCAGCATTCAAATTTCAATGTGATCAGAAAAAAAAACATCATTTCATCTGTCTACTACAATGGAAAAGAAGATGAGAATTTATATGTGGAGTTTTATGTTTATTATATATATAAATATAAATGGGTGGTGGGTATCTATCTTTACATTTCAAGCTTCCTCTTTCACTACCCATATTGCAATGTTCTGTAACAAGAGAATCTAAATGTACCTTACACTTGAATCCTCGTGTCTCCTCACCCATGGCTATCAAGATTTCCATACCTTCTAGATTATGATCCCGGAAGGAATCAACGCGTCTTTGATAACCGTCACGATTCCGCTTTTTATAAAGTACCCATCTGTTTCCCTTGCTGCTTCTTGAACATTATCGCTGTTTATAATCTGACATCATAAAAAATAAGACGGTCAAACGACAAGTCTTTCTGATCAGAATTGGTCGAGCATGCAAAATTGAACTGGAAACATGTTATTTACAAGTTACCTTAACATTGTCTCCTATGCGTGCATTCTTGTCGATGATCGCTCTTTTGATGTGAGTGTTTTTACCGATACCAATGGGAACACTACCTTTCGCAGCAAGAAGCTCCCTGTCAGCATCAGTCTGTTTCAAAATTAACTTTTAATTAATCTCAACAGTTGCATGCTAGTTTATTTTAAGGAATCAGATATGGAAGAATAAAATGTTTGATGACCTATTACCTCGTAATAATCTGCTCCCATCAGCAATGAATCTTCAATGACCGCACCTTCAGCTATGCAAGATCGAAGTCCAACAACAGAATGATGAATTTTGCAGTTCTGCATAACCGTGATCGAGAGAAGATACCATCTATCATATATTACTCATTCTAAAACTTTAATATGAAAAAATAAAAAACGGTGCAATATGTGTCACGTAACGGAAGTGACAAAAAAAATGCCATCACCCATGTGTTTCCAGTATGTTACTATTTCACTGCTTTAGTAGCAGGTCAAAATTTGTTCCTATTGTGTTGTGTAAATTATTGGGCTTTCTCACTTTTGGAAATATGCAGTCAAAATGTGCAATTGGTAATCACTGGGATATCAAAAACCTCAAGTGATCAATTCACCGACCAGAAACATGATTTCTAACCTTAATCACACACCCTTCACCGATGACACTATCAGTGACATCAGCATCAAGCATCTTGGAAGGAGGCAGGTATCGAGGTTGGGTGTATATGGGGGACGAACGATCATAGAAGCTGCAATAAACATCCAATAGACCTTTTAGTACTATCAGAAGACATTAGACATTGTGTAAATAGATTCAAAGAATGTTAAAAGAGGAGTCCCAAGTTCAAATCCCACCGGCTTCAACTTTCAGGAAGCTACCCACCCTATCTTCGGACAGGTGGTTTGCTCGCTCACATGGATTTGCAGGGTATCCAGCAGGCCCCAAGTTTGTTTTTTCATGTCAACAAAGTTGGATCGGGTGGGATTCCTTCGATGCTAAAAAAAAGGAATTACCTGAAGTCTGGCACAGGCTTTTTTGTGATTCCCAAATTGGCATTATAGAATGCCTCTATGGTACCAATATCTTCCCAGTAGCCATCATAAAGGTAAGCTTGTACCTATGTAGATGGAAAAGTAGCTGTCAGGTTCATGCAGAGGTGAAGTCAACCAATAATTTATATGCATATTGTCTACTGGCAAGAAACCTATGGAAGGAAGTTCTAGAACCATAGATGCTAAAAGGTTTCTCCTAATGCTCCATGAGGCCACAATAGTTTAATGTACATTAAATATTTATTAGAATACTTGACAGCATTAAGATTACTTATTAAAACAATTAAGCACTAGATGCTTCCAAATTATGCAACAAGTGAAAAGGCATCTATCCGTACTATGACCAACATACTATGACAGACTGACAGTTGGCAGGATGAATGATAAACTATGCCCCTTCCATCCTATAAATTAAATGCAACCTTCAACTCCAGTACATAGATTGAGGGTCCCATTAGTAAACTATTGTCTGATTTGTCTCTGTCACATATAAGTTACATATAACATATAATGTTGTTTAATAGTGATTTTGGATAGTTGTCAATTTTTTATTAAGAGCAGTTAACATATTAAGTATTCAAAATGCAACACTCAAAGCAACAGTGAAGTTTAATATAGGACAGAGGCATGTAATTTTATTTAAGGCTGTACAAAAACAGCACATAAAATGTAAGCGAATGAAGCATACTCTTAACCCGATAGAAGTTGCTCCAGGAATTACTTCGCTTCCAAAATCATTTGCTCCAGGGAATTTATCACGAAGCAAATTCAACATTACATCTTTGCTGACAACATATATACCCATACTAGCAATGTAAGGCATCTCTTTAGCTCTCACTTCGTCAAGTCCTAAAATTGTAGTATCAACCTTCATAGCTTTCAGTTGCTCTCCTTTTGGTTTCTCTGCAAATTCAGTTATACGCCCTTCTTCATCAATCTTCATTAGACCAAATGCAGTGGCACGTTTTTCATCCATTGGTAGAGCTGCTACAGTGATATCAGCATCAGTTTCTCTGTGAGCTTGAATAAATCTCTCATAATCCATTCGGTATAAATGATCTCCAGCAAGAATTAGAAACTCCAGAACATTATGCTCTTCAAACAGCCACAAATACTGCCTTACAGCATCTGCAGTACCCTGCGCCATTTGATCAAATTTACATGGCAGGAAATCAAAAGGTAGATGATATAGAAATAAATGGTAAGTATAATAGAAATGGTGAAGCATCAAGAAGAAGCTTTAATTCCAGTAAGTACGTGTATTCATGACATCATGAAGACAAAAAGCTGTAGCTGATGCAAACAAGGTATTATAATATTCCAATTGATATTGCATGAAATTATAGTACTACACAAATGTCAATATGTCATAATACCATCAGTAGAATGGAATTATATGCTTCTCAGTTCCTGATTCTACCATATCAAGTGCTGTAAATATGTTTACGACGAAAGAGCATGAGGAAAAACAGGCAAAGCAAATGAACCGGTCAGAGAAGGATAGCACAACATCCAGCCGTCTTGGAACTATTTATATCATGGAGGAAAGGAACAAAAAGACCAATCCAGATGGTCTAGTATAAGTAAATTTTTCTCAGTACAATGTTATGCATTTCTAAAATTTCAGCTTTTACCACATATTAGAGATCCTTGTGAAAGATTAACCCAGAATAAGATGAGAGTCAGCCTTTGAGAAAAAAATTTAACTGTTTGTTAACCACTTCGGAATTCAGGTATAGACATTAAAACATATTGAAATCGCAACAAAAAACACAGAAATAATATGCAATGATGGATTCCTAACTACCTGGAACCAGTTTGGATTCTCTGGACTCTGTTGAGCAGCAAGGACTTCAACAAACCCTTCATTCTTATATCCACCCATGTTGCTTGCATAAGCCCGTGAAAGGTGGCGATTGAGTGATGCGGAGTTAAACTGTGTAAGAACATAAATTTTTGATATGTTGCTGTTCAAGCAGTTGCTGACAGGAATGTCAATAAGCCTGTAGTTTGCTCCCAAGGGAACAGCAGGCTTTGCCCTCTTCTTCGTTAAAGGGTAAAGGCGTGTCCCAGCTCCACCTCCAAGTATTATCCCCAGGACACTCTGCATGCAACAAAACTCTTAACGTCATATACCTCACAAAAAATGGAACCTCATTGTAATACCATATTGGCAATGCAAACAAAAATCAAGAATTTGCTCCTAATATATAAATTTAGGCAATTTACCTTAACGAAACTACATGAAGAAACATTAACGAATTCATTGTTGGATTGCATCTATTTATGTTTTAATTTTACGTAGATCATATGGACGAGATAACCAAGTGAGAAAGGACAGGAATGCGTTACAAAATTATAAGAAAGCATGAATTCTTGAGCTAGTTAAGATATTGATGAGAGCAAAGCTTATGACCCCCTAAATGCTGAAGTGCAGTTCTTCTTTCTATAGATTTTCAAATACTTGGCGATGTCTTTGCATTTAGAACGTAACTGGAACATCCTTCAGTCACTGTGTACAGCCGGACACAAACAGGTGTAGTTATGAAACTAATATGATACATGAATTTCTATTTTGGCTTTCCCGGTCATCTTTTCACATCGTGAAACAACTAGATTCTCTGTATTTTCACCCCCATAACATGGTTAATTGATTTTCTTTCCTATTCTCCTATCTATTATTTATATACAATAATAAATTAATGAGTCACTCTCCCTCCTAGGAGAACTCGTCGATCACGTTTTGTGATTTCATGAATGTTGCATCGTTCCTAATCGAATCCCCTCGACCTCCACTTTTATTAATTATATCAAGTAACCTGTATCCAAACACTTTTCTACCAACTCCATACTACACCTCTCGGAAGAAGAAAAAAAAAAAGCGGATCATCTATACTCTCGATAACAAAGTATATGTACTCAACTAGATCTAAACAGAATTGAATTTTAAAGTCTCCAAAAATTACTTGAAAAGAGTAAAAACCGACTACAGCATAGCAGTTAACGATGATACTTAAAACGAGAGAGAGAAAATGAGAGATCATACTTGACTAGCGTCAGGATCAAGACATGTCTGCGAATTTTTAGAATCGGAAACAGATTTCGGCGAAACTATCACCGAAGCTCTACCTCCACAACGGCGTCGTCGCACTGATGATGCATAAGATATCTTGTCGCCGGACAGATGAGACGAGGAAAACGATAATCTCCGAAAGGACGAGGAAGAACGGATGTCCGTCCTGTCTGCAACAATGGCGGAGGTGGAAGAAGTGAAGAAATGAGGTGGTTTGAAAGCTCCGACCACCGCCATTGATCACCAGTGAGGATGAAAGTACGTTTGTGAGCTTGAGAGAGACTGAACTCGTGAACTGTGGGGTGTAGTGGCGTATGATAAGATCTGGAAAATCTACTCCATCGTATCAAAATCCACCAACAGTGTAAGTTGTCCGTTTTGCCCCTAATTTTAAACCTACAATTTCGTGGGTTAAAAATCGCTTGGAGTTGGAACTTTGATATTCTTTTAACTTAATTTCTCCAATTATTTTCTTCTTGAAAAGATAAATAAAAATCATTTTATTAAATAATCACGGCTTGCATGTTCCTTTTTCCAAAAGCTAGGCCTAAATATTCGATGAATATTAGAATAATTAATATTTAAGAGCTAGCTTTAAAGAATTTTAATCCTAAACTACTAAGTCTTACGATTTATTTGTATTTGACTTGATGGACTTAGTCTAATAATTATATATGATTTTTTCTTTTTTTTTGCTTTTTAACCTACAGGGACGTCTTTTAGGGTGTGCGGAAGGCTCGATCGCACAAGGCCCCTAATTTCGTAGGGCCTCACAATCATGATAAAGATCTAAATTTAGACCAATAAAAATTTTCTGTATTTGACATGTATACGTTGTACATCGGTGCGTAAAAATGGAATTAATGTCAAATTTGATTTGATTTGTATTACTTATTTTAATTTCTCATTACTCAGTTTTTTTGTTATTCACAACCTTCACTTTACCTATTAAAATTGAGTCACAAAATGATCAATTTACTATTTAAAATATTTAAGGGACAATGTTGTAATCACAAGCACGGGGCCTCCGAAATAACCAATTACTATTTAAAATATTTATGGAGTTGTAATCACATGCACAATGCCTCCAAAATCCATGAGACGACCCTGTTAACCCACACAAAATCACTTAACTATAAAAATGAAAGAAATAATGATCAATTCCGGTTTTCATTATGATGATATTTTTTACATATTTATTATTACATTAATTATATTATAACAATAACTATTGCTATTAATTAATATTATTATTATAAACAGATATTTGTATAGGTATTTGATTGTTTTTTTTTAAATTTTTTTTCATCTAGATTTATATTTATAAAAATTATTATTATTACTTTCAAAAAACTTAAATGTACATCGTTATAATTGATATAAAAAAATCATAATATATGTTATTATTGTTGTTGAGTAATGATAATTATTTTTTTAATTGGTGAGAGGGGTAAAAGGAGTAAATTGGAGGAGGCAAATGAACGTGTAGGGGGGTCGGAGACTCGGAGGATGTCAATATTCACGTGACTCGACTCGTGTGAACTTGGTTTCTTTTTCGACAACGAAGTTTAATTTATTGATTAATATAATAATTAATTAAGTAATTAAATCGCCAAACTGGTGTGACTCACCTGGTTACTTTGAGTGAGGATGAGGACATGGAAAGGGTATATCTGGGAAAGAATAATTTAAAAACCCTGTTCCTTTATAACTGGACAATGCAGCTCTGAAATTAAGGGATAAGATTAATAATATTTCTTATTATTACTTCCATCACCATTAATTAATTAATTAATCAATTAAAAAAATACTATTTCTCTATTTATTCCTTTGCTACTTATGTCTACTTCTATGTGTCTTTTTCTATATCTTTAATACAGGAAACCATTCAAAGAAGTAATTAGAAAATCAAAAAATACGTTGGAATTTGAAAAAGGATTTAACTTCATATAAAGAACGTACTATAATAAAAAAAAGTGTTCATTTAAATCTAATAAAAAAGTTAAGTTAGTAGTTTTAGCAATAAAATATCACTAAAAACGTGCTCAAAACAATTTAAATAGTCATCAGAAATTTACATGTTAACACATAATGACAATCAATTTTGTTTTAAATCAACGATTTAGAATGGTGTTTTTCTCATCAAATTAATTTGTATTAGATTGTACTTTCTCATCATATATATTTTTAAAAGAAGTTGCTTCAAAAAAATTCAACAAATTAGAGGTTGTCAATTCATCAAGTGCTTTGTCGTCTACTAAAATAATTAGTGACATACTCATACATTGCTTGGAAGGACAATACATTTTAAGATTAATTGTTTTTAATTCAACTGTCCATTAAAATAATAATGAAAAACACTAAAAAAAACATCCTCTTTTAATTTTTCCATCATTTGTCCGATTTCAAACTTTGTTCCTCGATTGAAGAAGAAAAATTTTAGTCCCTTGCCTCTACCCATGGTTTATGCATTGTTGATCTAATCTGTCAATTGATTCAATCCTAAACATGCTATCATCTCTCATTTAGACTCATTCTCAGTCTCACACCAACAACGTCGATCACGTCTCGCTGAGTCCTGTTTTTTGTTTCTAATTTAGACTTGTTCGTGATGATTTTGTAAGATATTTGGTTAAAGAAAATTCTCCCTGATTAGTTGTAACATTAGATTTACAAATTTAGAATGTATGAATCTTTGATTTTACATTTCTCAGTTTCTCAATTTTACTATCTTAACTTGATCTTAGATTTGCATACATATGTATATACTCCATGTATATGCATGCCAATGAAGTGCACCAACAACAAATAGAAAGAATTATAGAGCATATCATATCTCAAAACATATTAGGTTCCCTCATGATGGTTCTTTCATAGGTTGTGAATTAAGGCAATCAAATGAGATAATATGAACTTCTTTGTATGACTAAATTGTCATTTCCATTTTCATGTCTCATTTTACATTTAAGAATATATTTGAGCAAAAGTTACTTCATTTTTTCTTGGAATATGCCCCATAAAACATGAATGAACATTCATTTTAGTCCATGCCTTTTGGTGAGATCTAAAAAGGGCAAGCAATACATCATACCACATACTTCCATAAGCTAACAAAATGGATCTTTTACAGCCTAATTTCTATACTTAAATATCTTGATTTAAATGACTTAATTTGAGAAATTCATAGTAAAGAAAAAGACAATAAAATGATCAGATTATAGGGTGAAAAACACAAACATATTTGAATTTCTAATTTGTACCCCGAACACATACATTGTTACTTGTAAAGCATGCAAGTGCAGATTCATCATAACTCCCAATTTTGGAACAAATAACATTTAAACATACATATAATATGCAAGAATTACGCAAAACCCAATCACAACCAACTGCAAATATATATTTACCAATATCTTATCTATATCACCCTTTTTACACAAACAGATCATGCCATAAATCAGAAAAAAGCCGTGTTTCGAGTTTTAACTGCAACAACCCCCGCCTTGAGAAGCCGACCCATCTCTTCCTCCAGAAGGCCCAGGGATGCCACCATATCCAACTTTAATCCCATACGACTGCGCACAACACATGTATATATTAGCTTCGCTGATGCCGATGGATCAGGGCTCAATCATATCAATGTATTGTAAAATCATTTAAAATTATCAATCCATGTGTCCCCAATTTCGAACGTATATATATAGATCTAATCCCAGGGTATACCTTCAAGGATTCAATGTAGGAAACAAGGCATTCCGTACAAGAAACACAGGGGTGGGTCTCTCTAACCTCTAAAAAAAATTCCCAATAAATGAAAATTAATAATACCACTTCCGTAAGCATTCACCTCAGGAACAAGGTCCCTGTTATGATTCAATCCTATACAAGGTCTTAACTTAAATTGTTAACATTGAAAAGAATTTTACTGTCCAAATTAGCCTTTCTCTTTTTTAAAACTGGAGGAATATCATTATTTCAATTTCTTTATCAAGAATAAAGTTGTCCTATTAAGTTCTTTGTAGATTGTAAATTGGGATATTTTTTGACAGAAAGAATATCATTCATAGCAAGTAATATTTTTATTCATTGGAACCATTGATTTCTAATTAAATAGACATAAGGCGTGTTTGGCTCACTGAATGAAATTAAAGGATTTCTGGAATTTAAATTCTTAGGGCACGTTTGGCTCATGATATGATATTCGAAGGAATTGAAATCTACATTTTAGTTGTTATTGTTTTAGGTTTGGACTAAGAATGTGTACAGTTGGAATTTAAATTCATTTATAAGTGGGTAGAATGGCAATTTCCTTTAAACAAATATTACGATTGAATATAAATAAAACATAACTTTTTAGCTTTGTAATCCAAAGTTCCAAACACAATAATTTAAATTCCTATTCCTTTGAATTTTTTTCCGTGAGCCAACTGCACCCTTAGTAGATTTGGTGGTGGAGATAGGATATTAGGATATGGTGTCTTAAGGTCGGCTAGAGCCTAGAGGCATGGGTTGTATATATAGGAATCTAAATTCCTTTACAAATGGCTAGGAATGACAATTTCCTTCAACCATGGATTTTGATGGAATTTAACTAATTTCTAGTTCATACTTTTTGTAATCCAAAGTTCCAAACACACTAAAGGACTGGAAGTTAAGTTCCAATTCCTTCAATTTTCATTCCACGAAACTTAGGGGGCATTTGTCTCACGGAATAAATTTTGAAGGTATTGAAATTTGTTTATAATGTATTTGAAATTTATTATACAAAAATAATGAATACCGTACAAATGTGTTTAGATTCCATCAAATTCTATGGTTAAACTATTTGTAGATGAATTTAGATTCCTAACATTTCACACAAATCATACCCTTAGCTAGCCTTAAACACCATTCCACACCTCGATCAATCAACTACTATGTGCTATTAATTAAATTCCAATTCCTTCAAATTCCATTCCGCGAGCCAAACGCCCCCTTAGTGATTCAAAACTTGTGAGCAGGAACAAGTAATTGAACTATTTAAGTTACATCCCGAATCCCCCTTACCACCTCCCTCATAGGTTTTGCATACTATCCTTTAAGACGGTATGTTGCAAATGATAAAGTAAATAATATCTACAATTCAAGGCCCACTCCCTCTTTTCTTTGAGTTGATAAATGTTGCACCATGCATATAACAAGCATTAACGGCTTGGCCAATTGTGAAACAAATTCACAAAGGAAACCTGGCCGTGCAAATTATGAGAAAGTTGTATGCAAAAAGATACTTGCCTCGTTTGATACATCAAAAACCCCATCCTGAATCTTTTTATAAATTGTTCCAGCTGTGTTGATAAACGCCTGAAACAGAAAATTGCAGAACAAGAATTTCAACTCTTTGCAAAACATAGAATACAAGTAGTCGTATTGAAATCCATTGGTTAACAAAGTGTTTGTCTACCTCCTCAACGTTCTGAGCGGTTTTTGCAGAAGCTTCCATGAATATTAGACCATGTTCCTTTGCAAATTGTTCTCCTTCTTCTGTGCTAACAGCTCTTCTGTGTGCAAGATCACACTTGTTACCTATAAGCATAATGGTCATGTTTGCATTTGCATGCTGCCTAGCATCCTCCAACCAGCTAGCAAGGTGATTGAAGGTTTCCCGCCTGCAAGCACATCATTAAAGACTTCTCCTTTTATGACAGAATACAATACAACTACACAAACCATGTGGCAGGATTCCGTTTAAATCCCGGATGCCATTTAACAACTACGGAATATACTCTCGCGAATTAAGCAAACATTCACTAACCCAGTTTACCAATTAATTCAAATATTCCTTTGTTAGTTCTTGTAATCCGAAAACAACAATCAAGAATCGTAAACTTGTACATGCATGTAAATATGAGAACCTTATAACATATAAAAATTAATGACCATTCCTCAAGCTAAATCATATAGCCACAAATTTTCAGAATATTAAATGTGAGCATACAACCATACCTGGTGATGTCATAAACCAGAAGCGCACCAGCAGCACCTCTATAGTAAGACCTTGTTATAGATCTGAATGATTCTTGACCAGCCTAAACAAACAGATATAAAAAAAGGGGGTAACATTTGGACACAACACTGCTTAACATTTCAAACCCATTTAACAAAAAAGGAAACAAACTCAAGAACAGACCGTGTCCCATATCTGCAGCTTTATTGGTTTGTTGTCAATTGTGATCATTCTAGCCCCAAATTCAACACCAATAGTCAAGTCATGAACTGGTTGAAAACGCTTGTCTGTGAACTGCAGAAGGAGGCAAGACTTTCCAACCCCTGACAATTAAAGCACCCACATCAGATGCATTTTTATTCGTCAATGGTAGAACCAGTATTCTATAAAGCGCTAGGTGATTAATGGTTTTGATGTATACACTTAATTGGTTAAGCAGGGATTAAGTAAATTTGTAAGCAGATTAGCAGAACCATACAATCCGGTTTTGACGTATAAACTTCAGTTCATACAAAAGTCTTTAATGTTAGTTACCATTTGTCTATTGTTAGTTTCTTAAAAACAAGAAATGGAGTTAGATCGTCCAGTGACCTACGAATCCTTGAATCTCTGTGAAGGGATTAGGGGACGTCAGTTCATTTGGATGTATATACAACATAATTATCTTGATTATCTAAATATATATGAGAAGTTGAGAACTACAATGAAGTTACTATGTTATATTGATGTAATTACTTTTTGTTAGTTAGTAGTTTCATTGATACAATTGCTAAAAAAAAATTGGTAGATTTCCTTATAATGAATAAAATTTGATTGATGAAAAGAAGCGGAGAAACCGAGAAAGTTCAATCGTCGCATAAACGTTTGACATGCATCATTTAACCATTAGTTGCTAATGAAACAATTGGGAAACTTCTAGGCGGTCAATTAACCAGTTCTAACAATTGAAATGGTGTCCATAAAGTGTAATGCCTATGTGGCTACCGAAGCAGCTCTAGGAGGGGACTATCAGAACATTGGGCAGTTTATAGTATATTTTTAAATGAAAAATCTTCTTCCCACATGTACAAACATAACACAAACAATGTTTTCTTGTCAATACCCGATCTGCCCTCAAATTAGCCTAATGATCTTGTCTTTTTTTCTTCCAATGAACTTGCTAAACTTATGCACATTATGCAATTGAACTACAGAACATCATCTAAGATCCATAGTGATGCAAAGGATTTAGGGGGAACAAAGGATGACAACAAATTTAAAAGCTAATTATGTAATCTTTATGTTTATGTTCTATTCTATATTTCAAGAACTAAAGCTCCTGCTCTTTGGTTGAATAAATTATCTAATGTTACTCCTCAAAGAAGGAGCAGAGATAGTGAAAGAAAAAGCAACTAGAAGAAAGAAGTAAGCATTCATCATCGAGCAATTCGTACAACCTTAAGTGAGCATCACTGAGGTACTTGAATCAGCATTTACTTGTATAGTAATGTGTCAATGTTGCTTGATAAAGTATTTAGACAAATTGCACAAAGGGTAAACGAGTTTTAAATATTGATACGCAACCACTGTGCCCCCTTTACTTTCCCTACTCATATCCCAGGTAGCAATTTTCTGTGACTTCAGATTTCAATGTAACTGTTGCATGAGAAGTCAAAAGAACAGTAGATTCTAGAAAACCAACCAAACTAGAACTAGGTATTCCGAGCTTCGCACCAAATAAATCCTTAGGATCATTGTTGTTATGTTGTGATCATTGTCGTTATATTGTGGGGACTGATTGTGGCAGACAAAGTATTTGCCGCTAGGGACTCTAAGAACACAGACGGGCTGGGGTCAAGGGGGAGCCACCCCTTGCAGGTCAGGGACCATAGCATAGAAGATCTTTTTACGCCCAATCCCATTAATGTTTGCTAGTTCAGTCTCCGTTTTCTTTTATGTGTGTGTGTGTGTGTTAATTGTATGTATGTATGTATGTATTAATTATATGTATGTATGTATGTATGTATCACTCCTTAGGTAATTGTAATCCTAATCCAAACTAACCACATAACTATTATGCTCTTTACTTGCGATTTTCTGTGTGTTTACCTTTCTCGTGTGTCGTTTCTCAACAGTGGACATTGTATCACGCCCAAACTAACGTAAGGCATCCCACCAAAAGGTTGATTGCATCAAACACAATATTATGAATAGTACATCTCTATAGTAAGACCTTTCTTCGATCATTATTCTAGGGGATTGCATCTCTATAGATGGATAAAAAAACCTCAACAGCCATCATTACTTAAAGAAAAAGACTACCCTAAATGAATGCTACAAAAGCACAAAGTGACACAACTATCCAAAATCCCCAATCATTAGTAACATGTCTGATTCGATCATTATTTCCAGAAAGCAAGTACTGCCAGATCATTGATACCCTAGACTTGTTGTCCCATCACCAATATCATTATATGATTTCGCTGTAAGTCTAGTCAAGTCTATGAAGAAACTATTTTTCAACATCCCTATTATAACCAGTTTTTTAATTGCGTTCGGATTTTAGGTTACTTTACTAGCACCTTTTTTGGTATAAACTTCACCTATCGAATATCAGTTCTCAGCAATTACCCTTTTAAAATAACAATTAAATCAGGCACACAAAATCACGTAGATTTATTATTGTAGATATAAAATCAAATAGAAATTGAAAAACAAGTGCTACTACAAGAGCCCTCTCTTTGTCAGAGTCTGATTGAAGTTCATACAAACATAACAGATCAACACAAAATTTGATACAGATATTGCAACATTTATCAAAAATTCAAGCAAAAACGAAAGAATAAACAAGTTAATTACCAGTATCTCCGATGATGATGTACTTAAAGAGGTATGCATAAGACATGGCTGCTCAGATCTTCCGGATTTTTCAATGAAGAGAGTAGAAATACGAAATCGAAGCAAATATACTTGAGATTGAATTCGTTAAAGAGTATAAAGGATCAACGAAACTTTATCAGAGAAGATGAATGAATTTATATAAGAAAAAGAATTGCAAAACCTGTTCCTTCGTTAAGGTTCGAGAGAGAGAGAGAGAGAGAGAGAGAGAGAGAGAATCAGAGAGAGAGAGATGAGAAAATAAAACAGTGAAATTGAGTGCTTAGCTGTCACCGAGGCACCGTCACGTTACGCGATACGATACCATAACGGCATAACCTTTGCTTATAAAGAATTAAACCCCAAAACTCCAAAAGCGGTAACGACTAACGTTGACATTTTATTAAACTTATTTTCACAAAATAACATCATACTTTGTATATTGGGTCAAAGTCATACAAATGCATTTACTTTACTGAAATTACTCAAATGACTAATCTAGTTATTTTTTTTATCTCATTGGTACTTGTACTTAAAATTTTGAGATGGTCTTTTTGATTATCGTTTGACCGGTAATGATCTTATATTTGTGTTTTTTGAAGTATGAAAAAGATCTATATGCTTATGTGGATTTTCTAAATTATTTATATAAATCAAAATTCACGTTGTACTCCAAAATAACTTGTTGATATGGTACGTGCAACCACTAACTATGTTGATATGGTAAATCCACGTAAATATCATGTCATTAAAAACTTGCTACGTTGTCATTTGAATCAGCAAAAACTGTCATATCAACATAGTTATTGGTTACACGTACCATATTGACAAGTTATTGTGGAGTACAACTACCATCCGGTCAGAAAAAAATTAATTAGTAATTTAGGTAAATTGAGAAAAGTATTTTGTATTTGTACGGCTTAACCCATTTATATTTGATAAATAAATCATTATAGATACATATTTCAAAAAGATAATGGTCGGTCATATCAAAAACGTTCATCGATTCATGCTGTAAGTTCTTTTAGAAGTCGTATAACATCATAGTAATTAAACTAATATTGAGAGTCAATTACAAAAATAGTCAACGTGCTTTTGCATAAAATTTTAAATATGAACCGGTTTAATTTTGCATAAACGGTTATTAATTTAACTTTTTACATATTAATTTATTTGTTTATTAAGTTTCCTATATTTTAATATATATTTTTAATTTAAATTATAAACTTATTTATTTATATTGCTGTAACACCCCGACTCCCGAGCAGGTACGTGTAATTATCCTATTGACTAATTATAATAGTGATTATTGCGTTGGTCCAATTGCGTCCCGTATAGTGGATTATACGTGTCGGGACGGGGATTGCGTGGATTCGGGATATAATTTTAGTGGATAAATTATAATTATGGATTCACGAGATTAAATGAGATTTAATGATATAAATAGTGGATTTTTGATATTGGGGTCGGGTATCGGTGTCGAACCCGCGATATAACGGGATCCGTTTGTGTGATATATGTACGTGTGACGTTCTTCCTTATCCTTTCTTTTGTGCAAATTGAAGAGAAAAGTGTGTGTGTGATCTATTGCTGCTGGAGTTCCTAATTGGATCCTAAACCAAGTAATTAAAGTGTGGAAATCAGAATTGAATCCTTCCTTTTGTGTTCTTGAAGTCAAGGGATTGTCAGAGATCGTTTCGGGCCTGGTTCGGATCAGCAAATTAGAGATATTGTGCGGGGTGATCCAGGTGAGTACACGAGTTCTTTTCAAAGGGCCTACTTTTATCGAGTCATAATATGTGCGTATATTACTGTTGTGATTGTGTTGGGCACTGCGAGCTGCCCCCTCAGGTATGATCTTTCTTTCTTTATATGTGTTATATAATTGAGATTCATTACTATATATTGCGATGAGTATCGTGGGAGCTGTGTAGCTCTGTTTGACCCTGTGAAGGGTTCCCATATATATATATATATATATATATATATATATATATATATATATATATATATATATATATATATATATATATATATATATATATATATATATGCGGCCGTTACTCCTGTTAGCCTCCACGGGCGTGGTTTGGCTCCAGGGGGGAGGGATTCCCCAATTGAGATGAGTATCTCTTCTGTATTGGATCTCTAGGGTCTCTGATTAGAGACTTGTTGGCATGTGTTATGCCGCGTAGTGTAGGGCTGCCATGTGACATGTGCAATGTGATTATGTGAATTGTGCAGTGTCTAACCCTTGTGTACTCACGAGCTGCGAAGCTTACGTATTCGAGTCTGATGTGTGTATCAGGGGAACCGAAGATAGGACCGCCAGCTCCTGAGCGACGATAGGAGCTTGACTTGCTGCGATCGGGAGATTCTGCTTTTGTTATCTGTATGTGATACTTTGCTAGAAACTTTGGGACAAATGATACTGGATTCGTATGTGAATATTTGGGTCCGGGTCGGGTTTTGTATGTCGGGTTGACTTTTGGATATTATGATTATGTTGTGAAATGTTTTAATTAATCAGTGTTTGTGTAAACCCTTGACATGTGTGATGGATTTTATATGCGTTTATGCCACATGTGTATTGTAAATGACGTGGCTTTTAGCTGGGATTAGAGGGTGTTACATGTATGGTATCAGAGCTTGTGGTTTTAGTATTGGGCATCGGGGGATGCTTGAGCTTAGACCGTGTTCGGATTCTTGGGAAGTATTCCGGTGACGGATACTAGAGGATTTAATTATCCTGGCTTAGTGTATAACGCTGGGTGACCTATTTCTTGTGCTTAATTGTCTTGTTTTGGGCAGATCAGTATGGCAGATCAGGGAGAGGGTCCTGGCGCGGGTAAGCCGCCGGGTGATGATGAGTATATCCGCAAGTCAGAGTTGCTTGGGGTTCTTACAGAGTTTTATAGACAGCAGAGAGAGCTGGAGAGGGGACAGGGACATGATACGGGGCCACGTACTGGGGGTGGTCAGGATACCGGCACGGGTGCCTCTTCGTCTACATCTCAGCGAGGGGGTTCGTTTAAGGATTTCATGACTGGGAATCCTCCAGAGTTCAGAGGTGGGGGTGAGCCAGGGATGGCACTCGCGTGGGAGCGCGAGATTGAGTCTGCATTTCGGGTTGCTCATGTGGACCCGAAAGACATGGTTGGGTATGCCACGTACCAGTTGAGGGGTGGAGCCTCACAGTGGTGGAGATCTATTGAGTCTTCCATGTCTGTTTCTCGTGCATATGCGATGTCCTGGGCTCAGTTTAAGGATATGTTCGAGATTCAGTATGCGCCTCGTGATGAGCAGAGAGAGATGGAGTGCCGCTTCCTCCATTTACAGCACAGGGATCTGTCCATGCAGCAGTATGTGGATCGCTTTAATGAGTACTCCCAGTTTGCGCCGCAACATGTGGATACAAAGAGGCGCAAGGCCGATGCCTTTGTTGACGGCCTGAGGCCAGACATTAGGGAGTTTGTGGGATTGCAGGAGACGTCATCTTTTGCTAGGGCGCTAGAGTTAGCTCGCATGAGAGAGCGAGAGATCGAGAGGCAGCGAGAGCAGCCGCCTACTCAGAGACAGCGTACGGGGATTTCGGAGCAGTCCAGTTATTGGCGCGAGCCGAGGGAGCAGCAGCCCGAGCAGGGCCGTCATCAGGAGCAGAGTACAGGTCCGCGTAGGGACCGAGGCAGGGACAGAGGCAGAGATAGAGGTCGGGATGAGAGATCCCGGGGACAGGGTCAGAGAGACAGTCATGCGGCCAGTCAGAGCTGTGTTGGGCAGGGGTCCCGGGCATCAGGGAGCAGAGCTGACAGTTCATCCGGAGAGCGAGATTGCCCGAGGTGTCATCGCAGGCATACCGGGCCTTGTGCTAGTGATCAGTTCCGATGTTTCAGATGTGGTCAGTTTGGCCATACTGCTACAGCCTGCACAGCCCCTGAGGCATTATGCTTCCGATGTGGGAAGCCAGGTCACCGCATGAGAGATTGCCCGGAGACAGCACCAGCCGTACCGGGGGCGAGCACGAGCGGTGCTAGAGTCGAGCCTTCCTCTTCTACTTCCTGCAGGGATGCAGCTCCGAGAGCCAGAGGCCGAGTGTTCCAGGCCACAGCTGAGGAGGCCAGAGATGCTCCAGATGTCGTTACGGGTACGTATATTCTGAACGGCTTGCGTGCGCGAGTCTTATTTGATTCTGGAGCCGATCGCTCTTATGTGTCAGTGTCCTTCTGTGCTTATTTTACTGTTGCTCCTACTGTATTATCTGTGCCATTGATTGTCGAGAGGGTAGACGGCAGTACCGCTTTAGTGAGCCGTATTTATCGAGAGTGTGTACTCGAGATCGATACTCACCGATTCTTGATCGATTTACTGCCTATCGAGATCAGCAGTTTCGATGTGATCGTCGGTATGGACTGGATGACAGCCCGTCAGGCAGATATTCTTTGTGCTAAGAAGATGATCAGGATACCGATTTCTGAGACCGAGGTCGTGACAGTTTACGAGGAGAGACGAAAGGGCGAGATTGGGATTATCTCGATGGTTAGAGCTCAGAGATACGTGACCAAGGGTTGCGAAACCTTCTTGGCTTATGTGATTGACGCCCATAAGGAGAAGACGAAGGTAGGGGATGTACCTGTAGTGCGAGACTACCCTGAGGTATTCCCAGATGAGCTGCCTGGGCTACCGCCAGATCGCCAGGTAGAGTTCCGGATCGACCTTATCCCTGGAGCGGTGCCGATTGCGAAGACGCCTTATAGGTTGGCACCCACTGAGATGCGAGAGATGATGACTCAGCTTCAGGAGTTGCTGGATAGGGGATTTATCCGTCCGAGCTCATCACCGTGATGAGCACCGGTGTTATTTGTGAAGAAGAAAGACGGTACCATGCGAATGTGTATCGATTATCGAGAGCTGAATAAAGTGACAGTGAAGAATAGATATCCACTTCCGCGAATTGATGATTTATTCGATCAGCTACAGGGATCTAGCTTCTTCTCGAAGATTGATTTGCGATCTGGATATCATCAGCTGAAGGTCAGGGAAGAGGATGTGCCCAAAACAGCCTTCAGGACGCGCTATGGACACTACGAGTTCTTAGTCATGCCATTCGGAATGACTAACGCACCCGCAGCCTTCATGGATTTGATGAACAGGGTGTGTAGAGCCATGTTGGATCGGTTTGTGATCGTGTTCATAGACGACATATTGATCTATTCGAGGAGCGCTGAGGAGCATGAGCAGCACTTGAGGGAAGTCCTGAGTGTGCTGCAGAGAGAGAGAGACTCTATGCGAAGTTTTCGAAGTGCGAGTTCTGGCTCCGAGAGGTGCAGTTCTTGGGCCATGTTGTGAGCAGCGAGGGCATCAAAGTGGATCCCGCGAAGATCGAGGCTGTGATGAGTTGGGAGCAGCCTAAGACCGTGCCAGAGATTCGTAGTTTCCTCGGGTTAGCAGGCTACTATAGACGGTTCATTCAGAATTTTTCGCGGATAGCCATGCCGCTGACGAGACTGACACGGCAGGGCGTACCATTCGAGTGGAATGACGAGCAGGAGACTGCCTTTGCTGAGTTGAGAGCTCGATTGTGCCAGGCGCCGGTGTTGGCTTTGCCCGAGGGTACGGATGATTTCGCTGTGTACTGTGATGCATCAGGGACAGGGCTGGGTTGTGTGTTGATGCAGCGGGGCAAGGTGATTGCCTACGCTTCGAGACAGCTGAAGACATATGAGGAGAATCATACTGTCCATGATCTTGAGTTGGATGCCATAGTCTTTGCGTTAAAGATATGGCGGCATTATCTATATGGGTCCCAGTTTGTGGTTTATACTGATCACAAGAGCCTCCAGTATCTTTTCAGTCAGAATGAGTTGAACATGCGACAGAGACGCAGTTTAGAGCTTCTGAAAGATTATGACTGTGAGATACAGTATCACCCTGGGAAGGCGAATGTAGTTGCTGACGCCTTGAGTCGTAAGGCGTGTGTTCAGACGATTACTTCCCGAGCTGTAAGACTCGAGATCACCTCTACCCTGATTGACCGTCTGAGATTGGCACAGATAGAGGGTCTACGGGAGCAGAATGTGAAGAGAGAGAGGTTGGTGGGGCAGACAGAGTCATTGGTCAAGGATGACCGGGGTGTGTATACATTGAGAGGTAGAGTTTGGGTTCCCAGAGTTGGGAACTTGCGACAACTGATCCTTGATGAGTCGCATAAGTCGAGGTTGTCTATTCATCCTGGGAGCACCAAGATGTACCGAGATCTCCGAGAATTCTACTGGTGGCCGGGTATGAAAAGGGACGTGGGCCGTTATGTCGAGCAGTGTATGACATGTTTGCGGGTTAAAAGTGAGCATCAGAAACCGCACGGCCGTCTACAGCCACTGGAGATTCCCGAGTGGAAGTGGTACCACATCACGATGGATTTCATCGTCAGACTTCCTCGTACCGTGCGCGGGAACGACATGATTTGGGTCATAGTGGACCGGTTGACTAAGAGTGCGCATTTTCTTGCTGTTCGGGGTACGATCACGATGGATCAGCTAGCGCGGCTGTATATTGATGAGGTAGTGTCGCGGCATGGGATCCCGAAGTCGATTACTTCTGATCGCGATACTCGATTCACCTCGCGGTTCTGGCGGAGCTTCCAGAGAGAGCTGGGTACCCGGGTTCAGCTGAGTACAGCTTACAGGCCTCAGACAGATGGGCAGACTGAGCGCACCAACCAGACACTCGAGGACATGTTGAGAGCATGTGCCATAGACTTCAAGGGTAGGTGGGATGTGCATCTCCCGTTAGTAGAGTTTGCTTATAATAATAGCTACCATGCCTCGATTAAGATGGCACCGTTCGAAGCATTGTATGGCCGTAAGTGTCTAACCCCAGTGTGTTGGGGTGAGGTCGGTGAGCGACCGATCAGTGGGCCTGAGCTACTTCAGGAGACGAGTGACAAAGTAGCTGTGATCCGTGAGCATATGCGTGTTGCACAGAGCCGTCAGAAGTGTTATGCTGACCGCCGTAGTTCCGAGCTTGAGTTCCGTGTTGGGGATCAGGTGTTGTTGAAAGTGTCTCCGTGGAAGGGTGTTATCCGATTCAGGCACCGGGGCAAGCTGAGTCCGAGGTATATAGGGCCGTTTGAGATCATCTCCAGGGTCAGAGATCAGGCCTACCGGTTGAGATTGCCGCCAGAGTTAGCCGGTGTTCATGATACATTCCACGTGAGCCATTTGAGAAAGTGTTTAGCGAAAGAGGATCAGTATGTGCCATTGTCTGAGATATCAGTGGATGACCAGTTGAGGTATGCTGAGCAGCCAAAGATGATTACTGATCGCAAGGTGAAGAGGTTGCGCAATAAAGAGATATCATTGGTACTCGTTCAGTGGAGACACCATAAGGGTACCAGCGCAACTTGGGAGCCTGAGTCTGAGATGCGGAGTCGTTATCCTTTCCTGTTCCAGAGCCAGAGTTAGATTCCGGGACGGAATCTTTGTAAGGGGGGAGGATTTGTAACACCCCGACTCCCGAGCAGGTACGTGTAATTATCCTATTGACTAATTATAATAGTGATTATTGCGTTGGTCCAATTGCGTCCCGTATAGTGGATTATACGTGTCGGGACGGGGATTGCGTGGATTTGGGATATAATTTTAGTGGATAAATTACATTATGGATTCACGAGATTAAATGGGATTTAATGATATAAATAGTGGATTTTTGATATTGGGGTCGGGTATCGGTGTCGAACCCGCGATATAACGGGATCCGTTTATGTGATATATGTACGTGTGACGTTCTTCCTTATCCTTTCTTTTGTGCAAATTGAAGAGAAAAGTGTGTGTGTGATCTATTGCTGCTGGAGTTCCTAATTGGATCCTAAACCAAGTAATTAAAGTGTGGAAATCAGAATTGAATCCTTCCTTTTGTGTTCTTGAAGTCAAGGGATTGTCAGAGATCGTTTCGGGCCTGGTTCGGATCAGCAAATTAGAGATATTGTGCAGGGTGATCCAGGTGAGTACACGAGTTCTTTTCAAAGGGCCTACTTTTATCGAGTCATAATATGTGCGTATATTACTGTTGTGATTGTGTTGGGCACTGCGAGCTGCCCCCTCAGGTTTGATCTTTCTTTCTTTATATGTGTTATATAATTGAGATCCATTACTATATATTGCGATGAATATCGTGGGAGCTGTGTAGCTCTGTTTGACCCTGTGAAGGGTATATATATATATATATATATATATATATATATATATATATATATATATATATATATATATATATATATATATATATATATATATATATATATAGATTGAGGTTCGATTGAGAACTTTTGTGCATCGAGGCACCATTGAGAACTTTTGTGCATCGGACTATCTACCAAGGGTGCACAAAGGGCATTTTAGGGGAAAAATATTTTAGAATTTAAATGTTTTTAAGATAATTAATAGCTAAATTTGGTATGAAAATCACCTTTAACTTCTTTCCTAAAATCACTCCCTCTTTCTCTCTATCTCTCTCTCTCTCTCTCTCTTAGCCCCCTCTTGATTTTGGAAGAGATGAACGATATGCATGATTTATGTTTGTATGAACGATTCATGTTTGTATTTTGATGTATTTTGATTTTGGAAGAGATGAACGATATGCATGATTTATTTTTGGAAAAGATGAACGATATGCATGTATTTTGATGTATTTTGAATTTGTATTATTTTTGTTAATTTTGGAAGTGTAATAATTAAATAAGAATTGCATAATTCCTGTTTTACCCCTCCGCGAATTTCATTATGTGCACTTGATGCATAAAACTTTCTATTTAATTACCTTTTTGCCATTTGATCTAACCCACACATTCTTTTCATCCAAGGGCCAATGGAGGTTCTTTTGTGCCTCGATGCACAAAAGTTCTCAATGGAACCTCCCTATATATATATATATATATATATATATATATATATATATATATATATATATATATATATATATATATATATATATATATATATATATATATATATATATATATATATATGCGGCCGTCCTGTTAGCCTCCACGGGCGTGGTTTGGCTCCAGGGGGGGAGGGATTCCCCAATTGAGATGAGTATCTCTTCTGTATTGGATCTCTAGGGTCTCTGATTAGAGACTTGTTGGCATGTGTTATGCCGCGTAGTGTAGGGCTGCCATGTGACATGTGCAATGTGATTATGTGAATTGTGCAGTGTCTAACCCTTGTGTACTCACGAGCTGCGAAGCTTACGTATTCGAGTCTGATGTGTGTATCAGGGGAACCGAAGATAGGACCGCCAGCTCCTGAGCGACGATAGGAGCTTGACTTGTTGTTGCCGAGAGATTCTGCTTTCGTTATATGTATGTGATTACTCTGTTGGAAACTTTGGGATAAATGATACTGGATTCGTATGTGAATATTTGGGTCCGGGTCGGGTTTTGTATGTCGGGTTGACTTTTGGATATTATGATTATGTTGTGAAATGTTTTAATTAATCAGTGTTTGTGTAAACCCTTGACATGTGTGATGGATTTTATATGCGTTTATGCCACATGTGTATTGTAAATGACGTGGCTTTTAGCTGGGATTAGAGGGTGTTACAATTGCTTTTATTATAAATAATTGTATTAAGTTAGAATCAATTTCCCTTTTTAGTTTTTTGAATAAAAAAAGACAAACTATTTTATTTTGTTGTTACTCAAACCAAAAAATTTTGGACCTTGAATGTTTATTAATTTTTCCAAACAAAAAAAATTATAAATCATTCATATTTTAAGTTTTTCAATTTTCTAAACGTAAAAATTCATGGAAACCAGTCAGTTTTTTTTATTTTTTTCGCATGAAAAAATTCGTCCCATTCCGAAATTTGTCTTGTGGAACAAAAAAAATTACAAACCATTTTGTTATTAGTTTTTACAATTAAAAAAACTATGAATAATTCAATTTTTTTCCAAACAAAAAAAATCATTTTGTTTTACTAGTTTTTTGAACTAAACCGTTCCATTTATTTAGTTTATCCGAACAAAAAAACTACGAACCATTACCTTTTCAAGTTTTACCAAAAATTGAAATAGTTTGTAACTATTTCGTTCCGAAAAACTAAAAAAAAAAAAAAAAAACTGAATGATTTGTTGTTTCAAACGTTTGGAAAAAGTTAGAAACAGAATTATTCGAAGTTTTGTCAGTCGAAATAGTTTTTTATGCTTAAAAGATGGGAAAACAAAAAACGAAATGATTCGTAGCTTTTTCGTTAAAAAAAACTAATAAAAATTAGTTGTCAAAGTTTTCTCGTTCGAAAAAACTAAAAAAAATGAAATGATTTATAGTTTTTGGATAAAAAAAACTTAAAAACGAAAATAGTTTGTATTTTTTGCGTAGTTGGATGGTTTATAGTTTTTTTTTCATTCGGAAAAACCAATAAGAATGGAATTGTCCGGTTTTGTTAGGAAAAACTAAAAAACATATTAAAATGTTTTTTCTTTTTATTAATGCAGTTTATTGATATTAGAAATAATGAATTTTATTTATTTTTTATATTTTTATTTTAAAAATAATAATATGTATTTATCTTTTTAGATGAAACATGATGATGTCATGTGACAATTTGTGTTCTCAGTTATTATATATACTAGTTTATGAACCCATGTATTTCTTGATTAACTTTTAATACATAATTAGTTAGATAACATGTTTGTAAACTTAATTAAATCATACGATGTTAATTCTTATTTTAAAAAAAATAAAACAAAAGTATAATTCTTTATCATATATATTATTTATCTATATTTTTAAATATTTATGAACAATAGTTACTCTTAAAACATTTTTTAAAATTTTTTATATCTAAATTTATATATATTTAATCGATATAATTGAAACTTTAATTTTATGTAAAACATAATGTTTATATAGTTTATAAGAATTAAAATGTTATGAAATCTGATTTTATTAATATTGTATTATGTTAATTTTTTAAATATTTAATAATTTGTATATGATTTGTATTTATTTATAGTACATATTAATATGTTAGTACGTTTTATATAAATAAAATCCTTTTATCTAACTTGGCCCTCTAAACAACAGTACTCCCCAGCCCAGCCCAAATCCCAAAATGAATTAAGAAGGTTGTTATCTTCAAAAGATAATATATTGTCACTTTTATTTAATTTGGGTAACATACTAATATTCTTTACAATTAAGAGAACATACTAATAAAAATACACTAATTAAGGTAACAGCTTACCTAATTATGTAACAGGTTACCCAATTAGATAACAATTAAATTTTAAAATGTGCCGTGTCAGGTTGCACAATCAGAAAACATATCAAAAATTTTTGTTTTCTAGATAAAAAAAATTGTCATTTCAACACAGTTTTCCGGTAATATTATTTATAGATTAATGTGTTCTCATTAGTATGTTGCCCTTATTGAAAAAAAATATATGTTACCTAAAATAAATAAATGATAACAATATGTTACTTTTTTCCGTAATTAACCCTTATCTTATTTGACGCCTTCAATTTCAGTAAAAAAGACCCCACTAGGAAACTCACGTCTCAAACAAGTGAACGGCTCACCGTCTTCCTTGTTAGGTTGTTCAAAATTCGAACGCGATTCTCTTATTCCGGCCAACGCCGGCGAGTCCATACTCTCCCTGTCGTTTTTAGTATGCTCGACGGCTACTTTTTAACAGTTAACTCTTTGTGAGTCAATCTCTCCCTGTTGTTTCTTTCCCGGCCAACAATTTAGGTGAATATTTAAATGTTTGATTTTGATTTCAATTTTTGAAACTTGTTGTATTTTAAATTTTAAATTTTCGATTACTTAATTTGTTGTCATCTTGAAGATTTAATTACAAGATATTCATACTAACATAATAACATTTTACAGATTGTTATTTGATCCTTTAGTCAATTATTGTTAATTCTTTTCGTTTAATTTAATTGTTGGTTTGTTGTTAAAGACATAATTCTTTATATATATAATTCAAATATATAGTTACAAAACTAGGTAGTCTAACCTGCGCGTTGCAGCGGGATCATAAATTATATTTTTATAAATATATTACCGATCGTGATTCTCACCCTAGGACCACTCACTGCTTTCAATTTAAGTTTATAAATAGGAAAAATGTGATTGATCAACCAACTAAATAATAAAATAATTATCATTTTAAAAATAGATGACAAACAATTTTATGTTCAAATTTAGAAAAAAATAACGCGATTATAATGATATGTTCGTCCTCTCGTATGATATAATATATCAAACGTTATAACAGAAAAATAAAACAATTATATTATATATAAAATAATACAATTAGTTAGCTGCATACCCGCCTAATAAAAATAGTTCCGACGATCACAAATTTTATATCAAAATATAGATTAAGATAATGCGATCATAATAATATATTCAAATTTTAATACAATATAATATATTAAATGATATCACAGGAAAACATAAATGTTACACACACACACACGAAGTAATAATAAAGTTTGGTGTTTACCTGTCTGCCAGCTAGCTTTACTATTCGGTGAACAGTGAAATAGTGTGACCGATCAATCAAGTAAATAATAAAAAATTTGTCATTTTAAAATAGCGGAGACGAAATACAATATTATGTTAAAATGTTGATAAAAGAAAGACGATCTTGATGATATATTTGAATTTTTATAAAATATAATACATCAAACGTTACAATAGAAAAACAATTATATATCATGAATAAAATATAATATTTAGTCAGCTGCATGTCTGCCTGCTTAAAGTAAATAGTTCCGACGGCAATAAATTTTATATCGGAATGTAGATAAAAATAATGCGATCATAATGATATATTCTAATTTTAATAAAATTGGATATATCAAAAGTTATCACAGGAAAACAAAATCGCTACGTATTATATATAAAGTAATAAAATAAGTCAGCTGCTTACCTGCTTGCTTGAGCTGTCTAGCAGCCTGCTTAACTGTTCATTGTAAACAGAAGTTTGAAATTAGTTATATCAGTAAAGTAATATGTCAATAAAACTAGTTGCAGTCTTTCATTACAACCAAATGATAAACTGAATAAGTTTCGAATTTACCAGTATACATTCCTTAGTAACAATATTTTTTTTTATAAAGAAAAGCAGAATGAGTGAAAACAAAGACATGAAAGAAGGTAGTTATTATTGGCACCACCGACCTAATGAGTTATAAATAATAGCAGAAGGAGAAGTGTGGGTATGAATATCAAACTACAAGACGCACATGACATCACATTAATGGTAAAAAGGGGTGTGAATAGAAATATACACAACACATTTTTTACATACACAACAACCTTAATTAAAATTACTATTTTTTTTTAATAATATTTTTATCATCTTTATCTTGTATCTCTAAAAGTAAGAGTGAATTTGTCATTTTAATTAAAATTGTTGTGTATTGTAAAATTGTGTTGTGTACCAATCATCTTACTTAGAAATAACCAACATACAATCATTCAACATCAAGTTTTGAAAGTAAAACAATTACGAAGTGTTTGATAGTATGAAAAGAAAATAAAAGATTTTAATAATATAAAACGTAGAGAAACAACAATTATATAATTTGTTTTCATTTCCGTTCCTTAAATTTATCTTTATTCAATTCTCCATCATTTTGATTACAAATTGTAAGAAATAGTTTTTAGTCTTTATACGGTATCAACAAGAAAATCAAAATACTAAAAAACACACAAAGTTTATCATTCATTTATTTTCGTAAGCAATGAATTACATATAAACTAGAAGTTCCTATTTCTAATTTCTTCCAACTATTATAAATGAATTTCACAATTAAGTTGTAAAATTTCCAATTTGTAAGATATATATTATGTGAATATGGGCTCCTCAATTAATAGGAGGGACCAAGTGTCCAACAGTCCAAGCAAGGGTCTTGCCGTATCCAAACCGTCTGTCTACGTGAAACCGACTCTTACGTTGTAGTTGTTAGGGGTGTAAATGAGTCGAGCTACTCGTGAGCTACTCGAGCTCGATTCGTTAAAAGCTCGGGAAAAGCTCGAATTAAACGAGTCCAAGCCGAGCTCGAGCCTAAATTCGAGCTCGTTTGATAAACGATCTCGAGCCCGAGCTTCACATATCGAGCTCGCGAGCCTAAACGAGCTTATATATAAATATATTTTTAAATTAATAAATATATAATATATATAAATATATTAAAATAACAAGTTATATATATTATATAAAAAGATTATCTAAAAATTAACTAAAAAATTAAAATATATAATAAACGAGTCGAGCCCGATCCGAGCTCGAGCTTGGAAATTATTCACGAGCCGAGCTCGAGCTTTACACGAAGCTCGAAAGTCGAAACAAGCCGAGCTCGAGCTCGAGCCTGGTACTTTTAAACGAGCCGAGCACGAGCTTAAATGGCTCGGGCTCGGCTCGGCTCGGCTCGTTTACACACTTAGTAGTTGTACCCTAACTTGGAAGGTTCTCACTTTCCGGTCAATTCAATTCCAAACACTTATTTTATAAGTAAGCTAGTTTATTAACTCGTGTATTACACAGGTAACTTTAATATATTTGTTTCTAAAATCTATATAAACTTAAATTAAAAAATAATATTCAAACTTCTAATACTAATAATATTTAATATATGTTATTATAATTATTTTATGTATAACTCATCAAACAAAAAAACTAATCATTAATAACATTTAAGTTTATTATTAGTATTAATTTTATTATTATAATTATTAATCAAAAAAATCTTTCAAATTGTTTGTTGTGATTTTGTGGGATTGAATCTAATAATCATCTTATCTTAAAAGCAATTTGATTTAAAATTATTAGTTTAATCTTAAAACTATATAAGTGATAAAATTTTATTTATGTACCAAATGTATCACCACAAACACTTTTTAATCTTACTCTTAAAGTTACACATTATCCATAAATTAACACGACTCGAACCATCACCTTTGTCCATAGGTTACACATACACGTTGCCTCTGACTCATCTTTCATTGATGAAGGCCATGTTTGTTTACCTTTTAATGATTCCATTAAAAAGTTATTTTACATTTGAATAACTTCTTAATGATTCCATTAAGAACTAAACAAACAACCCTTAGATCTCACAAGATCATGCAAGTTGGATTGTTGTAGGAAGGGACTTCATGAATACGGTACGGGAAACCATAATTAAGGAGAGGAGGAGGAGGATAAACATCCAACGGCACCGCTGTAGCTTTGGCATCAGGTTTCTTATCGTTTACTGGTGCAACACTCACTATCTCCGTTGAACCTACACTTTTCCTTAGCGACTTTGCGAGTTTTACTGGATCGATTCCTTCTCCGGTCACCGCTATCAGGTCTTTATCTGAACCTTCAAAACACGCCGACTCCACACCTACTTATCAATTTGCAGATTATGATTTAATTACTTTGAACGAATATAATACAGTCATCCAATTTAAATTAACGATGAATTATGAATCTAGATCTGATCAGTTAGTTATAGCAGAAATGTTCACACAAAATGTTGTCTAGGCCTAAATCCAGATTAACATTCATGTTATAAACATAAATTCATCAGCTGCATGAATTATCTGAGATATATATATATATATATATATATATATATATATATATATATATATATATATATATATATATATATATATATATATATATATATATATATATATATATATATAGGGTCAGGTTCTATGGGGCACCTGTATGCATTGTGCACTTTGGGAACCTGTATGCACCGTTGGATCTTAAATTTTAATGGTTCATATTGTAGTGGCAAAAGGGTAATTAACTTGAAAATGGGTGCACGGGTGCACAACTTCTCACGTGCGAAAGGGCAAAATCGGAAGATACTTGAATATAGAAAATATTCAATCTGAATCTAAACAAACATGATGCATCTTCATCCAATTTATTGGATTTGTCTTCAAACACGATGCATCTTCATCCAATTCAATTTATAAACATGATGCATTTCGATCATATTCATCCTCGTCTTTGTTCCATCATTATGCATCACCAAAATCGTGATGCATTTCGGCCATATTCATCCTCGTTTTTGTTCTATCATTATGCATCACCAAAATCGTGATGCATTTTGACATTTAAACGTGTTAAATTCGTGATGCATCTCTGAAATTTAAACGTGTTCATCAACGTCTTCAATGTGTTCATCATTGTCGTGATGCATTGCTGTTGTGCATCATGTTTGAAACAACCAATACCATATGCTATGAAAGAGAAAGGGAAATAGAGAGAAAAGATGATGGATTTATGGGAAGGTGATTGATCATTTTATTTAGTTTCCTAAATAAATGATTAATATTAAATTAAATCTTATAATTTAACAATATATTATTAAACATTCCTAAAATGCCCTTAATGCATCCTTTGTAAACAAGTAATGCATTTTTTTGTTCCCATTTGGTTCCCGATGCATATGGTGCCCCATAGAACCTCAATCTATATATATATATATATATATATAGACACACACACAAAGATGAGTGAGTTCAATGGAGAACCTCTATGCATCGAAGAACCTTGAAGAACCAAAATGCATCACATAAAAGTCGATGCATCACGTGGTAATAATGATGCATCAGCGAGAATTGTGATACATTTGTGGTGGCGCATGGTGGTTCTTCAATGCATGGATGTTCTCCATTGAACCTAACTCGAACTATATATATATATATAATATATATATATATATATACACACACACACGCGTGCGCGCGCACACACAGAGGACTTTTGATGAACACTTTATTCGTTGTGAACATTGTTAACAACCATAAAATGACTTCGAATCTTATGAATCTTGTTGATCCTGTACAAAAAAAAACACGGGGGAGAAATTTTCGAATGTCTGACCGCAGCAGAAACTAACAGCAATCTGCAAAGCTTTACGAGTTTGCTTTTCATTGTGCATGGTCACCTTAACCACAATTTTTTGCTGAAAAAACAACCAATTATACAAATGATGAGGTCAACTGATTCAATTAAATGCAAAATTAGAGATGTATCAAATTCAGTGACTAAATTAGATCTGTACCTTCGCCATTTTTATGAATTTGATGATGAACAGATGTATAATAATGACTACAATGGCTTCTCTCGCTAGATGAAGAGGATTTTGTGGAGGCGCAGGAAGTATATATATGAGAGAATGTAAAAGAATCTGGCATTTTTATAAAGGAAGATCTGTAGTAGATGGCTAGATATCTGCCATGCCATTAGAATGATTGGATGAAGACGAACGACAAAGTCAATTAGTATAAAACCCTGAAAATAATTTTATTTTATTTTCATTGGATTTATTTATAAAATATTTATAAAAAATGTATTATACTTGTGATAAAATCATAAATATTGGCAATTGTAAAATACAATAACAATTACCCTTTTTACGGTTTATAATAACAATGTGATGACGTTTGTATGGTGAAATGGGAAAAATGGGATTTGCGACGGCTAATGTGGTCTTTAAAAGTCAAATTGTCGTCGCTAATAACCTTCTGCGACGACATGTCATCGCCATTTAGTCGTCGCAATAACCTCGTGCCTAAAACCTTTTTGCGACATGTCGTCGCCATTTAGTCGTCGCATAATCTCGTGCCTAAAACCTTTTTGGCGATGACTTTTGTAACTTTTTGTGACGAAATTAGTCAGCAAAAAGAAAACAACACGTCAGCATCTTTGGCGACAATAGTATCGCCGCAAAAAGGCAAGAAAAAAATAAAATGGAAATAACCTTTTGCAACGACATTTGTCGTCGCAATCCATGTACCGAGATGACATATGCCGTCGCAAAAAATTGATAGGTCGTCGCAAAAGAGCATTTTTAAAAAAAACATGAACTAAAAAGCTTAATATGTAGCCGCAAAAAAGTTAAAAAAATTGCAGCTTTTCAACCAATCGGGATTAATATAACCTGTATTTTCAACCATTACTTCTAGAACTTCTATATAAATCATAAAATGGCATCCATAATCATAAAAGTATCATTCAAACAATAATTCACAATTCAAACCAAACAATTCATCGTTAAAATAACGGCATCTTGTATATACAAATTAATTGACTTCATCTTCGTTTTCATCGTCCTCCTCAGATAACGATTGGGGAACGACTGTTTGAACATTTGGAATATTTATATTCGTGGACAGTAAGACATTAAATAAAGCTTCATTGCCGAACGAACATTTCGTTTTGCCGAGTGATCATTTCGTTTTGTCGAGCAAACATTTTATCAACTTCACTTTGTGTGTAAGTTTTTTCTTGTTGTGTATTTGAAGTTGAAGCATTCTTCGGCAACTTTCGTCCACGTCCGTGATTGTGACCTTGTCGCTCACCGAGCACTTGTGACATTATCTCTTCGTCACTCATCGGGTTAGTACTATCATCGCACAACACCTTTCGAGGCGACAAGTCGTCGCAAAACCACATAAATGTCGTTGCAAAAACCCATTAAAAATGGCGGACTTTGCACCATGAAAATGTTATTTTTGGTGTAAAAAAACGATTTTTTTTCAAAACCCTACGGAGATGACAAGTGTCGTCGCAAAAACTCGGCACGAAATTTTTTTCGGTCAAAGTCAAAAAATATATATTTTGTCATTTAGTGGACTTTTTGCGATCACACGTGTCGCCGCAAAAAGCTTCTGTCGTTTTTTCTGCTTTTTTTTTGTAGTGTTTTACGATACTTTTTTGTATACGACAAGAATTTTGATTCTCAATAGAAGAAAGTAGAAAATTAAATATGTTACAAATTTCATTTCTCTAATCAGCAGATTGCAACCTGTTCATCTATTTACAAGTCAATTTAAAAAAAAAAAAAAACCTCATTTTGATAAATTTTAGTCTGTTGAGGGTTTTTTGTGCACTGAAAAATGGTTGGAGATTTTAATCACAAAAATGATTCAACTTGAGAGTTTTTTTTTTCTGTGTGAATTTCACTTTAAAATACACATGTACCTTTTTATTTCATATTTAAAAAAAAAAAATTATATCCTTTGTTAAAGAACACATGTATAGAAAACCTATGTAGGCTGCTAGCAAACACAATGAAACAGAAAAATTACTATTTTTTTTTTTCAAAAGATTGATTTAATCAAGTACAATTCTAGTTAATTACATTTAGAGATAAAAAAAATTGTTATTTCTTGGATGTCCAACATGATAAATTGAGAATACTAGAGGGACCAATTTTGACAGGGGCGGATTTAAGTTTAGTGGAATGGTACCAGGCCACCAGTGCTTCAAGCCCTTCAAGCAGAATTTTTTTTTTTTTGATATTTTAGATAGTGCACCCAGCCCATGCAAGTAAGTGACCCCATCCCAATGAGCCCACTGCCCAAATTAAGCCCATTGCCCACATTAAGATACATAAGTCTAAAGTCCAAACGTTTAGTACTCTAGCCGTAGTTACGACTCCAAAAGCAGCAGATCACTTTCTTTTCTCGCTTGCTGCGCTGCGCCGCTGCTCTTCTTCAGTTCTCCATCGACGACAACATACAACCATCGCAATATCACATCTGATTTAGCGATTTCCCTTGTTGTTGAGGCGTTGAGCTATTCTGCGGCTCTGCGCCCTGCGCTGCCCCTTCTGGCCTTCTCGGCTGCTTTTCCAATTCTCCATCGATTGCAGTTTCTAATTCCTAAAGGTACGTAACTGACAGACATATATTTCCATTTTCCTGTTCTGCGCTGCCCCTTCTCGGCTCTTGCTTTGTGAATTCAGTGATGATTGTTAAGTTGTTTTTGTGTCATCATGTGTAAGTCAGCAAGTGTGTTTATATATATATATATATATATATATATATATATATATATATATATATATATATATATATATATATATATATATATATATATATATATATATATATATATATATATATAGGGGTGAGTTCAATGGAAAACCACTATGCACCTGAAAACTATGGAAACCTACGCATACCGTCCGATTTGGTGCATTTCATGAAAAACGCGGTGGCATGATCGTAAATAAGGTGATGCATCACGCGGGATTATGATGCATCACGCGGGAAATTTGATGCATTTGTGGTGGTGCAGTGCGGTTTTCACAAGTTTTCAGGTGCATTGTGGTTTTCCATTGAACCCTCCTATATATATATATATATATATATATATATATATATATATATATATATATATATATATATATATATATATATATATATATATATATATATATATATATATATATATATATATATATATGGGTGTGAGTTCAATAGAGAACTTATATGCATTAAAGAACTTTGAAGAACCTCTATGCACCACCACAAATGCATCACAATTACCGCGTGATGCATCATTATTTCCACGTGATGCATCAAATTCCCGCGTGATGCATCGACTTCTACGTGATGCATTACGATTTTCCAAGCGATGCATTGTAGTTCTCCAAGGTTGTTCGATGTTTTTGAAATATATGAATTTGATATTAAAAATAAATATAAATTCAATGAAAGTTAGATGTTGAAAGATGAATAAGGAAGGATGGAAAAAGACCAAACATGAGGTGTTTGGTTGCTGTTTACAATTGAGGAGTGTTTGGCTACTGGTGATCGACCTGGTCATCAAGTCAAGTCAAATTGTTTGATATCTTGGTGTTCAGCATGTGGACAAAGCCAACACATGTGAAGGTAGTTTATTTTGAATAGAGAGCCTCAAAAGTTTTTTTTTGTCAACCCGAAAATTGATTGGGACAGCCTTGTTTAAACAACCGGGTACGTAGTCTATCTTGGTGATAACATTATCTCTTGGAAATCTATGAGACAAAATTTTGTTTCTCGTTACTCAACTGAAGCTGAATATAAGGTTATTGGCAATGTTTCTTCAGAATTTATTTGGATTCATATTCTAATTTCGATAGTAGGTGTGAAAGTGAATCTCTCATCTACGTTATAATCTGAAAATGTTGTAGCCATAAATTTGTGTAACAATTCTGTCTTCTATGAAGCACATTGCACTTGAATGCCGAGAACAAATTCAAAGTGCTCGACATGCTTAAAGTACAACATATCAACTCCAAAGATCAATTTGTAGATTCTCTCACAAAAACTTTTTCTCAGCTGCAACCTTTTCTGCAGTTTCGTCCAAGATGAATCGGAGCTACAATATTTAAAGCTTATACCCTTTAACTCACTGATCAATATTGAACGTTGTTTTGATTAATTCGTAGAGTTAGAAAAGAAGCAATCTTCAAGGTTACAAATAAGTTGTAATTGATCGATTTTAAAATATGAAAAGTTGTCGAAAACAAATATAAGGATATAACCTTTTTTCTACTAAATTTTTAATTAATTGTGTTTTATATTTATAATATTTTAAGATTATTTGTGTTATTATAAATTAAACATATCATTTTGTTAGTCCGATCTACTTGACCGATCTAATCAATTAAAATTTTGAAAGACAAAACTTTTGTAACCAACAAACTCAAAACCTGGGTCCGGCCATGGGTGTACGTGTGTGTTTATGTGTAAAGGGTCCAACTTGGTTACCTATGATTTTCTATGGATTAAAACGGAAACTATCATTCATATGTTGACTTTTTTAGTTTTGATCAAAGGGTTTCGCTTTGTTTTTGGTTTTATTTGAACACACCATTAAATATGTGACTGATGCAACAATTTTTTTTTATAATATACAAATCACCTAACTTATAAAGTTATAATTGCATGGGTATAACTGTATAAGTTAAAATTCAACAACCCTAACACAAATCACCGTTGCGTCATGAGATAAAATTAAGTGTTTTATTATTATTATGAAAAGAAATCAAAATGCTTTTATAATTTTTTGTATTTTCATCTCTTAATATTATTTTAACTGTTAGAACCTAGTTATAATTGGTAAATCGGGTTTTTTAAAAACTAAAAAACTATGTGTTATAGACAAATTTCACTAAACCAATAAGTAAAAATTAAGTTGATGACTTCTTGATTTTTTTAGAAAAAAATAACATAGATCGACAACAACACAATAAACGTTAAAACAAGTTAGTTTTTTTTTTTCATAATAAGCGCTTATTATTATTATTAGTTTATTATGAAAAAACCAATATTCTTACGTTTTTTGCATTTTTGTCCTGCAATATGTTCTTATGTTGAGTGACGAAAACGTGAAAACCTTAAAATTATGTTTGTTTCTTTCAAAAAATAACTTGAAGATTTTTCGTAAAAACCATAAAAATTAACCACGTTATTTCTTTCTAGAATTTTTTTTTAAGTTAATACACATATTTATAAATTTGACAAAATAATATAGTTAAATATATAAGTTTTTATATGAAGTAATATATAGTAAAGTGTGAAGTTATATATATATATATATATATATATATATATATATATATATATATATCAATACTATTTTTTATAAATGAAACAAAAATAAAAAGGAAAAATAATTTTAAAAAGAAATGTATAAATAGTTGAATATATGTTTGTAATTATATAAAAAAATAATAATTCTAAGTATATATATATATATATATATATATATATATATATATATATATATATATATATATATATATATATATATATATATATATATATATATATATATATATAAAGAACCTCCACTGGCCCTTGGATGAAAAGAATGTGTGTGTTAGATCAAATGGCAAAATGGTAATTAAATAGAAAGTTTAATGCATCAAGTGCACATAATGAAATTCGTGGAGGGGTAAAACAGGAATTATGCAATCCTTATTTAATTATTACACTTCCAAAATTAACAAAAATAATACAAATTCAAAATACATCAAAATACATGCATATCGTTCATCTCTTCATGCATATCGTTCATCTCTTCCAAAAATAAATCATGCATATCGTTCATCTCTTCCTAAGATAAATCATGCATATCGTTCATCTCTTCCAAAATCAAAATAAATCATAATACAAACATAAATCGTTCATACAAATATAAATCATGCATATCGTTCATCTCTTTCAAAATCAAGAGGGGCTAAGAGAAAGGAGAGAGAGAGAGAGATAGAGAGAAAGAGGGAGTGATTTTAGGAAAGAAGTTAATGGATTAATTATCTTAAAAACATTTAAATTCAAAAATAATTTACATACATTTAATATCCCCTAAATGCCCTTTGTGCACCCTTGGTGGATAGTTCGATACACAAAAGTTCTCAATGGTGCCTCAATGCACAAAAGTTCTCAATCGACCCCAATATATATATATATATATATATATATATATATATATATATATATATATATATATATATATATATATATATATATATATATATATATATATATATATATATATATATATATAAAATTAATAAAAATGAACAAATTAACTAAATTGTTGTTATATATTTATTCCTTTAAACAACTAAATTAGTAATAATAATAATAGCAATAATAAAATAAAGTTTATTACTTTAGTCAAGTTGTGATAATAAAAAAAGTATATATTAAATAAATAATGTTAGAATAAAAAATAATTAAAAATAAAAATAAAATAAAATAATTTTACATCTCCAAAAGTAACAAACGTAGGCTATGCATGGGTAACTTTAAAAAAATAAATTGGTTAAAAATAAGTAGTTAAACACAAACTAAAAGGAAAAAAGGGTTCAATGGTAGCTACTAAGGGGAATAATAAGTGGAAGGAAAAAAAGAAAATACTAGAAATTGGATAATCCAAAGTGCATTTATCACATGATTGCAATAATTCACCTTTCTGTCTTTAAAATTCATAACTATGGCAAATTCTATCATAAGAACAACAATTAACACACACATAACCAAATGAACGTGAACATGTAATCATGATGGATGCTCGTAAAGGCTCAAAACTCAGGAATGAAAATGACATGACGGGTTATAATGTGCAAACCCCTAAATTTGATCAAGACAAAAAGATTATGCACACATATCACAATCCACACAATTCATCCAAACAATGCTCCTAACTCATGTTCCCACTTTCTCCTAAAAGATCAATTAACTAACTGTGTGTTTTAACTATGTGTACCTTAGGTGATCAGAGTACTAGTAGGCCTGATGGATCCAAATAAGTTTACATTTTCAGAGTTCGAGAAGTTTAGCTACATTTTCTTAAAGGTAGTTATAATTTTGTGGATTATGTACGTACTTCGAATATCAAACAGAGATTGTAGTGACTTATCATGTAAATTAAAGTTTTAAATTATCGAGATTTCCATGTGTTTAACTTGGGAACAGTTAGGAAATAATATATTATATTTCTGTTGACATGTTATTCATGTAACATTGAGGAATAGATCGAGAGTGTTACATAATAATCTTCTAGTTTATTTATCAACGTATTATGTAAATACTTTTTAATAAATTTTTTGTTTAAATGTATATTAAAAAGGAAATATTAATTATTTAAAAAGTATAATAATAGTAATATTATTTGACATGACTACTATTTTTCTAGTTTTATAAATAAATATGAGTAGTAGATAACTTTTTATTTATAAAATTTAATATATGTTTTAATTGGTATACTTTTGATATTTTAATTTATGTATAAGATAATGCGTATATATTTTACTAAAAAATAATTAAGTGAATGGATATATTTTTTCTAAAAATCTTTTCTTTTTCAAACATTTAATATTTTTATATAATATGTTATTATTATTTTTACCTCAAATAAGTAATAACACCCATTAGTTATTTTATAATTTTTTAGATTATTAAAAATAATTAATTTGTAATTTTAATAAAGTTTTTTAAAATATAAATAAATATAATCACTCAAAAAACATTTAGAGACTAATTTAGTAATTTGTCAAAACATGCATTATTTTTTCTAAAATTTGTTAACAATTCTATATTTTTGGATTTATCTCAAAAGTTAGTTTGTTGGTTAGTTATATTTTTTAATTTTAAATGACTACAAATATGCCATGTGAGCGGAAAATGAAAAAAAAAAAATCTGAATTTCAATGGCTAGAATTTTGCAACGTCAACATAAAATTGAATTTTTCTCGTTTTGAATGACTCGGTTTAATTTGCGATCTGATCAAACGATTATAATTGTAATAAATATATATATAATTTAAATGAGTTTTATTTAATGAACTATAATTTTGGTTGATGATTATTAGTATCTTTAATTTTTATGAACTAAATCATTAACCTTGCTAGAAATTGTTTCAATGTTATTTAATTTTTATGTTTGATTAGACAAATTTTTATGCTCATATTTTGTGCATAGGTATCAATGTATCATTACTCCAAAACTTAATAATTATACGTTACATTACATAGATCAATATATTATTGGTGTAAGTGGATTATTTGTGTGGCCGAGTGTAGTCAATTTTTCATGTAGTTATTAATTATAGGGAAAATTACCAATACATATACTATAAATGGATAATTGCGCACAAAACCTCTAACTTGTCAAACTTTTGTGTTTAAAACTCAAACCATTTTTCGTTGCATAGTATACCCCAAAGTTAATAAAAATCAGTAAATCAAGATTTTATCAACGAGTAACCGGTTGAAACCGGTTATTCATTGTATGTGGACCGGTAAATAACATACTTTCTTAATTGGTCATCAGTATCTTTTTTCGTCAAATTGAATTTTCTTAATTGGTCATCAATATCTTTTTTAGTCAAATTGAATATTATGACATCTATCTTGGCCTAAAAAATTTATATTACCTTCACTGTCAATTTTTTATTTTGTATTACATTTTTTGGTAATTTACCATTAATTATACTTCGGCAACTTGCAGATGTTTGGTTTGTAATTTTGTATCTTATAATTAATTATAATGTTTCTTTTAAAATTTTTTTATATATTTATCTTTAAAAAAAATTCTCCACTATAAATTATTTAAGAGTTAATTGCATAGATGATCCTTTAACTATCCTCAAATTGCAGTTATCGTCCTTTTTTCGAAAACGTTGCAAATTGGGTGCTTTATGTACCGAAAAGTTGCATTTAACGTCATTTCTAACAGAATTTGTTAAGTGTCTCTGTTAAGTCAGTGACAATTTCGTCTTTTTAAGGATAAAGGACTTTTTTGCATTTTTTTTAATTATTATTATTATTATTATTATTATTATTATTATTATTATTATTATTATTATTATTATTATCAACCCACAGCAACCATCACCTTAAAGAAATCAAAAGAAACTACTTTTCATCATTTCTTCAAAATCAATCCACACACTTCTGAAATCAAATGGGTCTTCACTCTTCTTCTTCTTCTTCCTTTTTCATCTTTCTTTTTCATCATATTTCTCTTCAAAATCAATCCACCCACTTCCTTTTTCATCTTTCTTTTTCATCGTTTTCTTCGAGTTCTGCTTTCATGGCAAAACCCATCAAGAACAACATTTGGAACCAAAACCCTTCACAACTCTAAGTTGTGAATCAAGAGCAAAAATCGAGAAGTGAGGCTTTTAGTAAGAATGGGTCGGGTGTTAATCATACCCAAATACCGCCTAACAAGTCCGTTCTTGGAAATCGAAGAGAAGCGTGATAAACCCTTGGCAGGAATGGGAACGGCAAACTCCGTATCCTTGACTTTTCTTTGAGGAAATCGGGAGTAGGAAGCTTTGGGATGTTGGAAATGGGGTCTGATAATGGGAGCTCCGATTGAGTTGGAATCGGTTGTCTCTTCCATTAAACCTTCTCCGATGGCCTCCGCCATATTAAAAAGAAATTCGAGGTTAATGGAACCCCATACCAATGGAAACGAGAAACCCCCTCCCTTTGAAACCTTCTCTGATGGCCTCCACCTTCGTCGCCGCCACTTTTTCGACCATCGTTGATCATCTATCAACCTTCTCTCTAATGTTTCTCCACCGACCAAATCCAACAGATCCATCGGTACTTCTTTATCATCTTCACCGCCTTCACAGCCTCTACCATCCACATCGTCTTCACCATCTCAGCCACTTCCATATCGTCTTCACGGCCTCCATTTCATGTGTGGATGGTTCATTTTGAGGGTTCTATGTCGAGTGTGTCTGTGTGTGTTTGTAACTTAACAGAGACACTTAACAAATTCTGTTAGAAATGACGTTAAATGCAACTTTTCGGTACATAAAGCACCCAATTTGCAACGTTTTCGAAAAAAGGACGATAACTGCAATTTGGGGATAGTCAAAGGACCATCTATGCAATTAACTCATTATTTAATTCACAGAGATATAAAACTGTAGATAATTCCAATATGGGCTAAAGCCGTACGATAGCAGTATACTTTTTAAGATGTATCGATATAGTACGTGTACTTTATATATTGTTAATATGATACATTTACTTTTTTATGACCGGTTATTTCGTCTAGATTTGCGCAGTTGTGGGAGAATCGTCGGTTCGAACTTGTTCACCGTTGGATCTGCGTGAAATTTGAGAAGAAGCTTCGCAACACATAGTTCTTTGATCTGGACGGTGGAGATCGTCATTGGAGATTTCTACAGAGGTCTGTAGGTGTTTGAAGTTGGTTGTGCTGTGTGATTTCTCCTACCAAGTTATTACAAGGACGAGAGACTGTATTTGATGCTTCAATTATGGAAATTTGAACATCAATAAAAAGAGAAATTCAACTCTTAACAAGTATAGCCAGTAACCGGTTACCAAAGGTATCATATTAGTATGAAAAAATGTAGTACACGTATCAAATTTGAACGATTCAGAAAGTACACGTGTAATATGAATAATAATTAATATAGTACACGTACCATATCGATACATTTTAAAAAGTACACAACTATTCTACGACTTTAACCCTTCCAATATATATATTTTTTTGGGGATGGAGGCTCTCTTTGTTTATGCCATAATTAAGGGGGGATGAAACGATTTCATGAGGCTAATTAAACCCTAATCTAAATCTTTCTTTTAATGTCTTTCACCCATATTCAATCGAGGAATCGAAATCTCACATGATCGTGCAAGTTGAATCGTTGCAGGGTGGTGCTTCATAGATATGGTACGGCGGCGCACCATAATAATGGTGAGGATAAACTTCCAACGGCAACCGCACCACCGACGCAGCCGGCGGTTGCTTTTCAGTCGGAGCAGGTTTCTTCTGATCAGCCACTGGTTCAACGCTTATTATGTCCGTGCATCCTACACACTTCCTTAGCGACTTTGCGAGTTTCACTGGATCGATTCCTTCTCCGGTCACCACTATCTGATCTTTTTCTGAACCTACGAAAGCTGCTGACTCCACACCTTTTTAATAATTTTTAGGTTATTATTTACTTCAAACGATTTCCAAATTAAAAAAAACTTGGAAAAATTCAAAACAATGAAGAAATTAAAAGCTGCAAATTAGAGTAAAATTAAACCAGGAATTGAAACACGAACGAGATGATTTTGAATGTTTATATATCCGATCGATGGACAAAATTTTGTAGAATTGTGCATGCATCGATCAATCGACAAGGATTTTCGTGGAATGCCTTACCGCAAATGCTAACTGCGATCATCAAAGCTTTACGAGCCTTCTTTTCATCGTTCATGGCCACCTTCACCACAATCTTACGCTGAAGAAACAATTAAAATATTAAACTTAATTGTTGTCGACCGTTTCATGATTTCAATGCAAATTAAAGAGAATCGAATTTAGTGATTTGTACCTTCACCATTTCTTTAAAATTTATGATATGATATACCGGCCGGCCAACTGCTAGCTTTTCCGATTGCCTCGATCTCACTCTCTATTTCGAATTAATTAAGAGGCTGTATGAAGACGACCGACCGCGTCGGAAATTTTCTCCAAACTTTCTAACGGAACACTTTTTATAAGCTTGCTCCGGAAAAAAAAAAATCAAAATATTTTATATCTTTATTAATTTAATCAGTGAATGTGACAAAAATAGTGACCAAAACAATATAATAGTATGTTGATTTAGTGAGAACTTGATGATAATCACTCAAAATTGTACAAATTTGTACATTAAATACACAAATTTTAAAATTAATTTTAAAATTTAAGACTATCATTGATCTTAAATATAATAAATATCATAATCTAACCTTAAAATTACTTTTAAAATTTAAAATCATTAAATTATACACTAAATACACAAATTCGAACATTAAACACACAAAATTTGTGAAATGCACAAATTCGTACATAAAATGGACAAATTTATAATGAGATGCATAATTGTTTAAATGGAATGCATAAATATAGCAGTATGTTGATTTAGTGAGAACTTGATGATAACCACTCAAAACTGTACAAATTTATACATTAAATACACAAATTCTAAAATTAATTTTAAAACTTAAAACTATTATTGATCTTCAATATAATAAATATCATAATCTAACCTTAAAATTACTTTTAAAATATAAATTCATTAAATTATACACTCACAAATTTGAACATTAAACACACAAAATTTGTGAAATGCACAACTTCGTACATAAAGTGGACAAATTTATAATGAGATGCGTAATTATTTACATGAAATGCATAAAATTTTATCAAATATATAAATTTAGCGTTAAATGCATAATTTTATATATTAAATGCACAAATTTTATTAAAATCAAAAATTAAAAATGGTTGTAATAAAATAAGTAATATAAAATATTGTCGTTGAATATCTCATATATTTAGGTTTAATATTAGTTGTAACACCCACAATTCTCACACGAATGTCACGTCAATACAATACACAGGTGGCGATAACGCAATGATCTCATAAGACATGTGTCCCGGGATTAGCGGAAAACCACTATTAATTAAAACTTTAACACGAAGTCACATACATCATGTCATAGACTGAACTGATATGCACACATACTGAATCATCTGATAAACACCGACTACTGGAAGCTAACATAACACTGATCAAGTACAAAATACAGACAAACAGTTCTGATGTTCAGTATCAAAATACAATCAACATGCATAACTCTAAACCGCCCGATCTCTACTTCGGCTGCTGCGGCTGTGACTGCGATCCCACAGTATGGCTGCCTGACACACAGAAGACTCGAAAACATAAGCTGGACAGCTCGTGAGTACGCGAGGGTTAGACACTGCAGGTAAGAACACATAACATACACAACACATATATCTTGACACACATATGCAACTCGATGCATAACACATTTCTCTGCTCAAAGGGGACCACGTTCCCCAGCTAACAGGCCGCACACAGCAGCGGTTAGCTACTCAATAGGCACAGCAGCGACCTGGCAATATCACTGCCGTATATATACAGTCTCATATCTCGTGACTGGTTAGGGACAGTCAGCCTGCGCGATCACATATCGCGGACACCTGCAATTCAAACATATATAGCACGTATAGGGTAGAATGGATCATACCTGCGCACTATACTCGGTCTCATACACAATATATCCCAACACATATACACGACTCATAAAAGTTTACGCGCGCTTGTTAAAAGAACTCGAGTACTCACCGATATCCCAAAGCAACGACGACCCAAAACTCTATTGCTGATCGGTACGCGGCTGGCTCAAACCTGTAATTAACACGGATTCCAACAGATTAATATAACCTGACCGGCAGATAACAAATCCGAACACATTCATCGCAAGTAAACACAACCCACGGAACCACCCTTAGCAAACTGCCAACGCCCGAAGACCCCCACCACCGGACGCCGCATCGCGGGCCTGCGCTCAGGCAACTCGGTCGCGCCGCCATCGCGGTCGCGCCGAGGCCATCGCGGTCGCGCTCACGATAAATCAGCTCTGTGCAGGTCGCAAAAATGGCAGAATCCAGGGGAGTAAAGCCCCATACTCGATTTCCAGCAGATAACCAGCTCATAAAACATACATGATCGAGTTACATGACTTCAAAAACCAAAACCCACTAGCCTAACACACATACATACGAATTTAGCAATCCAAAACCAAAAGATCTTACCTCCACTTGATCAAGAACACAAGGAAGAAGAAGAATATCAACTTTCAACAATCAATTCAATTTCTTGATGATATCCAGCAGCTCCAACACTCTCACACACCTCACAAATTCTGAAACTGGAAAGGAGAAGGAAAGGAAAGGATAAGGGCATCTCACTCTAATCCATATATACGCTTTCCTCAAATTAGAAAGCCCGGTCCCGACAATTCCGAACCCGATATCACTTTTTCACAATTTATATCATTATGACCCAATTAAATCCACGATCTCATAATTAATAATAATCCTCTAATTATTAACTCGGAGACACGTATCACTCGGTCTCGACACGTTAAATCCACGAAACGGATTTTAATTAGACCAACGCAATAATATTAAAATAACGAGCCAGTAAATTAAATCCACGTACCAGGCTCAAATCCGGGATGTTACAATCCTCTCCTCTTAAAAAGATTCCGTCCCGGAATCTAGCTTGGACTCGGGAACAGCTGCGGATAACGGCTCCTCATCTCGGCCTCGGGCTCCCAGGTGGCACTAGTATCCTTATGATGCCTCCACTGAACGAGTACTAGCGCGATCTCTTTATTCCGCAATCTCTTCACCTTTCGATCAGTAATCGCCTCAGGCTGCTCAACATATCTCAGATGGTCGTCCACGGTTATCTCAGATAACGGCACAAACTGATCATCCTTGGCCAGACACTTTCTCAGGTGGCTCACATGAAATGTATCGTGGACTCCGGCCAACTCGGGAGGCAATCTCAGTCTATAAGCCTGATCTCGAATTCTGGCGATAATCTCGAATGGACCGATGTACCGCGGACTCAGCTTACCTCGATGTCTGAATCTGATAACTCTTTTCCACGGCGATACTTTCAGCATAATACGGTCCCCAACACTGAACTCGAGCTCATTCAGACGACGATCAGCATAACTCTCCTGCCGGCTCTGTGCTACTCTCATATGCTCGCGGATAACTGCCACTTTATCGCTCGTTTCCTGTAACAACTCGGGCCCACTGATAGGTCGCTCGCCGACCTCGCCCCAACACACAGGGGTTAGGCACTTACGCCCATACAGTGCCTCGAACGGAGCCATCTTGATGGAGGAATGGTAGCTGTTGTTGTACGCAAACTCGACTAACGGCAAGTGAACGTCCCAACTACCCCTGAAATCGATCGCACAAGCTCGGAGCATATCCTCGAGAGTCTGATTTGTCCGCTCTGTCTGCCCGTCTGTCTGAGGTCTGTACGCTGTACTCAACTGAACTCTCGTCCCCAACTCGCGCTGAAAGCTCTGCCAGAACCTCGAAGTAAACCGCGCATCTCTATCGGACGTAATCGACATGGGAACGCAGTGCCTCGACACTATCTCACTGATATATAACCGAGCTAACTGATCCATAGTGATGGTGCCCCGAACTGCTAGAAAATGAGCACTCTTCGTTAACCGATCCACAATCACCCAGATCATATCATTGCCTCGAACGGTGCGCGGAAGTCTAACGATGAAGTCCATCGTGATATGATACCACTTCCACTCAGGGATCTCTAGAGGCTGCATATGCCCGTGAGGCTTCTGATGCTCGGCCTTGACTCGCAGACAAGTCATACACTCCTCGACGTATCGGCCCACGTCTCGTTTCATCCCTGGCCACCAATAGAACTCACGCAGATCTCTGTACATTTTGGTGCTCCCGGGGTGAATGGATAATCTCGAACGATGCGACTCGTCTAAAATTAGCTGCCGCAGATTACCGACTCTCGGAACCCAAACTCGATCATGAAATGCCCACAAACCTCTGCTATCTCTGCTCAATGCCTCTAGCTGTCCCGCAAGCCGCTCTCTTTTCACATTCTCCGCCCGCAAACCTTCTAACTGAGCATGCCTCAGACTCTCCACAAGAGTCGAGGTGACCTCGAGCCTCGCTGCTCGGGAAACCACTGTCTGACCGCACGTCTTACGGCTCAACGCATCGGCCACCACATTGGCCCTACCAGGATGATACTGAATCTCGCAGTCGTAATCTTTCAGTAACTCGAGGCTGCGCCGCTCTCTCATATTTAACTCTTTCTGACTGAACAGATATTAAAGACTCTTATGATCTGTATACACAACAAACCGCGAACCGTACAGATAATGACGCCATATCTTCAACGCAAACACTATCGCGTCTAACGCAAGATCGTGCACGGTATGACTCTCCTCGTAGGTCTTCAGCTGTCGCGACGCATACGCGATCACCTTGCCTCGCTGCATCAGAACGCATCCCAAACCGGTACCTGACGCATCACAGTAGACCACGAAATCCTCTGTACCCTCGGGCAATGCTAACACCGGAGCCTGACACAACCGGGACTTCAGCTCTCTGAAGGCCGACTCCTGCTCATCGGACCACACGAAAGGAACGGACTGCCGTGTCAATCTCGTCAACGGCCTGGCAATCCTCGAGAAGTCCTGAATGAAGTGGCGGTAATACCCGGCTAATCCCAAAAAGCTACGAATCTCAGGCACAGTCTTCGGCGGCTCCCAACTCATGACGGCCTCAATCTTTGCCAGATCCACTGAAATACCCTCGGCGCTCACAACATGTCCCAAAAACTGGACCTCGCGCAACCAGAACTCGCACTTGGAGAACTTCGCATAAAGTCGCTCCTCTCGCAGCACAGATAAAACCTCTCGCAAGTGCTGCTCGTGGTCCTCGGCACTCCTCGAGTAGATCAGGATGTCATCGATAAAGACTATCACGAACCGATCCAACATAGATCTACACACCCTATTCATTAAATCCATGAATGTCGCGGGTGCGTTAGTCAATCCGAAAGGCATGACTAAGAACTCATAATGGTCGTATCTCGTCCGGAACGCGGTCTTCGGCACGTCCTCGTCTCTGACCCTCAGCTGATGATAACCCGATCTCAGATCTATCTTCGAAAAGAAGCTCGAACCCTGCAACTGATCGAACAGATCGTCAATACGTGGAAGCGGATAACGGTTCTTCACCGTCACTTTATTCAACTCTCTATAGTCGATGCACATCCGCATAGAACCGTCCTTCTTCTTCACAAACAGCACTGGAGCTCCCCACGGGGACGAACTCGGACGGATAAATCCACGATCGAGCAACTCCTGAAGCTGCGACATCATCTCTCTCATCTCGGTAGGTGCCAGCCTATAAGGCGTCTTCGCAATAGGCACCGCTCCAGGGATAAGGTCGATACGAAACTCGACCTGACGATCTGGCGGTAACCCAGGCAACTCCTCTGGGAATACCTCAGGGAACTCTCGAACTACGGGTATATCCGCTAAGGTCTTCTTCTCTAATCTGGCGTCAACAACATAAGCCAGAAAGGTCTCGCACCCCTTCGCAACATATCTCTGAGCTCGGGCCATCGACACGATACCGAACTCACCTCGGCGCCTCTCGCCATATACTGTCACCGTCTCACTGTCTGAAATGGGTATCCGGATCATCTTCTTTGCACACAAAATGTCGGCCTGCCTGGCTGTCATCCAGTCCATACCCACTATCACGTCGAAACTGCTAATCTCTATCGGCAGTAGATCGATCAAAAACCGGTGAGCATCTATCTCAAGGACACAATCACTATACACCCGACTCACTAATGCAGTACTACCGTCTACCCGCTCAACAACTAACGGCACAAATAAAACAGTAGCAGGCACAGAAAAGTATGCACAGAACACAACAGATACATACGAGCGGTCTGCTCCAGAATCAAATAAAACACGAGCGCTAAGCCCGTTCAGAATATACGTACCGGAAACAACATCGGTGGACTCGCGGGCCTCCTCTGCCGTAGCCTGGAATACCCTGCCTCGACCTCTCGGCGCTGACTCCCGACGACTCGACGATGACGGCTCGGCTCTAGCACTGCTAGTACTCGCTCCCTGTACTGCAGGCGGCGCATCCGGACAGTCTCTGACAATATGGCCTGGCCTCCCACAGCGGAAGCACAGGGAATCCCTCGAAGTACAAGTAAAGGATGTATGGCCATACTGACCACAGCGGTAACAACGGGGCTGCTCTGATGTACAAGGACCAGAATGGCGACGGCGACACCTCGGACAGTCTCTCTCCCCAGCGGAACTGTCTGCCCGGCTCCCTGACGGCTGGGACCCCTGTCCCACGCTGCTCTGACTCTGACTCGGAGCACTGTATCGGGATGTCTGCCCCTGACTCTGACTGGCTGTCCCCGACCCCTGATACTGTCCCGACCTCCGGGATCTGCGACCTCTGCCTCTGTCTCTGTCTCGACGAAATCCTGAACCCTGCCCCTGAACCTGCTGCTGCTCAGGCTGCCTCTCTCTCTGATAGTCCTGGGGCTCTCGGTAATAGCTACGGGACTGCTCGGATGTCTCTGTCCTCTGTCTCTGGGATGGGGGCTGACCCCTCTGTCTCTCGATCTCCCTCTCTCGGACTCGGGCTAACTCTAATGCCCGCGCAAAGGTATGAGTATCATGAAGTCCGACGAACTCCCGGATATCCGACCTCAACCCATCAATGAAGGCATCAGCCTTACGAACCTCTGTATCCACATGCTGAGGCGCAAACTGAGCATACTCATTAAACCTGTCTACATACTGCTGGACTGACATGCTGCCCTGCTGAAGATGTAGAAAACGACGCTCCATCTCCCGGCGCTCATCCCGGGGAATATACTGAAGCTCAAAGATAGCACGGAACTGATCCCATGTCATAGCATAAGCTGCTGCAGTAGTCATGGATGACTCAATGGACTTCCACCACTGCGAAGCCCCTCCTTTCAGCTGATAAGCCGCATAGCCGACCATATCACGAGGATCGACATGGGCAACTCGAAATGCCGCCTCTATCTCTCTCTCCCAAGCCATAGCCGCACCCGGCTCGCCACCGCCTCGGAACTGAGGTGGGGCTCCCGCCATAAAGTCCTTAAAGGACCCACCTCGCGGAGCAGAAGAAGATGCCCCGACCGCTGTCTCAACACTAGTCACTGGCGGCGGATCAGCTCTCTGTCTCTGCTGCTCTCTGTCTCTGTCCCTCTCTCTGTAGAACTCGGTCAACACTGATAACATCTCTGACCGGCGGACATACTCGTCTCCCGCTGGTCTCTCTGGCCCTGAACCCTCGCCATGATCTGCCATAACTACCTGCACATATCACAAAGGTAAGATAACAGATCGACTACCCAGCGTTATACAATAAGCTAGGTCACTTAATTCCGCTAAACTCAGTCTCAGGGAAGAATCCCACGGATCTGAACACGGTAAGAGCACAAGCATCCACTGATACTCAATACTGAAACCACAAGCTCTGATACCAAGCTGTAACACCCACAATTCTCACACGAATGCCACGTCAATACAATACACAGGTGGCGATAACGCAATGATCTCATAAGACACGTGTCCCGGGCGGGATTAGCGGAAAACCACTATTAATTAAAACTTTAACACGAAGTCACATACATCATGTCATAGACTGAACTGATATGCACACATACTGAATCATCTGATAAACACCGACTACTGAAAGCTAACATAACACTGATCAAGTACAAAATACAGACAGACAGTTCTGATGTTCAGTATCAAAATACAATCAACATGCATAACTCTAAACCGCCCGATCTCTACTTCGGCTGCTGCGGCTGTGACTGCGATCCCACAGTATGGCTGCCTGACACACAGAAGACTCGAAAACATAAGCTGGACAGCTCGTGAGTACGCGAGGGTTAGACACTGCAGGTAAGAACACATAGCATACACAACACATATATCTTGACACACATATGCAACTCGATGCATAACACATATCTCTGCTCAAAGGGGACCACGTTCCCCCAGCTAACAGGCCGCACACAGCAGCGGTTAGCTACTCAATAGGCACAGGAGCGACCTGGCAATATCACTGCCGTATATATACAGCCTCATATCTCGTGACTGGTTAGGGACAGTCAGCCTGCGCGATCACATATCGCGGACACCTGCAATTCAAACATATATAGCACGTATAGGGTAGAATGGATCATACCTGCGCACTATACTCGGTCTCATACACAATATATCCCAACACATATACACGACTCATAAAAGTTTACGCGCGCTTGTTAAAAGAACTCGAGTACTCACCCATATCCCAAAGCAACGACGACCCAAAACTCTATTGCTGATCGGTACGCGGCTGGCTCAAACCTGTAATTAACACGGATTCCAACAGATTAATATAACCCGACCGGCAGATAACAAATCCGAACACATTCATCGCAAGTAAACACAACCCACGGAACCACCCTTAGCAAACTGCCAACGCCCGAAGACCCCCACCACCGGACGCCGCATCGCGGGCCTGCGCTCAGGCAACTCGGTCGCGCCGCCATCGCGGTCGCGCCGAGGCCATCGCGGCTGCGCTCACGATAAATCAGCTCTGTGCAGGTCGCAAAAATGGCAGAATCCAGGGGAGTAAAGCCCCATACTCGATTTCCAGCAGATAACCAGCTCATAAAACATACATGATCGAGTTACATGACTTCAAAAACCAAAACCCACTAGCCTAACACACATACATACGAATTTAGCAATCCAAAACCAAAAGATCTTACCTCCACTTGATCAAGAACACAAGGAAGAAGAAGAATATCAACTTTCAACAATCAATTCAATTTCTTGATGATATCCAGCAGCTCCAACAGTCTCACACACCTCACAAATTCTGAAAATGGAAAGGAGAAGGAAAGGAAAGGATAAGGGCATCTCACTCTAATCCATATATACGCTTTCCTCAATTAGAAAGCCCGGTCCCGACAATTCCGAACCCGATATCACTTTTTCACAATTTATATCATTATGACCCAATTAAATCCACGATCTCATAATTAATAATAATCCTCTAATTATTAACTCGGAGACACGTATCACTCGGTCTCGACACGTTAAATCCACGAAACGGATTTTAATTGGACCAACGCAATAATATTAAAATAACGAGCCAGTAAATTAAATCCACGTACCAGGCTCAAATCCGGGATGTTACATTAGTATTTCTTTTTATAGAGTTATAATAATATTTTGAGTTTATATATATTTTAAAAAATAATTATTTTCAAACATATCTCAAAATAAAAATATATACAAGTCATTATTTATTGATTTAAAATAAAATAAAAATCTCTGTATATAATAATACCTAAATGACACATGACACCTTCAAATTTTATCAGAAAAGATAAATACAATGTATTATAATATTATATTTAAATTAAAATAAAAAATAAATATTATTTATTGTTTTTAATATCTATAAATATTAGTAAATAATAATTAATAAACAAACGATTTTTATTCAATTTGTTGTAATGACATATTTCATTTTGTCTCCTATTAATGTGTATCAAACATTGCCTAAAAGCTAGCTCGAGCTAAAAACTATGGTTATTTTTGTCCAACATACCATAACTCCATAAGTAAGTCGGCTCAAATTTGATGTAGGTACCACTAAAAACTATATCATATGTGTATTATAATCCAATCCCTCTAAAAATTTGTAAGTAAACATATACTAAATTCAACCATTGAAATCGTAATACTCAAGTTCTAGATCAAAGATATAAAACGATCATGCAGCGAACGGAAGCTTCCTGAACGAAGCGTTGATGTGCTCGTCTTCATCAACTCCACTAAGAAGCCCATGGACTCCTCTAAAAATGATATACTCCTCAAACACCTTTCACCGGATAATTTATACGCAACATATTTTTGTCATACACAACAATTTTATTTAAAATGACAAATTTATATTTACTCTTAGATAAAATGATAAAAATATAACTAATGATAAATTAGTAATTTTATTTAAAGTTGTTGACTTGTTGTGTACATTATAAATCTGTTGTGTACAAATCACTTCCTTTCAACAAATCCTCTGAATTTGTGTTTCTAGATAGAAAACATTCATTTACTTCATCTCAAGATTTACAGAACTGGCCATGGTACAGATCTGTTTACTCATTCAAATTAATAAAATTATGTTTTGCATATGTTTAAAGCCGTTGATTTTTATTTTCGAAATTCTTATTTGCGATAAAAAGTTGTGGTGAAAGTGATCACGAGCAATGAAAAGAAAAGTCACAAAGCTCTAAAGATCACCTTTAGTGTTTGTGGTATGACATTTCAAATTAAGCTTCCATTTGATCCCCATTATAATTTATCAATTTTCTCATCTATTTCTAGCTTGGATAAATTACGTAAAATCTGATTCAACATTTATTAATTCTAATTTGAATACTTTCTATCGAGAATTATTGACGAAATTGAATTTCTATCACTCGAATCAAGATTAATACATATAGAGGAAACTGCACATCTCCAATGAGAAATCATGAAACTAAATTGCAGCCTAAAAATTTGATGAACAGATGTGGAATCGGTGTCATTCGTTGGTTTAGAAATAATAAAATTGTTTATTTCTTGGATGTCCAACATGGTAAATCGAGAATAGTTGAGGGACCAATTTTACAATTACGTTTGACTTAATATACAAAGACTCGAGTTGAATAGTTTGTTGCCATTCCGCGTATTCAGACGTGGAAGTCATTCATTCTTGATGGGACAATTTCACTTTTACTGTTTAATCTATTTTCTTTATCGCTATTTCTTTATGCACCTCCCCTAATTTCTCATACACCACATCTATGCATTTGACCTATAAATAGTTATCTTATGATTGGACAAAAGTGTATAAACAAATAAACTCTAATGATGAGTTATGAAAAAATGTATATTTTAGGTCAATTATAGGATGTAGATGTGGTGTATGAAGTAACACCTCTAAATAATATACAAGGATAATATAGACTATGTTATTTTGATGATTATAACATGCACAACCATCAAACATCATTTATTGTTGTTTTTTTTTAATAAAGAAAGGGTGTTACTTCATGCATCATATCTATATCTACAATTGACCTAAAACATGCCTTTTTTTCATAAATCATCATTACATTTTATTTGTTTATACTTTTTTGTCCAATCAAAAGATAAGTATTTATAGGTCAAATGTATAGAGGTGGTGTATGAGAAATTAGAGGTGGTGCATGAAGAAATAGCCTTATAAAAAATAACTATTTTATTCTTTTAATTGAGTTTCAGTTTTAGTTTCTAACCAATTATTTTATTTTTATATTATTTCTAGTTATTTTTTATTCTAACGTTATTTATTTAATATGTACTTTTTTTCTTATAATTACAATTTGACTAAAGTAATAAATTTTTCTTTTATTATTGCTATTATTATTAATTTAGGTGTTTAAATGAAGAAATATATAACAACAATTTAGTTAATTTGTTTATTTTTATTAATTATATATATATAATTTGTATTATTATTTTTGTATTTAATTTCAAACATATAATCAACTATTTGTACATTTATTTTTAATATTATTTTTACATTTGTTTTTCATTTATAAAAAATCGTATTAATTCATATTTTGTTTTCTTTAACTTTTCACTTTATTATATATTACTTTACATAAATACTTATATATTTAACCAAATTTTTTTACCAAATTTATACATATGTGTATTAACTTGTCTATTGTGAATGTTTAAGTTGCGTTTAGTTAAAGAAAACTAGTCATTTTTCAATTTCAGTTTCAAGTTATAGTTATGGTATTGAATATTTTTTTCAAGAAAATAATGACGAAAAAAGTAAAATAAATAGAAGTTATTTAATTTAAATACTCCATAAACTCTTTCGTAAAACTGTAAAAGGTCCTTGCATGTGTGTTTTATTATTATTTTTTCTTTCAAAACTTCCCAGTTTCCATCTTTGACTCTCTTCCATAATGAACCTAACGTTGTCATTATATAAAAATAATATCATCTTTATGACAATCTGTCATGAACTCATGATTAAACTAAATCTCATAATTAATAATTAAATGATATGTATAAAAATAAGTTTATATATACTTTTTTAATATGGATGAGACTACTCTTGTATGTTTGTTGACTGTTGCATGTAACATATATATATATATATATATATATATATATATATATATATATATATATATATATATATATATATATATATATATATATATATATATATATATATATATATATATATATATATATAGGGAGGTTCAATGGAAAACCATCATGCACCTGAAAACTTGTGAAAACCGCACTGCACCATCACAAATGCATCAAATTCTCCGCGTGATGCATCAAAATCCCACGTGATGCATCAAATTTCTCGCGTGATGCATCAAAATCCCACGTGATGCATCACCTTATTTACGATCATGTCACCGCTTTTTTCATGAAATGCACCAAATCGGACGGTATGCGTAGGTTTCCATAGTTTTCACGTGCATAGTGATTTTCCATTGAACCCACCCCTATATATATATATATATATATATATATATATATATATATATATATATATATATATATATATATATATATATAAGGTGATGCATCACGCGGGAAATTTGGTGCATCTTGCGGGATTTTGATGCATCACGCGGGGAATTTGATGCATTTGTGGTGGTGCAGTGCGGTTTTCACAAGTTTTCACGTGCATGGTGGTTTTCCTTTGAACCCCCCTATATATATATATACATATATATATATATATATATATATATATATGTATATATATGTATATATATATATATATATATATATATATATATATATGGGTGTGCACGGTTTGGTTAGTAATTAACATGTGAACCGTGTTTTCGGTTTCAGTTACCTGTTAGAAGCTGGTTGCCCGCGGTTCAATCAATGGTTATCCGTTATATGTTTAAAAGCAAATAAAGTTTTAAAAATATATCTCTTTTAATCTGAAATTCTTTTTAAGTTAAAAGTCATAGTAAACTATTTGATTATAAATCTTAAAAGTTATACTAAATTTATTTAATAAAACAACTATAATAAAAAATTATTTGAAAATCTAGTATTTTTAATGTATTATAATGTCTAAATGAAATTATAAATACATGCTATTAACTTGTATATGTATAATAAGTTCAGTTATCCACGGTTTTTCTAAAAATGAAAACCCAAACCGCCCTGTGATCTTTCGGTTTCGGTTTTTTCCGGTTTCGGATCAAGCGGTTTAAGCGGTTCGGCTCGGTTTTCCGGTTTTCTTTGAACACCCTTAATATATATCTATATTAAATGCTAATTGTGTAAGATACAAATAATTAGAGGGTGTTTGGTTTTGCGTTATAAACGTGATAATTAGCTTATTACGTTACAATAACGCAAATAATTGGTTTAAAGTGTTTGGATTGCATACGTTAACAAGTGATTATTTGCGTGTAAAGTTAATCTTACCACACTTTTTTATAAGTTAAAAAATGTAGCTTATTTGCTTAATAATTGATTATTTGGTCATTTTACAAGTAAAAACGCAAATCTAAACACTTTGAAAACTGATTATTTGATAATTATGATAGCAAACAGAAGAAACTAAATCAAACACTACATTTCCGACAGACTTTTTGTTAGCCTATTAAAACTGATTTTGAATGGTTGTACTTAAGTCATGTCAACCCAGTGCCTATAAAATCTTATTTTCAAGGGTTGTGATGTATTGTGATTTGATCCATTTGCTGAAATGATGTCCACGTGAATAAATTTTCTTTTCGTTTCGTTGACAATAAATATATAACACGATTACAATTTTCAATTACACGTAATTACGTAAAACCATTTTTTTGGTGAATATATTCTTAACGTACTCTTCCTAACATTTTGTAATTTAGAAAAATGAATAGTTAATTTTCATTGATTTATAACAATTTATAAATCAATTATTTGGATAAATTATTTCTAACATTTTATAATAATTATATTTCTAGATTAATCATATATAGTTATAAAAAAATATGAATACCAATTTTTATTTATTTATTTATTTATTTATTTTGTCCATATGTTGATGGACCGGTTATCGTGAATATATTTAATTCAGACTAACAAACTTCTAATGATCAAACATCTAAAGCATATCTTTTATGTTATCCAATTTAAAAGGATTCAAATTTCAAGATAGGTATATTCGTATTGATATGAATCTTTACTGGAAATCAATAGAACCTCGAATCCCTTTTTTTTTTTAAAAATAAATCTTTGTTTATTGATTTTTTGTAACACCCCTCCCGATCCCGGAAATGCCACGTCAATACAATACACAGGTGGCAGTAACGCAATAACTCTATAACACATAAGTCAGAAGGATACACTGAAATCACTGGTAATTTAAAACTTTTATACAAACATATTATCCGCTAAATTACGTAAGCCCAAAAGGTGCTAACATAAACTGTACTGATCAGATCATCACACGAAATTAACACAAAGCTTCCCAGATGATTCCCGATCCCAGCTACTCAAACTCGGCTGCTACTCCTGTCACTGACGCCCTGAACATGGAAGACTCGAATACGTAAGCTCGAAAGCTCGTGAGTACTCGAGGGTTAGACTCTGCACAGAATACATGTAACACACATACACATAGCACATACACGCAAATCAATCTCTAGCTTGGTCCCTGGCAATCATCATCACAATACAGGTATGAACACATACATGAGATCCGAAGCCCTGCACACAATATCACTGAGGGGACCCTTCCCCAGCTAACGACCGTGTACATCGGTGGTTAGCCACAACCCTGTAGCACGGGCGCGAACCGGCTACAGGCCCTGCCGTGTATACACGCCCCAAGGACTGTTAGGGACAGTCAACCCGCGCGATAACCCATCGCGAATCACCGTCCGTATGGAACTCATCACGGACCCCGGACTGGATCTCATCTCATGCACATATATCACATATGTAAGAATAGAATCATACCTGTGCTCGCGTCCCTGTCTCATTCACAATACACAATATACACAATAACATACACGAAACTATCTACACAACCACGACTCTGAAAACTGTCCCGCGGTTTAGAAAAGAACTCGGGTACTCACCTGGTCGATCCACTAATCTCTGACTCGGCTCAGCTCGCTGACTCGTCCCTGAAATCGCACGGATCCCAACCGTTAGCACCAAATCATTTCAAAAGATACACATAACAATTTATAACTCAACTCATAACCGGCCCGAAGCCCCGAAATAATCCCAACCGAAAGCCCCGAAAACCCGATCAAACCCGACCCAAAAACAATATCAACAAAACACTACTCAATAAATCATATAACCCAAATACATCCGCCATGAACCAACACGACTCAAATACAGCCCCAAACAAACAACCGATGCTCGAAATTCGGCCGAAACAACCCTGTCCTCGATCTCGCCCGCGCCCCTGGAGTCTCGGCCGCGCCGCGCATCGCGGTCGCGCCCTCACCCATCGCGGCCGCGCTCGGAGTCTGTTCTTCTTCTTCCCTGCTTCGATTTCCATGGCAGAAACCAGGGGGATAACACCCCAAACTCGATTTTCAACTCACAGAAACATATATAACACACATATATTAACTTCCAGAAGCATAAAACCATCTTACACAACCCTTAACAAATCATACGAATTTAAGCTATCAATTCTAAACTCCCTACCTCAAGAACTCAAAGGAAGAAGATGGAGATCAATTCCAACAATCATTCATCAATTATAAAGCTTCCTTGCTGCTGGAGCTTCATATACACACACAAGATACACACACTTTCACACATACGTTGGTTCCCAAATGAGAAAGGGAAAGAAAGAAGGGACGCACGTATATGTTTTCACCCTTTTAACGGGTTCCGTCCCGATAACCCGAACCCGATACCCCTTTTTCACAATTAAAATCCACTTAACTCATTTAAATCCACGAACTCATAAACACAATTAATCCACGAATATCGCAACCCGGTGACACGTAACGCGCAACCCGACACGTATAATCCACTACTCAGGTTATTATTGGACCCACGCAATAATAATTATTTAAACATCCACTAAAATAATTCCACGCAATTATCACGAAAATGGGATGTTACATTTTTTTTATTTATTAATTTACCCATTTGTGTTTTTATAAGTCATTTTATGTCCTGTGTGAAAGAGGAAAAAAAAATCTATTATTTATAATAAGCAATTCAACTTTTTGAACATTCCACTTAAATGTACATGCATAACAAGTGACAAACAATAACATAAAATAATTATATACGAAACCGTCTCATGGGTTTCGAATGCTCTGTGCTAGTAACTAGTTTAGTGAGGACCGTGCGTTGCAACGGTGTGTAATTTATATTTCTTAATTAATAAAATCATAATAAAAATTAAAAAGATAAAAGAATAATATAATGATATGAGAGCATCAATCAAACTAAAATCTTAATAAACGTTGGCTTAAAAATTTGTTATAAAGCTATAAAAATCAAATTAAACTAAAAGGGCAATAAAGTGAAAACTAAAATTGATTATAGTAAGTTGATAATTACTTAAAGTAAAATATAACAAATTACGGATATTACCTTGTTATTATACATTAAAAAAACAGCGTGATTTTTATAGTAAACATTTCTTTTTAGATGAAGTGAGCAAAATAATAAATAAATAAAGGAAAGAGAAAACTAATTAATGATCAAGGTTTTAGGTAGGATGTAACATAAGTGAACATTAAAACAAATAAACATTAAGTCCAAGCTAGTGAGAATTTAAAAGAAAAACTAACATCATATATGTTTTGATATTGTCTTTCTAAAAGAAAAAAAAAATACCCAACAACATAATTAGTATTTTTAAAATCAAATAAATCAGTTGAATTAAATAGATAAACAACTATTTTCGGATTCGAATAGCAAAATTAACTATTCAAAATTTCGTATATCCGAAATTCGGATATCCGGTTTGAACACCCCTAGCAACAACACCTTCATATGTTTGAAACTTTGTCAAAATAGATAGGGTGCATGGTAGCAAACTCTCAAAAAATAGAAAAGTAATATGGTGTATGTTAGAGAAAAACTTTGTAATGACTAAAAACATAACGGCGTTTTCTATACTCACATGAACAGGAGTTTTCTAATGAATAGTAATTTTTTCATAAATGTATATAAGAGGAATTACAACATACTCTTAAATGTTTTAAACAGTAAATTTGTCATTTTGAGACTTAATTTTAAGGGTTAAGTACCATTTTGACTATTCAACTTTCAGATTTATCTCATATAGCCAATATACTATTTTTTTCCCGATTTAACAATTAAACTTTAGTTTACTGTTCTACTTTGGAAAAAATAAATAAAACTAATGGTAAAATCGATACAAAATATGATAGTTTAGTGACCAAATCGGGACAATTTTCAGTGGTTAAATTGGTAAAAAAAATATTTAGTGACTAAATGTATATGCGAAAAATAGTTTAGTGGCTAAATAAGTACAAAAAGTAGTTTAGTAAGTTGAAATATTTTTGAAAATTAGATGGTCAAAATAGTGCTTAAACATAATTTTAATAGGTAAATTAGAAGTCATGAACAACCAAAAAAAATGATTAGTAAGAAATCTATACTATATATAATAAGAAAACCACTTGCAGTTTCTGGACCATTGGATGGAAAGAAATCAATGGTCCAGATTAATGACAACTCATAATTATTTATGAAATTTCTCTTATACCCTTAATTAAAATCAATAATTATACATATGCCATTTTTTTTAATTCATTTTCCAAATTTACTACATTACCTTAATTACATTAAATTTTGATTTTAATTTTTTCATTAATGAATTAATATTTACCTAAAATAAATATGTGTCATTATTATCCTTAATGATAATAGTTAAATTCAAATGTAAAAATATGAGTTTAAATGTAGAAGTGTAGTAAATAAAGTTAAAAAATTTTGTTAATTATTTTGCTAACAATATTTAAAATTTAATTGATAAAACTTCAATTGTGAATATGATAAATTTTGATTGTTGATTTTCAGATATTCCATTTTTATATTTGATCATTTTTAAAATATATACATATTCACATAATTGAAGTTTTTTTGTTTCTTACATTGATATTTCATATTTGAAGTTAATAAAAATTAAAAGAAATATTTTTTTTGCAAACACGTATTATCTGTTTTTAATAATACAATATAATAATATTTTTTTTAATTAATATCAAACAACTAAGTATTTTTTATCTTTAATTTAACTAGCTTTTCATTTTTTTATTTTAATTATATATAAATTTTATAATAATTTATTTAAATATAAAAAAAATATGTATTTTCTAAATCAACCCATGTAATACATGGGTTGATTAACCTATATATTATAATAAAACAAAACAATTCATGTCACATGTCACTTCTACAATACAAGAAAAAAAAAATTTTCCACCTCTTTTTCCAAATTTAACACCTTAACTTAATTATATTAAATTTTGACTTTATTTTTTTCATTAATTAATTAGTAATAAATTAGATTTGTAACATTTAAAATTAATGTTTACCTAAAATAAATATCTATCATTAATATCCATAATAATCATAATTAGATCCGTAATAATTTGAATTAGTTGTGGAAATTATTATTATTATGTATAATAAAGGAAAACATCAAATGTCACGTGTCACCTCTACGTTCACCAAAAAGATAATTACAACTTAAAAAAATAAAAGATAAATACAATTTAATATTTTTAAAAAGATAAATATACTCTATTTTTTAATCTGTAAATAATAAAAAATAAACACAATTATTAATTTTGTATGTTTTTAATTTTACTCATATACATTTTATATAAATAAATTTAATAAAATATATCCACGTAATACGTGGGTTATAAACTAGTTAATATAAATAATACGAATCAAATTAAATTTAACATTAATTTCATTTTAACGCACTTATACATAACGTGTATGCGTCAAATGGTGATAATTTTTATTGGCTCGATTTTAGATTTTTAATATGGAGACCCTACGAAATTGCGAGTCCAGCACACCCTAAAAATTAAAATAGGTCCCTGATTGGCTGATTATATAATATATAAAGAATTAGACAATGTCTTTATGTGAAGTGTAAACACAATCTCGTGTTTAAGAAATTCTTCATAATTAAAGTAATCTCATAATATTATTTAAATCCTAATCAAATCATCTATTTAGTAATTTTATATCAGTCTAGTTATATGTTTGACTCTAATTGTTCTTATTGACCTTTAGTTATGGTCATATTTAAAGCACAATAATTGCAAATGTTGTCCGAGTCACCTCCAAAATAGCTTCTATAAGAGCAAACGGTGTACAGAAATCGCAAGGGCTTCGGCCTTGCCACCTCATCCCGAAGCCACCGGCCACACCGCCCCAACAATTTGGCCCCGCAAAAAAACCCACCCCGCTCGGCTTCTGCTCTCTGCGCGGCACCGTTCCGTTTCACTTTTTTTTTTACTTTCAAACCATATATATATGCATGCATGTATGTATGTATAAATATAGTTTTAGTTATATAATTTTTTTTTATTTTTATCGTTGTTTCTTATTATAGTTTCGTAAATGTTTGTATTTTTTTTATTTTTAGTTTCGTAATTTTGTTTTGTTCGTACGGTTTCGTATTTTATGTTCGTAATTATGTTTCATTCGTAATTTCAGTTTCGTATTTTAAATATTTTAGTTTTAATTGTTTTATTAATATTTTAGTTTCGTATTTTACATTCATAATTTCAGTTTTGTATTTTTAGTATTGTAATTTTTGTTTCGTATTTTTAATTGCGTAGTTTTTAATTTTAGTCATGTAATAGCTTTAAATAATTATAAAATTGAGTATTTATCTTTAATTGTTTTATTAATTAAAATGAATTTAATTTAAAAATTTAAGAAAGATGAAAATGTTTAGAAAGGTGAGTATTTCCAAGTTATAAAGGTAGGGAAAGGTGGAGAGTGAAAAACTGATGTGACGCTGAGTTGTACAGAAAGGTGGTTTTGAGAAAGGGTAGTATATCCTTTGCTCTAAGTTTAACTGAATTATTTCCGGATTTCAAATTAATCAAATTGCAACGATAAAAATAAATATGATACCTAAATGAAAGTTTAAGATCCGGAAAAACAAATTATATCAACTTACTCTAAAGGTGTCTTTGGATTTGCGTTTGAACAAATATTGCAACGTTTTAAAAATTAATAATCAGATGGTCACTGTAAAAGAAAGTGTCGCCGGAGATTTAGTTTTTTTGTTTAACTTCTGCTGTTTGCTATCATAATTATTAAATAAACAATTTTTAAATTGTTTTGATTTGTATTTTAACTTATAAAATGACAAAATAATCACTTAAGCAAATAAACTACATTTTTAACTAAATTTTCACCATTCTCAATGCAATATATCTCGAAAATACGGGATAATTAATTTTTTTTTAAAGTAATTCATCAACAAGTATAATCAACCACACGAGGTAATAAATTACATCAACCTGAGTACACTAAAAAGTTTAAGTTGCATGCCAAGTCCTCTAGGGTTTTATCCGACCCTCCAAAGTAAATGCAAAAAAAGATAACGTCTCGGTCAACAAAGTGAGTTGTATCATACTTGAACCTTACCCTTGTATGTTCCACCTGAAATAATAAGTTCCCACAACTAAGGTAAGCCGTCGCCCAGAGAGTAATAAGATTTAAAAGCGTAACCGTATATATGTAATAATGAATGAATAAAAATGAAGCATGAAGTTTCATAATTAATTTCCTACGCGCCCCTCATCCGAGCATTGCTGATTGAACCATACACGCCCCTCATCCGAGCTGACGCCAATTTAACCGAACAACTTAGGGCTAACTTGGCCTACAAAAAGTAGTGTCGACGCCCAATCTAATCACGTTGTACAAATATGCATACAGGTAAATTACGATATCACATAGACATTGATTCCTAACAGAAATGTAGGGTAAGTATATCATGTGTGTAAAATAATCATGAAAATGATAATAACATGGTAATGTGATACAAATGAATTGAACATAACAAATATGCATAAACACATATAATCATTCATGCAAATTAATTTGTTACTCACGATGATACCAAAATTGTCTCTTAAAAGCTCGTTTAAAGAAAACACGGATTTGAATCTACCACGCTCGATTACCGATCTGATCATAAAATTACATTGCTTAATTGTCATTATTTTTATTTAATAAAAACTATAATCCTCAATTAGCCTAAGGCCATGTTTGTTTTTTTCTTAAACAATCTTCGAACCTCTTATGTCTGCGAACTCGAAGACGCGGGAAGACGTTTTATATGGAAGTGCGTTTGTTTTTTTTTTTTTTTCGACTGCTCACATCTGCGAAAACTGCAGACCTTTAGGTCATCTCTTCTGACCGCAGATTTCTACAGCTAAGTTCGCAGACCACAGAAATCAACCTCTTAAAAAACAAAAAAACACCTGAAATTCAATGTTCGAAGACTAAAACAGTAAATATTTATTTATGTGGCACATTCATTGAATAAAACTTTCGATATTTACAAGATGAAAAATACAACGGAATTCGCAACCGATGATGCGCAAAATTTGCAAATAAAGCAGCACTTTGAAATCAAGTTTATCAGTCACTCTGATTACGATTGATAAAAATCTCAGATGGCATAGTCATATACATAATGCGGCATCCCGTAGTAGTATTGGTAAGGATAAACTTGCAGCGGCTCTACTTTCGGCTTCGTATCTTTTGCAGCATCGTCCGGTTTCTTCTCCACCGGACCAACACTTACTAGCTCTGTGTGTCCTACGTTTTTCCGTAGCAAGGTTGTTAGTTGGACCGAGTCGATTCCTTCCCCAGTAACTGCGATCTGGTCTTTATCTGAGCCCATGAAAGAAGCCGAGTCCACCCCTGTTTTATCAATTTCATCGTGATTTTAGTTAAATAATGTCAATCGATCAAATTAAATTTATATTTTAGTTTGAATAAACTAATCTCGATTCATCTAATAATGAAAAACCACAATTTCAATTAAGATCATGCATGAAATACGAATTAATACACCTAAGTAACACACGGTTAGGTTAAGTTAAGAAAGTGATGTTCGTCAACGTTTTTCGCTGTAATTGGAGTATCGGAATCTGAATGTCTGATACGATTTGACGAAATTGATTTGTGTTGAAACATGAAAAGTTTAAAAGGAGGAGGAAGAACAATTTAACAGACAAAAATTACGACAAATGGATGATCGATCTTACCGGAAATACTAACAGCGATCTTCATAGCTTTACGACTTTTCTTCTCGCTGTTCATCGTCACCTTCACCACGATCTTTTGCTGCAATGCAAAAACGATCAATTACACAAATGAGATCAACCGATTCAACAAATGCCAAAGACAATTGAATTGAAGGAGTAAACAGATCTGTTATGATATATATACCTTAGCCATTTCTTTGAATCTACGATGATCTGATGAAATGGAGTGTGTGAGTGTGTGTAAAGAAGAGGGAGATTAAGAGGATTTGGAGAAGTTGATTGAAGAATGAGAATGTGTGAGAGTGGTATTTATAACTACAGAGGTTAAGTTGATGAGGACGACTACTTCAACGCCATGGCCATGGGAAGGAAGCTTCCCATCATTATTACATCATGAATACGACACCATATTTCCTTTATGATTCCTTTATTTAAAAAATAAAAAACTTTTTCTTCTCAAATACGAGGAAATCCAATTATCGGCATCACAAAAGCTAGCCAAGGGATGAGAAAATGAAAATAATAATAATAGCTTTATGAGAAAAGAAAAAAGTTTATTACTAAAAAAATAAATTTGTTTTCACGTATTTTGGGTTTTTGTCCCTAAATTTTTTTCATTTTCATGATTAAGTCGTTAATTTTTTTTTCCGATTGTTTAAGTCTCTAAACTATTTTTATTTTATTCAACAGTATATATTTTTGATCGGCTACCGGATTAGCCGGTAAAACATAACCGATAAAACACAAAGTTTAAGTACTTAATCGTTAAAATGTGTAAAAATGGTGTGTGTTTTCAAATATTAATCAGGTGAATAAAACCAAGTTTACTTGATTGATAACGAGTCAAAGAGGTCAAAAATATATTTTTAAATAAGACAAAAATAGTTTAGCAATTTAAACGATAAAAAAATTTAAAAACCTACTCACACTTTTTTTCAATATTAACCAAAATGAAGATCACAAAATTGTTTGCATACATCAAACCCATTGTTTATTATATTTTGGAGATAGAATTTCATAAATGGTCCCTACACTACTCTCAATCATTCACTATGCCTTATAAATAAAAAACTCTTAAGTTAAACCATTTTGGCGATTAAACCTCTAATAAATTGTCATTGAAAAAAAACTCAACCGGTAAAATCTCATGGAAATGAAATATAACATGTTGAAAGTCACATGAAACTGTTGACAAGTTACCAGTGACTATTAGAATTTCACCAAAAAAGTAAATTCAAACAAAAAAATACAACTTTAAACAAAGAAATCAACAACAAATGTGGATTTGAATCATAAAACATAGACAAGTGAGTTTGATTGAGTGAATGTTCGTCGGAGTCGAATGATTGATCAACAGATTGCAACCGATTCATCATATAACAAGTATTTTGAAAAAACCCTCATTTTGATAAGTTTTAGTCAGTTGAGGGTTTTTTTTGCACTGAAAAAAGGTTGAAGATTTTAATCATAAAAATCATTCAACTTGAGGGTTTTTTGTGTGAATTTCACTTAAAAATACACATGTACCTTTTTATTTCATATTTTTTTTAAAAAAAAAAATTTATATCCTTTGTTAACGAACACCTGTAAAGAAAAAAGTAAATTCAAACAAAAAAAATACAACTTTGAACAAAGAAATCAACAACAAATGTGGATTTGAATCATAAAACATAGACAAGTGAGTTTGATTGAGTGAATGTTCGTCAGAGTCGAATGATTGATCAACAGATTGCAACCGATTCATCATATAACAAGTATTTTGAAAAAACCCTCATTTTGATAAGTTTTAGTCAGTTGAGGGTTTTTTTTGCACTGAAAAAAGGTTGAAGATTTTAATCATAAAAATCATTCAACTTGAGGGTTTTTTTTGTGAATTTCACTTAAAAATACACATGTACCTTTTTATTTCATATTTTTTTTTTTAAAAAAAATTATATCCTTTGAATCATAAAACATAGACAAGTGAGTTTGATTGAGTGAATGTTCGTCGGAGTCGAATGATTGATCAACAGATTGCAACCGATTCATCATATAACAAGTATTTTGAAAAAACCCTCATTTTGATAAGTTACCAGTGACTATTAGAATTTCACCAAAAAAGTAAATTCAAACAAAAAAAATACAACTTTGAACAAAGAAATCAACAACAAATGTGGATTTGAATCATAAAACATAGACAAGTGAGTTTGATTGAGTGAATGTTCGTCGGAGTCGAATGATTGATCAACAGATTGCAACCGATTCATCATATAACAAGTATTTTGAAAAAACCCTCATTTTGATAAGTTTTAGTCAGTTGAGGTTTTTTTTGCACTGAAAAAAGGTTGAAGATTTTAATCATAAAAATCATTCAACTTGAGGGTTTTTTGTGTGAATTTCACTTAAAAATACACATGTACCTTTTTATTTCATATTTTTTTTTTTAAAAAAAAATTTATATCCTTTGTTAACGAACACCTGTAAAGAAAACCTACGTAGGCTGCTAGCAAACACAATGAAACAGAAAAATTACTATTTTTTTCAAAGGATTGATTTAATCAAGTACAATCTACTAGGGGTGAGCGAACGGTACCATTTCCCGAACCCGAATCGGTACCGAACCGGTACCGGTACCGACCGGTACCGAATTAATATATTCGGTTCGGTATTCGGTTTTTAAATTAGCTAAAATTCGGTATTCGGTACTCTCGGTTCGGTATTCGGTTTTTAAATTAGCTAAAATTCGGTATTCGGGACCGAACCGGCACCGTATAAAATTATTCGGTTCGGTTTTCGGTTCTTTCAAAACTAATAATTCGGTTTCGGTATTTTCGGGATCGGTACCGGTTCGGTTCGGTCCGGTACCGAGCTCACCCCTACAATCTACTAATCTAGTTAAACCACATTTAGAGATAAAAAAAAATTGTTATTTCTTGGATGTCCAACGTGATAAATTGAGAATAGTAGAGGGACCAATTTTGAAACTTCAGAATTACGTTTGACTTAATAAACAAAGACTTGAGTTGAAAAGTTTATTGCCAATCCGCGTATTCGGATGTGGAAAGTTTAATTATTGTCGGGACAATTTCAATTTTATGTTTAATATATTTTCTTTATTAAAAAAAAAACAGAAAATGATATTTGATGGTTATCAATCCAGAAGATCTATATTGAGAAAAATTATAATTGAAAATGTCATTTATATTTTATAGTATGACATTATTAACAGTGGCGGCTCCAGAAAATGATCCCGCTGGTGGCACAATGTAACAATGGTACTCATCAGTTAGGTTTGAAGGTTTTCTGAAAGTCGTGTAGAACTTTTGTTTTTAAGACAACAAGAAACGTAACATAAACATAAATTTTGTTTATAAAACAAAGTAAATTTTTTTTGACCCATAAATGAATAAGAATTTAGTTTCTAACATAGTGTAATGATTTTGAAAAAAAACATTCTTCTATTTAATAAAAAACAGACTTTATAATTGTCAGATCGAAGAATCATGACTCAATGGTTCTAAGTTCCAACAATAGTTTATGATTTAAAATCCTCGATCATACATATCTGTCTATACTATTAAAAGAGTAACTAAATATCACATGACATGCTGTCATTTAATTTGTCACATGTCGTTCTCTCCTTTTGCCACATCATTTACTGATTTTATTTTTTAAATTTTAAAGCAAATCAAATCTATGTAAATCTAATATGGATTTTTTTAATAACTAACAAACTAAAATTAATCAAACATTATTATTCATATAATTATTATATTATAGATATATATATAAATATCAATTTCTAAAATTAACCCATGTAATATATGGGTAATTATCTAGTACATAGAAATCATAAATGACAAAAAATATTCATTTTTTTACCCTTTAAACTGTGACAACTTTAATTTTTACACGTCTGTAATTTCCTTAAACAGGTTTTCACTTTCTCTCACCTATTATTCATCCCCACTTTCCCACTTTCCCTTCACTTTTACTTTTATCCACAGTAGCTTTTAAGTTTTCAAGGTTTTCTCTCATCTCTTGCTCTCTCCATGTGCATCTCTCCAATATTTTAGCCAACAATCAATTGAAGGAGATGATGGAGTAGTTAATCGTTAATCTGGTTTAATCTCTCATATTTGTTTGAATTTTTGAGCTTCTTTGATGGTGCACTTAACAACTGTGAGTTGTCAACCCAGATTCCATTTAAATTCTTACTCCAATCACGTATCACTGGTAGCACCACCACAAAACCATTGGTTGCACAGTTAAACAGATACAAAACTTTTACATTGCTGATAAGAGGTGACTGGTTGCACGTGCCACCAGTGGCTACAACGTGCATCCGCCCCTGATTATTAAGGTTTCATGTAATGAAAATCCAAATAGTTAACTTACTATTGAAAATTTTCACCAATATACCGGCGTTTGTTACGTGAAATTATAAAGATTGAAAATATTTAGGTTTACAAAGCTTTTCGAATAATGATAATTGCACATATTTAATAACTGACATAGAGAATGAAGAAATAAAATGACAAAAACATTATAAAACATTCATTATCTTTTCCTGTTTTTTATTTTCTTCATGTTTATAAAAAATGAGAAATAAAATTTACACTATATAACCTAATTCAATTGCCACTCTCTTTCATTAAGAAGTAACACTCACATCACTTGATAAAAAAAAGGGTTTATTATGAAAAAAACCATCATGTTTTCCAATTTTTAGCAATTTAGTCCCTCCATGTTATTTTTTTACCATAAAACCCCTCATGTTACTGATTCGTTGTTGATTTTAGGAAAGTTACCTATTGTAACCGGTTTCCTCTGCCGGAGTGCCGGCGACTTCCGCGCCGATCATCTTCTGCACAACCGCCACCGCCATAACCCCATCACCGCCACCACCATAACCCCATCTTCTGCGCCGATCAACTTCTGCACAACCGCCACCGCCATAACCCCATCACCGCCACCACCATAACCCCATTTTCTGCGCCGATCATCTTCTGCACAACCGCCACCGCCATAACCCCATCACCGCCACCGCGGAAACCCTAGCTGAACCCTAGCACCGGCAGGAGGAAACCCTAGTGACGCCATCCATTCTCTCCATCTCTCTCTCGCTCTCAGTCAAGACGACAACGGCTCAACCCTAGCGCCGCTGCCGCCGCCGCCCCCATAACCCCATCACCGTCACCGCCCTCACGGCATCCACACCACTCGGCCTCACCCACTCTCTTACGCTCACTCGCTCGATCTCTCGGCTGCGATCACCACACAACTGCCACCACCGCCGACCAAGACCGGTCTCAAGTGTTGCGCCGCCACCAAACCACCACCGCCAACCTACATCTCAGGATTTATTACCGGTATAACCGGTTATAAGTCAAATATTTCCTAAAACCAACAACGAATCAATAACATGTTATGGTAAAAAATAACATGGAGGGCATCGCTAAAAATTGGAAAACATGATGGTTTTTTTCATAATAAACCCATAAAAAAATTGTAAACGTAAGCAATTTCATAAACTACAACATGGGTATCAACTATCAAATGCTCAAGGTTCTTCCATTGATTTTTGAGGCCCCAAACGAAAACGTATAAAAGAGCACCATACATACACATATGCATAAACAAGCGCGCGCACACATACACAGACACAACATACTTTTTGTTTTCTTTCCGTTCATAAGTTAAACAAATCAATTGTATACATATTATTTACGTTGAGAACTTATGAAATTATGAACCCTATGAAAAACTTTGGGCTCTGGGGAGGCCCTGCAAATGATTTTCAATGTTATTTGAAATTAATTACTTTTTTTTTGAACGACAAACTATCATACTCCTACTCCTAAACTACTCTTTTACCACCAGACTGACTTACTCCACCTGAAATTAATTACTTAATAAATATATATGTTTTTTCTATTTTTCCTGTTTAGCCTTGTGCATGTTATAATCATTAAATAACATAATCTGGATCATCCAAAGATATTATTTATCACAGCATATATACATCAATAACAATGTTAATCACAAAAAATAAGTTTGTATCAATAATTAAAAATCGAATGGTCAGTATTTGATTCGTTAAAATAGAAATATGATTTTCGAAAATAATAATTAGAGTATGTGATTATATATTAAAATTAAATTTATTATTCATGTCTTTTAAAATGACTTTGAATTTCAGCAAACCAAACATCCAATTTTAACCAAACATCTATAAATAAATAACATGAGTTATGGATAGAAATAAAATGGAAGGATGTGGTAATTGGGTTTTGAAATTATCTTCAAGAAAATAATGACGAAAAGAATTAAAATAAATAAAACTTATTTAATTAAAATACTCCTTGATTAAACTCTTTCGTAAGAGGTCCTTTTGTGCTTTATTTTTTTTCTTTCAAAACTTCCAAGTTTCCAATTTTGACTATCGTTCCCTTTTGTTTGTGTTGCAACTGGAAAGTTTCTAGATTGTGAAACCAACATTTTATATTTAAATCTCATAATATTTAAATCATAATAATTAAAAAAATATGTATAAAAATAAGTTTATATATACTTTTTCTTATGAGGATGAGACTAGTTGTATGTTTGTGGTTGATAAATGATAATGGTGTATGATACAAAGTAATCATGGATACTTAGCTCGATTCTTGACTATCTTAATCTATTATTATGTGGTCCTTCAAGAATTTAATTTTGGGTTGCGTTTGGTGGAAAGAATTGAAGACAAGAAATAAGAATAAAATCTTTGATTTTATAGAGCAGGAAACTTGAAAATACAATAACCTTATGATTGTTGTAATTCTCTTTTGCTAATCTAACTTCAACTTAATTCTCCACTATTGCTAAATAAATGAGAGAATTGAATATTAAACTATATATTGATGCAACTTGAGAATTCATATACATAATTCGAGTATCCTCACTAATAATTTGTCTTCATTTTCTTTTTTTCGATTTTCTCTACCAGACACAACCTTAAACTCTTCTTAACTTATGAAAAATATATTTTTTTGTTTCATAAAATACCTATGCCAATTAATTTGTCATGATAAAAACATCTAAATATGAATACATTGAATGTAAGTTAAAAGGACCGTGCTTCATTGGGCTTCTAAATACCAATGCAAACAAAAGTTCAATTAAATCAATATCAATTTTGTTCATTCAAAAATAATAATTCCAATGCTTCTTGAATGACAAATATGAAGGATAGAGAATATTTCAAGAACTAGTTGTATAATTACTTTTGTTTTATTATTTATCTTTTTTACTTTTTTAAATTCGTTCTAATGACAAATACATACTGTTTTATGATCGATCTACAGACTCTACAAGTTACGACTTGCCTATTTTGTTTATTAAACTTGAGATCTTATTTAATTGGACCCTGTACTAAAAATTAAAAAAAAAAATTACCTGAAGTTATTTTTTTATAAGGGCTTGTTTGTTTTTTGTTTGCAGGTATTTTTTTTTACCCCTAACCGGGAAGAAAAAATTGAAGATTGTTTGTTTTCGTAAAGATAAAAGAAATTTTAGGATCTATTAATTGTTGTACAACTTCAGATGCAAAACTTATCTTCAAAAATAAAATCAAACCAAATATTGTCCTAAAAAATGTTTGGTCGCTGGAATCTTTTGACAGATGCTCACGGGAAAACCAAAATAAAACCAAAACACATCGATTTACGTTCATGTCAATTTTAAGGAGTTAGATTATGTGAAATTCACATATCATCTTTATAATTTTAATTTAAAGATATATATGAAAAGAAATAGTTTTTTTTAAAAATGGTAGATTCTAGTGCGCTGCATAATGAGTGATTATATATATAAATGCATACACAATATGTTGAGAGAGAATGGAAATTTCTAGTTCTCATTTTTCAAAATGAAACTAATGAAAATAGGTATAGTCGTATAAAAGTGTTATAAATATAGGGTTACAGGATACCAATAAAAGTTCTGGTTTATAGGGTGCTTGGTTTTGCATTATAAGGAAAATTATTAGATTATTACGTTACAATAACGTAAATAATTAGTTTAAAATGTTTGGATAGCATTCGTTAATAAATGATTATTTGAGTTTAGAATTAACTCTATCACAGTTTTTCATGAGTTAAAAAATTAAGTTTATTTGCTTAGTAAGTGGTTATTTTCTCATTTGACAACTTAAAACACAAATTTAAACTCTTTAAAAACTAATAATGTGATAGTAAATGACAGAAACTAAACCAAACACTAAAACTGATAATGGGTATTTTAGTTTTTTTTTTTTTTTTTTTTTTTTTTTCCTAGGAATGGCGGGCTGGGGGTCAACTGATTTCCAATCCCAATCATTCCACATTCCAATCTTGACTCTAGGTAGCGACGTAGCGTAATGAGTCAAGTCAACTAAGTCAACAGTTTGTCATATTTTGCAACCTTAATTCCTAGTTCCTGCATTCAATAATAATAAGGTTTACAATTACCAAATATACGTAATTACGTAAACGATTCTTTTTAGGTGAATATATTATTAACTCTTCCTAACATTCTTGACCATATAGTAAAATTTAATTAACAATTTCATATATATCTTTCCAAAACTTTATAATATCATATATGCTTAATTTAAAACTTTAATATCATATATATATCCATTCTAAACTCCATAACATCGTATATACCCAACTGAAGTTATTAATATCACATATATCGCTCTTAAACATTATTAATACCGTATATATCCAAATTCATTAATTTCTTATTTTAAAAACTCATAATTAATATTACCTATTAATTAATGACCATTATACCCTTATTTATTTTTTATTTTAACTAAACTTCATAAATTAATTCTTAATCTTTATTTTTTTTAACTTTTACCATATAAATTATTTGTAACACCCTCCCTTAACTCAGAAATGCCACGTCATTACAATACACAGGTGGCAGCATCGCAATGCTCTATTAAACACATGTCACAGGATAAACAGAATTCACTGATAATTTAAAACTTTTACATAAACACTGTTAACATATAATCCACTAATCAAATAAGCTGAACTGTACAGATCGCTACACGAAACTAGCACAAAGCCTTCCAGATAATCCCTGCTCCCAGATCTACAAGCACAGCTACTGAACCCTTCACTGAAACCCTGAACACGGAAGACTCGAATACGTAAGCTCGAAAGCTCGTGAGTACTCGAGGGTTAGACTCTGCACAGTAAACACATAGCATGCGAACACGTAGCACATACACACAACACAAGCTCAATCTCTGTCTCTGGCAATCAGCAGTATAAAGCAGGTATGAACACTCAGCATGAGATCCGAGGCCCTGCACACAATATCACTGAAGGGGACTCCTCCCCAGCTAACGACTGTGCGCACCGGTGGTTAGCCACAACCCTGTAGCACGGGCGCGAACCGGCTACAGGCCCTGCCGTGTATACACGCTCCAAGGACTGTTAGGGACAGTCAACCCGCGCGATCACGCATCGCGAATCACCGTCCGTATGGAACTAATCACGGACCCCCGGACTGGATCTCATCTCATGCACACATATAACACATATGTGGGAAATAGAATCATACCTGACGCCCACGTCCCTGTCTCATTCACAATACACAATATACACATATACAAAGCTAACTGCACAATCATGACTCGGAAAACAGTCCCGCGGTTTAGAAAAGAACTCGGGTACTCACCTGATCGATCCACTAATCCCGAAATCTCTGACTCGGCTCGGCTCGCTGACCTGTTCCTGTAACATACGGATCCCAGAACATTAATCTCAATTCCAACCGATAATACAAACCCACAGACGCATCTCACAACTCATAATAAACGCAACCCGACTCGAACTCAAAATGATCCAACGAAACCCCGAAAACCTCAACCGAGATCTCAAACCGAACCCCAAAACTCTAACTCGAAAACAACCCCGACGAAGCCCCGAGAACTTGATCAAAACCCGACTCACAATTCCCAAACGAAACCCCGATGAAAACCCGCCCCAAAACAATCCCAACAATATCCCGAAAACCCAACATAGTATAACCCAACATCTCAAGCGGATCCCAACCTTAATCTCAAACGAAACCCGAAGCCCCGACAAAAACCCGACTCACAATATACATCCGACCCAAAATAAACCCAACGGAACCCCGGAAGCTTAATTCAAACCCAACTCAACAATCTCAAATAAAATCTAACACAATTATCACAATTAAACTAATCCCGAAACATATTTCCGAACGGACAATCGATCCCCGAAACCCTTTTTCGAAACTCCCATCGAGACCCAAAATCCCAAATAATTCAATTCAATAATATCTCGAAGGAACTCGACCAAATAACGACTCAAAACTCTCTTTTATTGACCCTATTGAAATTTTCTGCAGATCAGAAAACGCGCCGCGCTTTTCTCATTTGCGCGCCGCGCTTTTGCCAGACAGCAGAATCTTGCCCTTCGAACTCCGTAGCCGAACCAGAGGACTCACAACCCCCATACTCGATTTTAAGCAGTAAAAGACATACACTTTCACACATAATGACCCATAAACCATAGAAACCACAATCCTCAACATATCACATGAATTCCTCAAGGTTTAGCTACCAAAAATCACAAAACTTTACCTTTGAAGCTTCAAGGAGATAAAGGGGAAGAGGATGATGAAGATGACTTGCAATCCCTCACTCAATTTGCAAGGATTCTCAGCTGGATCTCCAGGAAAGCACACACACACACATACACTTTAAGTTCTGAGATTTGGATAAGGGAAAGGAAAAGAAAGCTCACCCATATATACGTCTTTATCCATATCCGGATCCGAACCCATTAACCCGGACCCGATATCACTTTTTCGCAATTTATATCAAATTGACCCATTTAACTCCACGAACTCAAGGAGATAATTAATCCGCTAATTATTAGCTCGGAGACACGTAACTCATAACCCGACACGTATCAATCCACTACTCGGGATCTCATTGGTCCAACACGAAATTAATTATTTAAATATCCACTAAAATAATTACACACAATTATCTCGAAAATGGGATGTTACAAATCCTCCCCTCTTAAAAAGATTCCGTCCCCGGAATCTATCGCAAGCCATTCGCAAATACTCATCTCTACTTCAACTCTCGAAGTAAGTCAATTCCCTCGAATCTTTAACTCAATTAGACATTCTACTCACAACTCGGTTAATCCCCTAATTCGCATATCTTCAACTAAGAAATTCTCTATTCGCGGAGTCTTCACATGGCGTTATCTCATAAGCCACTGGATCCACATATCATCTCAATCCCTCAATTTTCACTCTCCCTCATCACATACCCGCATAACTCTGTATAGATTATCCACTAACACAACACATAAAGACATCTCCATCGAATCACTAAACGCAAGCTCATAAACATGGTTAAACTCATAAAAAGATTAAATCCATCCTCAATGGGTTAATCCACTATCAACACGATAATCCGCTATCAGAAGGATCAATCCACTAACACATCTCAAAACACATTCACAAGGATTACTCATATAATGCACATAGCCCAACAAGACTAATCCACCACATAGCACAATTCTGAACTCAAAGGCTCAAATCACAATAAACCCTCACATTGACTCCACATATACACCCCAAGCATAACGACCCCATTCAGCCCATACACACAATCCCGCACCTCTGTCACTGAATCCCACAATCACAAACACATTCGCAATAAATATTTATATAATTTGATCCACTAACATGACACAATGCCCAATCCCAGAACTCTGATAACCCATCTTACCACGATATATCTCACTCTCACACACATACCCAGATATAACAATCCCATATAACCCATACACAACCCTTCCACATCTCTATCACTGAGCCACATAATCACAGACACAATGAAGCAGTCACACGCAACAGAACACACACACTTATCATAGACATAACCCAGCAACCTGCCCCACACTAACACACACTCAAAGCAAGCTCAGAAAGACATACCCGAAACCATATCAGCATCATCTCGAACTTCCTCTGCAGTCGCCTGAAAGACTCGGCCCCTCGCCCTAGAATCATGACGACCGGATGACGACGGCTCAGCTCTAGCCCCACTGGAACTCGCACCCTGCACCGCTGATCCCAACTCTGGACAGTCTCGCACCCTGTGCCCCGGCCTCCCGCAACGGAAGCACAATGGCTCTGGAACTGTACACGTGGCGGCAGCATGCCCACGCTGGCCGCATCGATAACACCTAGGCACGCACGGCCCACTATGGCGACGGTTGCATCTCAAGCACTCTCGATCTCCAGCTGAACTGTCTCCCCTATCGCCCCCATCTCGAGGCCTCTGCCCTACGCTGCTCTGACTCTGCTCTGTATATCTCGAACTTTGCCTCTGACTCTGCCGATCTGATCTCTGGCTCCGCCCCGGTCCACTCGATCTCTGCTCTCTGTCCCTGTCTCTGTCTCTATCTCGTCTATCTCTCGAACTCTGACCCGAACGTCGCTCCCTGGAGTCGTCTCTGGAATGCCTCCGGTCTCTCGAGGACCGCTCGGGAGTCCTCTCACGTCGGTGCTGAAAGAATGGGTCCTCTCTCTGCTTAGCTATCTCCCGTTCTCTGATGCGGGCCATTTCCAATGCTCTGGCAAATGTAGGCATCTCGTGCATCCCAACGAACTCTCTGATGTCAGCTCGCAGTCCATCAACGAATGCATCAACCTTTCGTTGCTCGGTGGCGATGTGATGAGTCGCAAACTGGGAGTACTCATTGAACCGGTCTACATACTGCTGCACCGTCATCTCTCCCTGCTGTAGATGTAGGAATCGCCGCTCCATCTCCCGCCTCTCGTCTCTAGGAATGTACTGCAGCTCGAAAATGGCTCTAAACTGATCCCACGTCATCGCATACGCCGCGGAAGAAGTCATGGCTGACTCGATAGATTTCCACCACTGAGATGCCCCTCCCCTCAACAGATAAACTGCATACCCCACCATGTCTCTCGGATCCACATGCGCAACTCTAAAGGCAGCCTCCACCTCACGCTCCCATGCCACAGCCATCCCTGGCTCACCCCTGCCTCTAAACTCTGGCGGATTCCCGGTCATGAAATCCTTGAACGAACCCCCTCGCTGAGACGTAGATGAAGAGGCACCCGTACCCGTATCCTGACCACCCCCAGCACGTGGTCCCATACCCTGATCCTGTTCCCGCTCCTGCTCTCTCTACTGCCTGTAAAACTCTGTCAATACCCCCAGAAGCTCTGACTTGCGAATGAACTCATCCCCTGGCGGCTTACCCGCGCCGGACCCCTCGCCCTGATCTGCCATACTGATCTGCATAAACCAAAACAATTGAGAACCATAGGTAATTCACCCAGCGTTATACACTAAGCCAGGTTAGTTAATTCCACCAAAATTAATCGCAATGGATCCCCCATGGATCGAAACAAGGTTTAAGTTAAGCATCCACTAATGATACTCAGACTTCAAACCACAAGCTCTGATACCATGCTGTAACACCCTCCCCGATCCCGGAAATGCCACGTCATTACAATACACAGGTGGCAGCATCGCAATGCTCTATTAAACACATGTCACAGGATAAACAGAATTCACTGATAATTTAAAACTTTTACATAAACACTGTTAACATATAATCCACTAATCACATAAGCTGAACTGTACAGATTGCTACACGAAACTAGCACAAAGCCTTCCAGATAATCCCTGCTCCCAGATCTACAAGCACAGCTACTGAACCCTTCACTGAAACCCTGAACACGGAAGACTCGAATACGTAAGCTCGAAAGCTCGTGAGTACTCGAGGGTTAGACTCTGCACAGTAAACACATAGCATGCGAACACGTAGCACATACACACAACACAAGCTCAATCTCTGTCTCTGGCAATCAGCAGTATAAAGCAGGTATGAACACTCAGCATGAGATCCGAGGCCCTGCACACAATATCACTGAAGGGGACTCCTCCCCAGCTAACGACTGTGCGCACCGGTGGTTAGCCACAACCCTGTAGCACGGGCGCGAACCGGCTACAGGCCCCCTGCCGTGTATACACGCTCCAAGGACTGTTAGGGACAGTCAACCCGCGCGATCACGCATCGCGAATCACCGTCCGTATGGAACTAATCACGGACCCCCGGACTGGATCTCATCTCATGCACACATATAACACATATGTGGGAAATAGAATCATACCTGACGCCCACGTCCCTGTCTCATTCACAATACACAATATACACATATACAAAGCTAACTGCACAATCATGACTCGGAAAACAGTCCCGCGGTTTAGAAAAGAACTCGGGTACTCACCTGATCGATCCACTAATCCCGAAATCTCTGACTCGGCTCGGCTCGCTGACCTGTTCCTGTAACATACGGATCCCAGAACATTAATCTCAATTCCAACCGATAATACAAACCCACAGACGCATCTCACAACTCATAATAAACGCAACCCGACTCGAACTCAAAATGATCCAACGAAACCCCGAAAACCTCAACCGAGATCTCAAACCGAACCCCAAAACTCTAACTCGAAAGCAACCCCGATGAAGCCCCGAGAACTTGATCAAAACCCGACTCACAATTCCCAAACGAAACCCCGAAGTCCCGATGAAAACCCGCCCCAAAACAATCCCAACAATATCCCGAAAACCCAACATAGTATAACCCAACATCTCAAGTGGATCCCAACCTTAATCTCAAACGAAACCTGAAGCCCCGACAAAAACCCGACTCACAATATACATCCGACCCAAAATAAACCCAACGGAACCCCGGAAGCTTAATTCAAACCCAACTCAACAATCTCAAATAAAATCTAACACAATTATCACAATTAAACTAATCCCGAAACATATTCCCGAACGGACAATCGATCCCCGAAACCCTTTTTCGAAACTCCTATCGAGACCCAAAATCCCAAATAATTCAATTCAATAATATCTCGAAGGAACTCGACCAAATAACGACTCAAAACTCTCTTTTATTGACCCTATTGAAATTTTCGGCAGATCAGAAAACGCGCCGCGCTTTTCTCATTTGCGCGCCGCGCTTTTGCCAGACAGCAGAATCTTGCCCTTCGAACTCCATAGCCGAACCAGAGGACTCACAACCCCCATACTCGATTTTAAGCAGTAAAAGACATACAATTTCACACATAATGACCCATAAACCATAGAAACCACAATCCTCAACATATCACATGAATTCCTCAAGGTTTAGCTACCAAAAATCACAAAACTTTACCTTTGAAGCTTCAAGGAGATAAAGGGGAAGAGGATGATGAAGATGACTTGCAATCCCTCACTCAATTTGCAAGGATTCTCAGCTGGATCTCCAGGAAAGCACACACACACATACACTTTAAGTTCTGAGATTTGGATAAGGGAAAGGAAAAGAAAGCTCACCCATATATACGTCTTTATCCATATCCGGATCCGAACCCATTAACCCGGACCCGATATCACTTTTTCGCAATTTATATCAAATTGACCCATTTAACTCCACGAACTCAAGGAGATAATTAATCCGCTAATTATTAGCTCGGAGACACGTAACTCATAACCCGACACGTATCAATCCACTACTCGGGATCTCATTGGTCCAACACGAAATTAATTATTTAAATATCCACTAAAATAATTACACACAATTATCTCGAAAATGGGATGTTACATTATTCCTCATAAAATAAATTGACATTACCAATATAATTACTGAGAAACTTTGGTTTGTCTAAAAAGATGATTTCTTTACTAACGAAAATAACCTTATATTCATAAAACATATATTCATCACATGTAAACCGTACCGAACTGCAAACAATGTACATTTAATGTTTTCTTATATATTCTCCAAACGTATACTGATTTTTTTTGCTCCTTCTATAATTATTTTATTTCATTGTCAAATTTTTTTTTTATCATTTATGTTTTATTATTGAATTTACAAATTGGATTACATTACCTTAGTTATTTACTTTACTTGTTTTAATTTAAAATTGTTTAGGAAAAAAGAAAACAAAAACAAAAAAGCACGAAAAACACGAAAAAATGAACTGCACAAAGTCGGTTTCTAGGTTTTATAAAAACGACACATTTTGGTTTCGGTTTCAGTTTTATACAAAAACAACATCATGCACAGTCCTAACTCTTATAAAGTTAATTTATTTTTATAATCTTAAAATTAATAATGAATATAAACTAATAAATAATGAAAATAAAATTATTTAGATGATTAAAAAAATTTATAAATAAAATACTAACAATAGTAAATAGAAGTAAAATACTAAAAAATAATTATATTTGTAATAAAATAGTTTTGTTTATAAATAAAATAATATCATAATAAATAAAAGGATAAACTTTGGATAATAAATGGAAAATAATAAAACAAGGATTAAAAGTGTCATAGTTAAAAAGGATAAAAATGTATTTATCACGAAATTAACGGTTTGACCGTTAAGTTTAATGGCCCAAGGACTAAAACTGGATAAAAGTAGCAAAATAGTGATAAAATTTGGGATTATTAAGGTTGGAGGACTGTATCTGGGTAAACCATCAAACCACAGGAACGAGAAATGTCTTTTACTCTAATAATACTTATTATATTTCTAGGTTAATCCTATGTAGTTATAAAAGACATTAGTGCTACTTTCTTTTTATATTTTACCTTGTGATAATGGTCAGGTTATTGTAAATATAATTAAAATGTAAAATATATCTTTTAATTATGAATTACGCTTATAACCCAAATGTTATCTATGAAAGTAGTCAATTTGGGGTTAAAAACAGGTCATATTGAATGAATTACCCATTTTATATTTTTATAAATCATTTTTAAAAGAGAAAAAAAATCTATTATTTATTATTGGCAATACATATTTTCAACATTCCACGAAAATGTAGGTCCATAACAAGTGACAACAAAAAACTAAAATAATTGTAACATAAAAAATTAGACGATGTCTTTATGTGAAGAGTAAACGCAATCTCACGTTTAAAAAAATCGAGATAATTAATTAAAGTAACCTAATAATATTTAAATCCCAATCAAATCATGTATACCAAAGTAATTTTATATTTATTTTATATGAGAATATGTCTACTTTTATATTCGACTTTAGTTTGATTTTTACGTCAGTGCCTTGCTATAAATACCCTGCAAATATTATAATTCTTGGCATATTTTTATACTTATAAAGTCGTTGAATTTTTTAGAAATAATTATTTTATGCTTTTGCATCTCAAAACCGGACCATTTAAATACCGTAGGAAACATATGTAACCTATTTAGTAACTATATGTACATCATTTGTATTCTGTAAGCTATATTATGATTGTACTAAATTGTTCTTATTATATAAATATATTAGCGACGGAATATGCTCACCTGTCAATATATTTACGTTTTGATCAAAACATCTAAATCTTGTTAGAGTTTAGGGAATTTCGATTGCTTGGAAAACTAAGAGTCGTGATTCACTTTCAGATTGAAATATTTCGACGATACAATCAAAAATTCAATCGGATTAGTCTCTAATAAATTAGAACTGAGAATTTGAAGTTATGAAAATCCGTATCAAATTTTAGAGCAACCAAAAATGAGGGAAAACCACCCTCTTAAAACCGGAGAGAAACCAACTACCGTCAATAACCAACTGACACACGGGCTTGGTAGTGGGGGGTGATGGGGGGTTTGCGACAAGAACAGTTGGGGAAGATGGGTTGTCGCGGGTAGGGTTTCGGTTCTTCTTGCGGTTATTTCTAGATTCTTCAAGAGAAAGCATGGAACGGATTTCAATTAGGGTGTGTGGTGTTTTGCTATGACGGATAATGCTAGCAACGTTGTCATATTTTTCGCTAAATCCCTGAACGGCATACATGACTAGGGTTTTTTCATCCAAGGGTTTCCCTATGTTATCCAAAAGATCGGATGCAATTTTGATTTTTTTAAAATAGTCGGCAACAGTTTGATCACCCATATCAAGTGAACGAAGTTCCTCATGGATTTCCATGGCACGAGCATCTTTATTATCATGAAATATTTTGTGAAGTGTCGTCCAAACGGAATGCGAAGTGGCATCTTTTTTAAGGACGGTTTGTAAAAGAGAAGTGGTGATAGAACCATAGATCCATACCTTGACGAGAGAGTCAATACGTTTCCATTCAGCGGCAGTTTCAGGAGTGCTTTGAACGTTACCGTAAAGGAAATCTAGAACGCCGAAGCAATCACAATGGGAGGTGAAAAGTTCAGACCATGCATCATAGTTTAGTTGATCCATGTCCAAGAGAAGAGGGACGTGGGTTTTTATGTTTGTGACACCGAAGGCTTTATCGACATTGAACGCGGACGTAGGTGTATCACCCATTGAAAAAGAAGAAGAGAAAGGGGTATGGGGGCGGCTGTTGATGGTGTTTTGGGCGGTTTATGGTGGCAAACGGTAAAGGGGCGGCTAGGGTTTGAGAGAAGGGCTAGGGTTTTGCGGCGGTCGAATGTGTAGGGGCGGCTAGGGTTTGAGGCGGCTAGGGTTTTCAGGGGAGCTGTGCGGCGGCAGAAGGAGGGTGAGCAGGAGGCGGGGTGCGGCGGCAGGTGGTGGCCGCAAGGGAGAGGAAGACAGAGAGGGTTTTCGGCAGAAGGAGGGTGAGCAGGAGGCGGGGTGCGGCGGCAGGTGGTTGGCGGCTAGGGTTTGAGGCGGCTAGGGTTTTCAGGGGAGCGGTGCGGCGGCAGAAGGAGGGTGAGCAGGAGGCGGGCGCTAAGGAGATGAAGAAAGAAGAGTCAGCGACGACAGGTGGTGGCCGGCGGTGGAAGGCGGCGCACGGCGGCGGCGGCCGTTCTTAGGGTTAGAGTTAGGAGATGTAGAAGGAGAGGGTAGGGATTAGGGTTAGGGTTTTTTTCTCTGATACCATGTTATTTGGATAATTTGCCTTGACCTTTTCATTGAGTAACACAAGAATAAATAAACATTTAGGTGGGCCATTGGGCCGAACTAGGGAAAATACAAATACATAAAATACATAAACCTAAAGGTCCACTAACAAAAACCAGGTATTCGAATTCAAAATCTGGATTTCTATGCATGCTCTTGAATCAGGTATTAGAAATATCTCAATAAAATATGGATAATATTAATTAGAAAACATCTGACAAAAGCCAAACATTCAATAGCAATATAATTTTCATTATTTTTCATGAGTTACTTGAAATGTGATTTGCTTGGATCTTACCATTTGTAATATTAGTTGTAGGGTATAGAGGATTAATTTGTTACTAGAATCTTGATTTGTTGATTGAAGATCATGTGTTGGTTGAATCTTGATATTGGTAATATTATTTGTAGGATATAAAGGGTCGATTTGTTACTTGGATACGAGTTTCTTGATAATAAACTTTGATATGGAACTAGATAAAACAAATTTGAATATTGAATTAAACTTGGTTATGTTTCTTGATTTCAAACCTGATATGATACTTGTTTATCGTTGTTGTTTATGATTCTTGATAATCAATTTACTTGAATCTTGTTTAGGCTTGTGAGTATTACTTAAATTAAAGATATTCTTGAAGCTTGTTTTGTTATTTAAATTAATGGTGTTGGTAAGTTCAATCTTGGAATTTTATTTAAGTAATGTTACTCGATTTTTAATTTGTTGTTGGCAATCAATTAGGATATGAAACTTGATAATAATACTAGAATCTTGATTAGACTTGTAACTATCACTTGAATTAAAGTCATTCTTGAATCTTATTTTGTTACTTGAATCAATAGTGTTGGTCACTTCAATCTTCAATTGTTGTTCGAACATTGTTATTGGTAATAGTACTTGATTTTTTTATTTGTTATTGGTAATCAATTAGGATATGGAACTCCATAATAATACTTGAATCTTGTTTAGGCTTGTGAGTTGTGAGTATCACTTGAATTAAAGACATTCTTATCTTGTTTTGTTTTCTTGAAAGCTACTTGATTCTTGATCTAGTTCTTGATTATATCATCTTTTAGTGCTAGTTGTTTATATCATCTTGAAAGCTACTTGATTCTTGGTATATTGAAAAAATATGTCATTCTTGATTCCATCTTGATCATTCTTGACAATATGCTACTTGAATATGTATCTAGTGGTAAAAAAATTCACTATTGTTATTGATAAAAATGAATTGTTATATTATTTAATTTTGATTTTTATAAAAGATTCGTTAGTGTTTTGATTATAAAATCATGTTTTGAACATGAATATAACTCTTATGTAAAGTAACATAATAGGAGAACCATTGAATAATTATGTAAAATTAATAAAAATAACATTATCAGATAATTTATTAAACAAACATGCTTATTGAATTACTTATTAGACATCAGTATCTTATCAAGACCATATTTCATTTATCAAAAATGAAGTTAGACAGATAATCTTTTATAAAATCAAACAACACCTAAAAATTATTAAAACGATAAACATAAAAGGCATCAAGTCAAATCCAAATAATCTATTAGGCTTTTTTTAAACATTCCGATATTTGATAATGAAATTACATATTCTTTGTCCTGATCCGTTTCTGAACTTTATAAGAAAAGTTTATCATTCAAATAAGATATGTACTTTATAATAATAGATATTTAAAAGCCAATCTATGTATCTAACATTGAAAAAAAAAACAAATTTGGACGTGGATAGCGGCATAATGGCGTCAAAAATTATATTGTTCGAACAGAAATGAATGACAAAACTCGTACCAATCTAAAATGTATGATCCGAAAACAACTTATATTTCACCTAAATAAAGATAAAATTAAGATATTGTAATTTAAATTTTTACATATACAACTCAGCTTTATTGAAACTATTATAAAAACTATAATTTACTAAAAAAAAACCATTTTAATTTTCATTCATAATTATTTAAGATGGGATCAAGAAACCAATTGAAAACCGTTTTTGGTGTAAATAAATGTTTATTAGCAGGGGATAACATACAGAACATGTTAACAATACAACGATCATAGTTTGGAGACGAAATCAACACAAAATCTTTCAATATTTACAAGAAGAAAAATACAATGGAATTCGCTACGATGATGCACAAAATTCACAAATAAAGCACCACTTTGAAATCAAGTTTATTTTTAAAATTTTTTGACTTCAGTTAGCCCGTTTGTTTATCTATTGATGAAATCATTAAGAAGTCATTATACCTTTGAATGACTTCTTAACAATTCTATTAAGAGGTAAACAAACAACCTTTCACTCTGATTTCGTTGATAAAAATCTCAGATGGCATAGTCATATACATAATACGGCATCCCGTAGTAGTATTGGTAAGGATAAACTTGCAGCGGCTCTACTTTCGGCTTCGTATCTTTTGCAGAAGCAGCACTTTGAAATCAAGTTTATCAGTCACTCTGATTTCATTGATAAAAATCTCAGATGGCATAGTCATATACATAATACGGCATCCCGTAGTAGTATTGGTAAGGATAAACTTGCAGCGGCTCTACTTTCGGCTTCGTATCTTTTGCAGCATCGTCCGGTTTCTTCTCCACCGGACCAACACTTACTAGCTCTGTGTGTCCTACGTTTTTCCGTAGCAAGGTCGTTAGTTGGACCGAGTCGATTCCTTCCCCGGTTACTGCGATCTGGTCTTTATCTGAGCCCATGAAAGAAGCTGAGTCCACCCCTGTTTTATCAATTTCATCGTGATTTTAGTTAAATAAAGTCAATCGATCAAATAAAATTTATATTTACTTTGAATAAACTAATCTCGATTCATCTAATCAGGGGTGGCTTTTAAGGTGTGCGAAAGGCTCGACCGCACAGGGTCGTCAATTTCCTAGGGCCTCACGGTTATAATAAAGATTTAAATTTAAACTAATAAAAATTTTCTGTATTTGACATGTATACATTGTGCATCGGTGTGTTAAAATGGAATTCATGTCAAATACAATTTGATTCGTATTATTTATTTTAATTTTTCACTAATCAGTTTTTTTGTTATTCACGAACTCGACTTTACCTATTAAAATTGAGTCTCAAAATGACCGATTTACTATTTAAAATACTTAACGGACTATGTTGTTGTCTAAAATCCATGAGACGGCGCTGCATCTAATAATAAAAAACCACAATTCCAATTGAGATCATGCATGAAATACGAATTAATACACCTAAGTAACACACGGTTAAGTTAAGAAAGTGAAATTCATCAACGTTTTAATTTCTCTGTAATTGGAGTATCGGAATCTGAATATCTGTTACGATTTGACGAAATTGATTTGTGTTGAACATGAAAATTTTAAAAGGAGGAGGAAGAACAATTTAACAGACAAAAATTACGACGGATGGATGATCGATCTTACCGGAAATACTTACAGCGATCTTCATAGCTTTACGACTTTTCTTCTCGGTGTTCATCGTCACCTTCACCACGATCTTTTGCTGCAAAGAAAAAACAATCAATTACACAAATGAGATCAACCGATTCAACAAATGCCAAAGACAATTGAATTGAAGGAGTAAACAGATCTGTTATGATATATATACCTTAGCCATTTCTTTGAATCTACGATGATCTGATGAAATGGAGTGTGTGAGTGTGTGTAAAGAAGAGGGAGATTAAGAGGATTTGGAGAAGTTGATTGAAGAATGAGAATGTGTGAGAGTGGTATTTATAACTGCAGAGGGAAGGCCATGGAGTTCAGAGGTTAAGTTGATGAGGAAGACTACTTCAACGCCTTGGGAAGGAAGCTTCCCATAATTATTACGTCATGAATGTGACATAATATTTCCTTTATGATTTCTTTTATTTATTAAAAAAAAAAATCCAATTGAGGCATCACGTGGCACGTATCGGCACTACAAAAGCTAAGCCAGCTGGGGATGAGAAAATGAAAATTATAATAATAAGTTTATGAGAAAAGAAAAAGGTGTTTGCCTACAAAGGTGAAAACCCTTTTAATTAATATTTGTTTTTGGGTTAATATTAAAATTCTACGAATTTTTATGGAATTATCAATTAAGTTACTGAAAATTTTTTTCAAATGTTTAAGTTCCGAAACAATATTTGTATTATTTAGAACTATATATATTTGACTTACTATCTGTTTTGCCTGTTAAAAATTAGTTCAATGAATGCTTTAATATTGAAAAGAACTAAGTTTCTTTTTCAATCTTTGTAATTAAGTCATTGAACTTTCTTTATTATTATTTAAATCACTGTATTGTTTACCCGTTAACGACCTACTAAACAACACTTCTTATATGGTATTTTGACTTCAAATGTAAAAATTTGTGAAATGTTATTTTAACAACGAAACCAATTTAAAATCTATGTGTATTTGATGGCATTTCTGCTTATAAATATCCAATTTAATAGCAAAGAGGATTAAATCGGGACAAATTGTCTAAACCCGGTGTTTCTTGAAGGACAAATATGAAGGATAGATGATCGTATTTGTTACGTGATTATTAGAGTGTTTGGATTTGCGTTTAAAAAAGTGATATGATGTTTTAGAAACTAATAATCAAATAATAGCTGTAACAAAATTTGCTGTCGGAAATGTAGTGTTTGGTTTAGCTCATGCTGTTTGCTATCATAATAACCAAATAATTAATTTTTGAAGTATTTGAGTTTGCGTTTTAACTTGTAAAATGTCCAAATAATCATATATAAAGCAAATAAACTACATTTTTTAACTTATGAAAAAGTGTGGTAGGATTAACTCTAAACGCAAATAATCACTTATTAACGTATGCATTTCAAACACTTTAAACCAAATTATTTACGTTATTGTAACGTAATAAGCTAATAATCTCGGTTATAACGCAAAACCGAATACCCTCTGTAAATCTGTATTAGTTTATTTTATTAATAAACAAAATTTTCACTCTGTTCACGACTGCATATCGTTCGATCTTGTCCGCTGCTTTGTTTATTATATTTTGGAGATAGAATTACATAATTCGTCCCTACACTACTCTCAATCATTCACTATGCCTTATAGAAACAATTTAGCTACTTATAACATATCAATACTTGATACATATTAAATACATACTATTTACGTTCAGTTTTATAAATAAAAAACTTTAGTTCAACTCGATTACAACACAAACTCGAAAAAATAATTCCAAAATTGATGAAGCCCGTATTTCGACGCAATTGATGAAGCCTTGGGCCCACTTTGACCTTGATAGTGATTGGTCAATGGGCTTATGGCCCAATTTCATATTTTGTGTGTGTGAAGTCAAATGCTGACAAAGTAATAACAATATAATAACTTGTTACTATGAAGTCCATATGTCATCAATTCTCGATCCACAAACAAATCATTCTAAACCACAATTAACTAATAATAAATTACTTTTTGGTTTGAAATTATTTGGTTTCAAAAGTTTCCTACGCGTCATTGGTCAATACTCAATGGTGACCTTTTAAATATTGATTGGTAGTATGTTACAAAACTCTAAAAATTTCATGTTGAATATATATAATGATTGAAACTAGCATATACTTTATATTGATTGTGAATATGATGAATATATACGTTTTTGTTCGTAAAATATAAATTTGTTTTTAATACAATAACAACGTGCTAACAGTTCTAATTTGTTTATGATTAAAGGACGATTTTCTTATATGGTTTGATGGTTTACTTGGATCCAGTCTCAAGACTTTAGTTATCTCATTTTTTGTCCCTATTTTATTAAGTTAACCCGGAGTTAATCCTTGTGTCGTTAAACATAACTGCCCAATGTTTAATTTTTGAAAATGACAATCTTACCCTTTTAAATGAGACGTTTTTAGTCCATATGGTTTTATTAATTCCATTTGTAGTCCAAAATTTATTTTTCTATTTTTATTCTTTTTCTTTATTATTATATTTTGTTTATTTATAATTATTTTCTTTACTAATTTATTTTTATAGTTAATTTATATATCATTTTCTTATTTAAAAAATAATAAAATATTTCTATTAAAACACTGATTAAATAAAATCATAAATAGTTTGTTAGGGACTTAAGCAGTAAAAAAAAGTATAGAGACCTAATCGTGAAAATTGAAAAGGAAAATTTAATTAATCCAATATTAACCATTTATAGTATAAGTAATATTTGATGTAAATTTTAGTATCAACATAGATAGTTTCTTAATTGCACTACATAAAACATAACGGGCAGTGGAGAGTATATTATCATTTCAACAATTTATATAATACTTTTGTATGCCTTGAATAAATTAGTCCTTTAAAGTAAGGTACTTTTATTTTGCATTATAACTGTTTGTCTATTTATATGATAGTTATAAATAGAAGCAATTGGTCATGAGAATAGTTGTAATTTGTTTGATGTCGTACTTCTCCTATCATTTAAAAATCAGAGAATAATTTAGATTTGAGAGGGTGATGTAAAACTTGTTAAATAAAGTCTAAAAAGTAAGCTAAAAAAAGTTAAATTCAAATGCTACCCTTTTTTTTTCTTGGTCTAGTTAATGTACAGTTAGAGAAGTTATATTTTCACGGTATGAGTTCGGATTTTAAAACAATGTTCACTTCTGATAATGGGTAAAGAAAATGTTTTAAGTTTTTTTTTGTTGATATGACTCCTTGACAAACCTTTTACATTATCGGGTTTGTATTTTAGAAGTGGTTTGTGTCTATTTCTCTCTTATCTTTTTTCTTCTTCAAAAGGCTTTTGTTTGTTCCAGAGAAACTCATTAAAAGTTTGCATCATTGCAGATGCTGTTTGTCGACAGGGCTGGTCCATCGAGGTGTGCAACCTGTTCTACTGCCTCAGGGACAAACAACCAAGGGGACCCAAAAAACTTTTTTTCTCAAATATCTAGACTAATATTAGTAGTTTACTTGTTATGCTCTTTATTTGATTGTGATATTTACATACATAGTTACATGGTTGTTTTCTTTAAAATTTAACTGTTATATATACATACATGTTTAGAGAGTCCTTTATAAGTTTTTGCTCTAGGCCTCAAAAACGATAAGAACGGTACTGTTTGTCAACTAAAACTGCATAAGTTTATCATTCCGTATTTTGGAATGTACTTGCTAGTTTCTTGTGATGCATACAAAAGTCAATCAAACCTTGTTTAAAGAAGATTATGGGATGTTGATAGGATCAAAAATAAGATCAGACCAAAGGGAAACTGAATCCAAAAACCATATAGATCCAAACCATCCGGTCTGAAAATAAACCGGCTCAAAAGAAAACTTTTTCAGACTTTATAAACTTAAAATTATGTACAAAGTAATGTTATTTCAATTATAAAAACTATTTTTTTTCGATTAATAAACTGGTTCAAGTTTTAATTTGTAAGATCAGACCAAGATCATGTTTCTTACAAGCTCAAAAACGAAGCTTGAAACCAGGTTTGGTACTGTAGAACTTTATCAGTCCGAAATTGTAACTCGCAAACGATGTTAACAATACAACAATCAAAGTTAAGAGACGAAATCCGGATCCAAAAACTTTCAATATTTTTAAGAAGTAAAATACAATCTAAATTCTCAAAGATAATGTGCAAAATTCACTTATAATACAAGCCGGGCAGCAATTTGAAATCACTTATCAAATCTGCATTGATTTCAGCCACTCTGATTTCGTTGATGAAAATCTCACATGGCATAGTCATATACGTAATACGGCATCCCGTAGTAGTATTGGTAAGGATAAACTTGCAGCGGCTCTACTTTCGGCTTCGTATCTTTTGCAGCATCGTCCGGTTTCTTCTCGACCGGACCAACACTCACCAGCTCTGTGTGTCCTACGTTTTTCCGTAGCAAGGTCGTTAGTTGGACCGAGTCGATTCCTTCCCCGGTAACTGCGATCTGGTCTTTATCTGAGCCCATGAAAGAAGCCGAGTCCACCCCTGTTTTATCAATTTCATCGTGATTTTAGTTAAATAATGTCAATCAATAAAATTAAATCTGTCAGAATTTATATTTAGTATGAAAAGTAATCTCAATTAATCTAATTACGAAAAAACAGAAATCCAGTTAAAATCACGCATGAAATACGAGTTCACCTAAGGATTAAGGAACACACAGTTAAGTTAAGTTAAGTTAAGTTGAGAAAGTGAAATTCGTCAACGATCTTCTCTGTAATCTGAATCTAAATATCTGATATGATCGGACGAAATTGATTTGATGATTGAAAAGTGTTTGAAATTTAGTATTGAAACTTGAAAAATTCTAAAAGGAGGAGGAAGAGCAATTCAACAGAGAACAGTTACAACGGACGGTTGATCTTACCGGAGATACTAACTGCGATTTTCATAGCTTTACGACTTTTCTTCTCGCTGTTCATCGTCACCTTCACTACGATCTTTTGCTGCAAAAACAATCAAATGCAGATATTGAGATCAATAGATTCAAACAAAATGCAAAAGAGAATCAAATTGAATGAGTAAACAGATCTGTACCTTGGCCATTTTCTTTGAATTTTACGATTGTATGATGAAATCAAGTGTAGTGCTCTGAAATTCGAGGTTTCGAGAGGGGAATTGGGAGAAGCGGATTGAAGAGTGAGAATGTTGAGTGGGTAGTATTTATAGAGGAGTCCATTGAGCATTGAGTGGAGGTTAAGCTAAAGGTGATTTAGTTTAGATGACGAATTCAACGACGTGGACTATGGCCTGTGGGAGGGAAGCTTCCTAATAATTACATCATAAATATTACATGATATTTAGTAAATTATGATTGGTTTCTTTTTAATTTAAAAAATAATACAACGAAAATGCAATCGAGGTTCGTAGGCTTGGTTTAAAAAAAAAATCTAATATTTGATGGGAACCCAAAATTCTAACTCTGACTTAATCCTGAAATCTTTAAAAGTTGATCACGAAGGGGTGAGGATAGAACATTTTCGATTTAAAACAATGGAGATGTGACGTGAATAAAAAACACTTCAATTTATCTCCTTTGAACTATTTTCTAATAGCGCACACGCGTCAATGACATATATAAAAATAATAGTTATATAGATTTATATTTTATATATTTGAATTCATTTTATAATTTAAAGTATTAAAAATTAGATACGGATTTGGATAGTAAAAATGTATGTTAATTCAAAAATCGGATAATCCAGAAATGATCACCCCTAAAAATAATCGTGTCACAAGCGAAAATATATCATACTTTTTGAAATTAAAACAACAAAAAAAAAAAACACGTCAAAAGAGATTAAAATGCATTTAAGCACCAAAATCACCGTAGGTTTTTTTTGAACGGCAAACTATCCTACTCGTACTCCTAAACTACTCTTTTACCTTAAAACTTACTTTCTCCATCTAAATTTCAACTTGTCTCCGATGGGAGTCGAACCCTTGACCTCTTACTTATATATTCACCCTCTTACCAAATGAGATAAACCTGATTGATACCAAAATCACCGTAGTGGTCTTATTTCTATCCTAATACACCTCTAATTTTTATTTTTTATTTTTAAAAATACATATATACAAATATTAAATTTAAAATGCTTGATTATATAAATAACCAAAACTACTACGTTAACAATAATTTAAATTAAGAAATTAAAAAATATACATGTACAACATTAATAAAACTAAAAATTTAATAAACAAATCTAGTACATAAATAAAATTAAAACTACAAAATTAAAAAATTACAACGACAATATTAATATAACTAGTTTATTAAATCATGTATTACAAGAATAAATTTAGTACAAAACTATTTGTATAAAATTTATATATGATAAAATATAAGTAGTTATTTATTTTTAATAAATAATTTTTTTTATAATATATAAAAATGATTATTTACAACTATATAGGAAAATAATTAAAAAAGGGGTGAACAAAATTGAAAATTGTTTATGGAGTCTGGTAACTAGTTATGTGAGCTATTTGAAAATAGAAAAATCGAATCCTTTTTTCGTCTACCTCATCTACTGATAACCAATGAAGATACCGTTCCATAGATCCAAAATTTAATGGCCCGTTTAGTTGAAACGTTTTCTTCAAAAATTCTTGTCAAAAACAAAGGTTTTAGAAAATGCGTTTAGATCCATTGTTTTTTGATGTTTTGAATTTTTAGCTTTCAAATTTACAAGTAAACTTGAAAACACATTTATGAAATTTTCATTTTTTGTTTTCAATATAGTCAACCAAATCTATGTTATAAATGAGAGTGAAAAATAAAAAGGTAAGAATTATTTATAACAAATCTAAACACATTTTAATCTCTAAATTATGTTTTCTTAAAAACCATCATGTTTTTAATCTTTTTTTTTTTTTTTTCAGTTTTATTAAAAACTCGAAACTGAAATTGTTTTACAAATTGTTTTTGAATTTAAAATACAACCGTAGGAATACATATTAATACTTTATACGATTTACCTAATTTATTTAATTTGCTTTGTCAATAAGACAGCAAGATCATATCCTCATTTCCTATTATCCGTACTTAAAATTTTATAAAAAAAAATTATATAAATACATATCTATTTCGATCAAGAAATACAGAATTTTGTTAGAACAAAGAAGAAACTTAGATTTGAAAATAAGGTTATTATTCTCATAATCTATCTGTGTGTTAATTAAGATCATATAAATTGAAAATACGACAAATTAATTAACATAATAAAAATAAACTAAAACATTAAAAGTAGAGTATCCGTAGAAACTGACCTAATCCATGACAAATATCGAAAATTATAGACTTTTCTTTTCATCGTCAAAATTTTTTTGATCGTAGATAAAGTCTTAAGAAAAATAGTTCAACAACCAGCTGATTCTTTCGTATTTACGAAACGAAGAAACTCTATTATTAATGACATGCAATATTTCTATTAACAAAAGCAACCCCGATAGTAATACAAGACCAAAGTTGGGATTTATAAACAAGACCGGCCTACTAATAGGTTTGTAATTGCAGGGAAACTATATAGAAATGTTGGTGATTGTTGATACAACTTCGATTGTAATTTTTAATTAATAGTAATATTTAAAAATATTTAGTGGTTGACTAATTTCTTAATACGATTATAAAAGCTTCAAGTTTAATATGTGTTGTTATGATTACATATATTTGTCCATGCAAATTGCCATAAATTACATCTAACGTCTGTTAGTATGAGAGACTAATGACGTGCAACATTTTCAAAAGTAAACTCTGCTATTTTATAAAAAATTTTGACGGATTAAACCCAATTTAAGGCAAAACATGTTTGGTATTACACACACACAGTAATAGAAGAAACTCACAATGGCATCGATGCCAAGGATGTTTATGATCAAGGCTAAACCAAATGGCATCGATGAGTGCAACAAAGTGGAAACAAATTTCACTACTCATCTTTGGCATCAAAGGCTTGGCCACATCAATTACAGAAGTTTGAAGTTGCTGCATGATAAGGATCTAGTGAGGGGGCTGCCAATCATCACTGCTGAAGTTGGAACATGTTCAGATTGCTTAGTTGGAAAACAGACTAGAGACTCGTTTCCTAAGACGAGCTCTTGGAGGGCAACACAACCGCTTCAACTTGTCCACTCGGATATATGTGGGCCTATCACGCCTCAATCGAGTAGCCAAAAGAGGTACATAATCAACTTTATAGATGATTTTTCACGTAAATGTTGGAGCTATTTTTTGACAGAAAAGTCACAAGCGTTGGAGACCTTTAAGAAATTTAAAGCACTGGTTGAGAAAGAAGCAGGAGCAGAGATCAAATGTCTAAGAACAGACAGGGGAGGTGAGTTCAATTCCAAAGAGTTCAAGGTATTTTGTGAAGACAGTGGAATACAAAGGCAACTTACAGCAGCTTACACGCCACAGCAAAATGGCGTGGCAGAGCGAAAAAATCGAACCTTGATGAATATGGTGCGAAGTACAATGAGTGCCAGAAAGGTTCCAAAGATATTCTGGCCAGAAGCTGCTAACTGGTGTATTCATGTGCTTAATCGAAGTTTAATTGCAGCACTTGAAAATTGTACACCGGAAGAGAAATGGAGCGGTTGGAAGCCATCAGTAAGCTATTTCAGAATCTTTGGGTGTGTTGCTCACGTGCACATTCCTAAAGAAAAGAGATTAAAGCTGGATGACAGAAGTTTGAGGTGTGTTCTGTTCGGAGTTAGTGAAGAATCCAAAGCCTATCGACTCTATGATCCTGTCAACAACAAAATTATCGTAAGTAAGGATGTCGTTTTTGAAGAAGAAGCCTCCTGGAACTGAGAACAAGAGTCTGCTATCAACCCTGCAGATCTCGAATGGGAAAAGGAAAATAGTGGGGACGAGACGAATCCATCCGTTGTTGATAATAATCCATCAGATGAATCTGGTGGGTCTACTATTGTTGATGAGCTGCAGAATAGGAGTGAAAGTGGGCCCTCAAGCACGAATCCAGTTACAAATGATGGCGATGAAAGAAGAAAAAGGGCAACGAGAACACTGACATGGATGCAAGATTATGTTACTGGTGACATTCTGAGTGACGAGGAACATCAAGCAAATTTAGCCATGTTCTCGTCATTATCGGAACCGACAAATTATCATGAGGCTGTACAAGAAGAATGTTGGAGACGGGCTATGAACCAAGAAATCGAGTCAATTGAAAGAAACAATACGTGGGAGCTTTGTGATCTACCTCCAGGTGCATCTGTAATAGGTGTGAAATGGGTGTTCAAGACTAGATTTGACAAAGACGGGAATATCGATAAACACAAGGCTCGACTTGTGGTGAAGGGCTACGCTCAAAAACAGGGATTGGATTACTCAGAGGTTTTTGTTCCAGTTGCTAAGTGGGACACAATCAGAGGCATATTTGCAATTGCGGCACAATGAGGTATGAAAGTTCATCAATTAGACGTAAGGAGTGCGTTTTTATATGGTGCATTAGAAGAGACTGTTTTTGTAGAACAGCCTCAAGGTTATGTGGTACAGGGGAATGAGGAAAAAGTTTATCGATTGAGAAAGGCTCTGTATGGTTTGAAGCAGGCATCAAGGGCCTGGTATGGAAGAATTGAAAGTTACTTTCTTATGGAGGGCTTTGAAAAGTGTCCTTATGAGCCGACTCTGTTCATTAAATCATTTAAGAAGAAGAATGGTGTTTTAATTGTTTCAATCTATGTAGATGATTTAATGGTTACAGGGAGCTCTCTTGATTTAATTGAACAATTTAAAGTTTCTATGAGGTCTGAATTTGAGATGTCGGATATGGGAGAAATGCGATTTTTCTTGGGCGTGGAAGTAATGCAAAGTGAAGATGGAATTCATCTCAGCCAGCGGAAATATGCTCGGGAAATACTTGAGAGATTCAACATGGAAGATTGCAACAGTGTAAAAAGTCCAATGGTTCCAGGCTGCAAACTTGTGAAAGATGATCTGAGTGGGTTTGTAGATGCAACAATGTATAAGCGGATGGTGGGTTGCATTATGTATCTGGCTGCAACAAGGCCAGATATAATGTTTGTTGCTGGTCAACTTTGTCGGTACATGGAGACACCTACTGAACAGCATATGGGAGCAATGAAGAAAGTGTTTCGATACATCCAGGGAACTAAAGAATTCGGTGTCTTTTATAAGAGAGGAGGAAGTGATCGATTGGTAGCATATTCAGACAGCGATTACGCAGGTGATCTCGATAGTCGAAGAAGCACTTCAGGGTATGTTTGTTTTTTGAGTGGAGCTGCAATTGCTTGGTCATCCAAACGTCAACCAATTGTGACTCTCTCTACTACTGAGGCGGAGTTTGTAGCTGCAACAGCTTGTGCTTGTGAAGTTCTGTGGTTAAGAAGAGTATTGGAGTACATTGGTTTAGCTCAAGAAGAAGGCACCATTATAAATTGTGATAACATGTCCACTATTAAGCTCTCGAAAATTCAGTTATGCACAATCGAAGTAAGCACATAGATGTGAGGCGCTACTTTCTTCGTGATCTGGTGAATGATGGAACAATTGAGCTAAGGTATTGCAACACTTCAGCTCAGGTGGCAGACATTATGACAAAACCTTTGAAAGTTGAACAATTTGAAAAGCTCAGAGAGATGCTGGGAATGGTGGAAGCAACAGAGGTAAACTAAAGTTGAGATTCTTTAGTTTAGGAGAAGGTATGTTGAGGTCAAGGGCACGTGAATAAGTTCCTGATTTGCAGGAATAGTTAGTTTCTTTTTGAATTATTCTAGTCTTTCCTATTGAGTAGGAGTTTGTTAGCTTTTGAACGTTTGTTTACTTCTTCCAGTACGTCTATTTAAAGACCCCCTTAGTGGGATGAATAAAGTGTGGAAAACATTGAGTATTGTGAGTTTCTTCTATTACTGCGTGTGTAATACCAAACATTTGTAGGTTGTACGAACTTATCAGAGTGTTCCATCTCTCTCTCACTCTTTTCTCACCCCTCGATAATGAAAGACCTCTTCTAGCCTGATACCAAATGTTTGGTATTACACACACACAGTAATAGAAGAACCTCACAATACTCAATATTTTCCACAATTTATTCATCCCACTAAGGGGGTCTTTAAATAGACGTACCGGAAGAAGTAAACAAACGTTCAAAAGCTAACAAACTCCTACTCAATAGGAAAGACTAGAATAATTCAAAAAGAAACTAACTATTCCTGCAAATCAGGAACTTATTCACGTGCCCTTGACCTCAACAAAACACATAACTGTTTATGTAATTTATCAATTATAAAATAATTTGATTTCTTTTAAAACGAAAAAGGATTTAAATTAATTAGAATCTAACAATTGTAGGAACTTGAGTATGAAGGATATACTTGTGATTGTATCCTTTTGGTTCGGTTTTTTTAAGCAATAATTTTTAATCAACTATAACAATATACAATAATAACTGACATGGTATACATACCTATAAAATCTTTACTGTTATGATTTATGAATAACAAAAAATCAATATTAATAAATATTTTATTTATATTATAATTGTTTACGTGGGTCCAATCCCGAATTGATCCACGGGCCTGAAGGGCCCTATCCATCCCATATCCGAAACTCAGGCCTGCCCTCGGATCCAAAGTCATTCGCTCGACCCGCGGAGGGCCCATGGAGCGACAAACCTGCGAGCTGCAGAAGCTTGTCGGGTAACAGGCGTCATGCAGAGAAGGGAGAAAAAGCAAGGCGTCCTATTGGCTCTTTGGCGATCGCGGAGGTCACTCCCATGCACGTTCCTCTCCAGCCAATAGGAATCTTACAAATGAGCGCCTCGCCTGGAATAGAGAAGGTAGAAATAGGGTTCTAATCATCCAGAAAAGGGTAATGACCATTCCTCACTTCACTTACATTTTCTCTCGACCCCTATTCTTAAGCATGACGGCTGACTTTGGCATCGGAGTGTCCTCACATGGGCTCTCCCTGTGTTGACACAAACGGTAGCCTTCTCGTTTCCTTGTTGCAGGCCCTTTAATCTCTGTCCTGAACTCTCCAGAAGCATTACCGAGCTAGTTATCACTTTAACCCATTATTATTAATTGTCAGACGCACAAACAATAATAAAAAAATTCCAAACTAAGAATCATTTTGATTATATTTAAATCAAAAATAATAAATAGATTGTATGATAGATTAATATTACTATTTCATTATTAAAAAATAATATATATTAACAAAAAATTTAACAAAGGTTTTAAACTAATGAATAAATACTCTTAATATTATTTTGTTGTTATAAAAAGTATGACGTGATTCAATATCATCAACAACAAAGTTAAAAATTGTTATAAAAGGCAGATTAAGAATGTTTTTTTTATTTGTTTATAACAATTAAATCACAATATGCTGAATGGTTTCAATAGATATCTTTGAAAATATATGTTTTGTAATTATATTTATATGAATAGTTAAAAATAAAAGACTAAATTACTCTATTGATCCTTTAAGTTTACCCATTATGACAGGTTCAGTTCTTTAACTTTTGAAATTACTCTGATAATCCTTTAAATAGGAATTCTGAACACCAATGGTCCTTTATTTATACAAAAAATGTTAAATGTTCTTGCATTTTTCTAAACATCCATTTGAATAAAGGACCATTGGTGTTTAAAATTTTTATTTAAAGGATTGTCAGAGTAATTTCAAAAGTTGAAGGACTGAACCAATCATAATAGGTCAACTTAAAGGATCAACGGAGTAATTTGCTCAAAATAAAAATATAAAAAGATTTTTTATAAAAGACAAAAAAAATATTTTGTCAAGACTCAAGAGGTTGAGAGTTGACCTCTTCCATGTAACCCTTACCTTACAAGTTATAAGTCTTGTCACGTTGAATTATAGACTTTGGAAGAAAGTTATAATTTTTATATGAAAATTGCTTGGAAATTGCAAGGTCATTTCACAAATTATTTGACTTTTTTGACGTAGAATCTAGAATGTTTTTTGAAAAAAATTATTTTATTTTGGTTTTTATTTCATGAAATTACTAGCTTTTTAATTTTTATTTCATAACATAAGTCTTCAATTAATTTAGAAAAATAATTTCATACTTATAATTATATGACAAATAATAAAAATGTTAACATGATAACAAGCTTTCCCGTTATTGTTCCAGAAAGAAACAAACTTTCCATGGCATTAGGTTTCGATGCAACGTACTTTTTATACATACTAGGTCACGAACTTATAACGATAATATATTGGAAATCATTAACTTAATCATTTATGATATATATTTTTTTCTAATTGAATAGATTTTTATTAAAACGGTCTAGAAAAAAATTAGACAACTCCACACATACAAAAGACAGCAGACAAGAAAAGAACTTTGTAAAGGAGAAAAATACAAAGAAAAGAAAAGAAAAACACCTTAAAAGTATAAACAGTTAACAATTCGTTAGACTTTGAAACCTGATTAAACTCTACTTTCTTGAACCCGTTTCAAATCCTTAAACGTGCCAATGATTGAATTTGAACAAAAACATTGATCATGGTCACAAATTTGAATGTTCTCCTCGATGTAGCAAGCAAAGGCTTTGAAACACGATTAATCAAATTTAATAGTACTTAATAACTAGAGTAAAAGACATTTTTGGTCCTTGTGGTCTGATGGTTTACCCGGATGCAATCCCTTAACCATAATAAGGTCAAATTTCATCCCTATTTTGCTAATTTTGTGCCCTTTTAGTCCCTCGTCCGTTATACTTAACGACACAACCGTTAGATTTGTAAGAATGACATTTTTACCCTTTTCATTGAGACGCTTTTAGTCCCTATGGTTTTATTATTTACCCATTTATAGTTCAACATTTATTTTATTTTATTTTATCTTTATAATTATATTATTTATAGATATACTTAATTCATTATAAACACACTTTGTTATTTATAAATATAGTTATGTTTTAATATTTTATTTACATTTAATATTGTTCGTATTTTATTTAAAATTTAGCTTTTATTTTAATTTAAATATATTTTTCTTTACTAATTTATTTAAAGTTCATCTTCTTTACTAATTTTAATTTTTATAATATTATTGTTGACATTTATATGTGTAATTTTGTTAGTTGTGTTTAAGTTAATATAATATCATCGATATTTTTCCTCTTCAAAGTCACTATTTCTTCAAGTATCTTCCAACCTAATCAATTATCAACACATAAATTATATTATATGTGTTGGATATATATATATATATATATATATATATATATATATATATATATATATATATATATATATATATATATATATATATATATATATATATATATATATATATTTGTGTGTGTGTGTAATTTAATACACATAATGTTTATGTGTATATTATATAATTTATGTCTTGGATATATATATGTTCAAGTGAGTACTACCTACTACACAGCGCACCCGAAGGTATCACTCGTAAAATTATTTATTTTGAAATTTTTTTTTACAAACATGTTTTAATTAACATTACACAGATAATATGTGAATTTCACGCAAATTCGAACACTCTAAATGCATGAAATCACGCACCACATATATGCAAAATTATGTAAGTGTGCGTTCACATCATTTTTTAGGAGCTAGAAGATGTGAATGTATGTGAAATTTACATATAATCTTCATAATGTTAATTAAAACATGTTTATGAAATAAAAAACTAAATTTTTTTTTAAGGTGGTAGCTTCTGGTGCGCTGTATAAGTAGTGGTACTCCCTCGAACCATATTCTATATATATATATGTGTGTGTGTGTGTGTGTGTGTGTGTGTGTGTGTATGTGTATAAAATATTTTCAAGTATCTTCCAATGTCATTATTTCTTCAAGTATATTCACATACGTATATAATTTATGTGTCAATAATTGATTAGGTTGGAAAATATTTGAAGAAATAGTGACTTTGGAGAGGAAAAATATCGACGATACTATATCTACTTAAACACAACTAACAAAATTACATATATAAATGTCAACAATAATATTATAAGAATTAAATTTAATAAAGAAGATGAACTTTAAATAAATTAGTAAGGAAAATATATAATTTTAATTAAGATAAAAGTTAAATTTTAAATAAAATACGACAATAGTAAATGTAAATAAAATATTAACATATAAGTATATTTATAAATAAAATAAGTGTGTTTATAATAAATTAAGTATATCTATAAATAATATAATTATAAAGATAAAATAAAATAAAATAAATGTTGGACCATAAATGGAAAAATAATAAAACCATAGGGACTAAAAGCGTCTCAATAAAAAGGGTAAAAATGTCATTCTTACAAAATTAACGGTTGTGTCGTTAAGTTTAACGGATGAGGGACTAAAAGGGCACAAAATTAGCAAAATAGGGATGAAATTTGACCTTATTATGGTTAAGGGACTGAATCCGGGAAAACCATCAAACCACAAGGACCAAAAATGTCCTTTACTCTAATAACTATTATACCATTCTCTTTCAAAAAAATAATAATAATAATTAGCCAACTAAATTCCATAATATGAAATATGATACTCCTCCATCCCAATTTAAATGTACATTTTTCTATTTTGAAATTGTTCCAAAATAAATGTCCACTTCCAAAAATGGATTATAATAATGTATTAAATTCCAATAATAATCTTATGTTTATAATGTAATTATCTTTTTTAAAAATTAATTAAATAAATAAATAAGGATAAAGTTGTCATTTAAGCATAAAGTAAAACAATAATTACTTATTTTTCTTGAATTGTGTGTTTTTGTGTAGTAGACATTTAAAATGGAACGGAAGGAGTATCTGTCAAATCACATATTCACATGGGTTACATCCATCTTTTATTATTGGGTTTATTATGAAAAAACCAACATGTTTTTATATTTTTTTGCGTTTTCGTCCCTCAATGTTATTTTTTTTTTTCATAAAAGTCCTCAAGTTATACTTTTCATTTCGGTTTAGTGAAATTTGGACATTAGATCCCGGTTTTCAGTTTTTTAAAACCCGGTTTAGTGAAATTTGGACATTAGAACCCGGTTTTCAGTTTTTTAAAACCCGGTTCATATATTATAATCGGGATCTAATGTCCAAATTTCACTAAACCAAAAAGAAAAGAATAACTTGAGGTTTTTTATGGGAAAAAATAACATGGAGGGACGAAAACGCAAAAAACGTGAAAACATGTTGGTTTTTTTCATAATAAACAGTTTATTATTTTCATTTAGGTTACTCAACTAATCTAAAACATGATTGCTTAATAATATATACCACCAATTAATCTGCATATCAAAGTGCAGTTCTAATAGTTTTCCTCAGTACCACCCATTAGAATGTGTAACTCTAACTATGACTCACACCAAAAGTTTTTGTGGCACTTTAGAACCTGAGTTTCAACAGCATATGAACCATAACTCCTAACTATATAAAACCAACAATTCCCTTTTTGTTTACTACCAAATCAAACTTATGATAATGGATGTTCGATTTTTCCCGGTGTATGTGTAATAGGACAACATGACACTACCTTGTTATACCACTAATCGTGATAATTGCATATCAAAGAAACTGTAAAAGCAAGTGAAAATCCCTAATCTGAGGTATACTGAAAGAGGAATTCTGGGTTTCATTAGGAGAAAATCAGGTGTATTTATGTTCCCAATTTCAGTTATTTGAGATTATAGATGTTTATTCCTTGACTTGGGATGAAACCAAAAACCTTTGTGATGTACCGGAACCGAACTAAAATCATATTGAACCAAGACTTAACTGTGCCAAATTTACCATGATTTCGGTTTGGTACGGTAAAAAGCCTGGAAAAAATGGGATGAAACTGAAATGATACCGAAACCAAATCAAACTAGGGCTATTCAAGTATACTAGAATGGTACACTGTCCCAAAGTTTGAGAAATTTGGTTTCATTATGGTCTGGTTTTGTCCTGTTACACACCCCTAGTAGGAATTCAATAATATAGAATTAATCGTCTTAGTTAGAGTTGTCGTTTAGGGATCCCTCATGTAAGGTTGTTTTCATAAAAAGAGATTTAATTAAGATATATCAGGTTTTTTGGGACGTTGTATAGCAACAATTATATATATGTGAGATTTGGGGCTGAAACCCGATAAGTATCGGAATTTGCGAACATCAAAAGCTTAGAAAATGCAACGGAGTTGGTTTAGTGGATAATGTTTGAGGTTTCGCTTCAATAACTTAGGTTGTGTTTAGTTCACGAAAACTAGTTGGTTTTCAATTTCAGTTTGCAATTTATAGTTTTTAGAAAAAAACAAGGGTTTTCTATGAAAGTGAAAACTTGTTTAGATGATGAAGTTTTTGTTTTAAGAAAAATAAGATGTGTGATTTTAAAATAAGAAAAATACGTTAGGTAATAGAAAAGTAAGAGAGAGAAAGAGAGTATTATAAAAAATATAGGATAGGTAATAGAAAAGTAAGAGAGAGAATATGAAAAGTGGTATTTTAAAAAGTGAAATGAAAATTTATGAAATTGTTGTTAAGTAAACAAGTTTTCATTTTCATTGAAAAGTGAGATGAAAATTTTCATAAACTAAAACACCCTTAGTTTTTGGTTTTTTTGAACTGAAAATTTTCAAAACCAATGAAGTAAAAATTAAAGACTAACTTTTTTCTATAGGGTAATTAATAATACCTAATCGTATTAATATGCAAACAAACATGAGATTGATTAACAAGAATTTTAATTTATCTAATCTAAAATAAGTAAATAACAAAAGATGCAACTTTATTGTATTTTGAGGTTAAATATAAATAGGTCAGGCGAGTTGACCCAAGACCAAACCTATTAACTTGTTTTGATGATGTTTATAACTAGTAGAAGTACAAATAATCATAAGGTAATTAAAAATTAAATTTAAAATCCATCTTAGCTATTTTTTTTATCAATATAATTATTTTTACAACATTAGAATCCATGCCAGCGAAAAAATGATTTGTCACACCGGCTACCCATCATAAAATTTAAAAAATGTACATGTTTGAATAAGTTATAAAAATGTAAGAACTAAAATGATAAACAGGGGACTAACCAATTATCAAAATGACTGAAGTATTTATTTTAAACCCAAAAAATTATATCAAAAGATAGCAAAACTAACCACTTAAGAAGCAGTTTATACATAAATACAAAGAATGCACACATATAAATATAAGAGAGAACCGTGCTTAGAGGATATTTCAAAACACAAGCACTTTCTATTTTGTGGATGTAATTTACTATTTTACTGGATGTTGTGATTTACCTTCCCAACTCCCAAAATAAATATGAATATGCAACTACACATTTCCTATGCTAATCATGGCCCTTAGGGCTATGGTTAAGAATTAAAGATTTTTCTAATGGTAAATGTTGTAAAGATTCTTATTTACATAAATCCAATTTTTAATAGGATGGTAACCCTAAGGACTTAAAGCGAGTTCATTAGAAAAGGATAATAAGCGAGAAGCACGAAAAATCCTAGCTTTCTGTCGATCCTCTAACTTGCGCCAGAACCTTTTGCCCCTTACTCTGCTGGATTGAAAGCGGATGCAAACACATGTATAATATAGCGTTATAGCCCATAACATCTTTTTGGAGAATCTAGAGTGTCCTCCTCTATGAGGGTGACAATTTCAGCCCGTTCAAACAAACAGGTTAAACGGGTTGACGACCAACAGTCATAAATTTTACATAATTTTAGAAAAAATTCAAAGAATAATTTTTTATTACAACGTTTTATAAATTTTCATTTTTAAGAAAAAAATATGTTTTATCTTAACTGCCACCCCTACTCCTCTAAAACTTTTATTGTGGCATTTTTAACCATATCTTTTTTCTCATCGTCGATTTGATGAAAACTAAAGACGATAATAGAAAATCTAAAACAATTTCATAGAGAATTCTACTAGAATTTGATATCACATAATGGTTACATACTTAAGCCAAAAGGTTTATTATACCATTTAAAACTTATACATTAAAAATAGTAATAGAAACACAGTTATTTTGTTTATGATTAGACTTGGTTTCTCCTCTTGTTACGAAGTGGCCTTATCCATATGTCCTTTCTCATCCCGAGTTTCTCAGTGAGCCAATCATCATACCTTGCATACATAAAGTTTCCAATAAGAATTCCAATGACCAAACCACTTGCAACTCCTGATAATATGACAATCCAATCAACCTTTTCACTCGGGAGGAAAGACTCGGACTTATTGCTTTCTCGGGGAGACACTGATGCCTTCGAATTTTGACATTCCTCGGATAATGGCATTCCACACAATCTAGGATTACCCTGGTAGGAGTTGTTTTGGAATGTATTAAATTGTTTCCCTTGAGGTATGCGCCCATCAAGATGGTTGAACGACACATTCAAGAAGGCAAGGAAGCCGAGTTGCAACAATTCTTGAGGAATTTTTCCTGATAGCTCATTTCGGGAGAGATCCAAAGATTCAAGATTCGTTAGGTTTCCCAATGATGGCAAGATTTGACCCGTAAGATGGTTATTGGAAAGATTAAGTGATTCAAGCCCTTGAAGATCTTGGAGTGATTGTGGGATCGGTCCTTCGAAATTGTTACAAGAGAGGTCAATAGCTGTGAATATGTTTAAAATCTTTTCGTATTCTGTTTTGACACCTTTGTTTGTTAAGGTAATCGTGTACGGATATTCTGTATAAAATGTTCCTATCTGTAAGTCTGATTTCATCACAGATGATTTTCCAACGTAATCAGATTTCATTGCACTCCAAGCTTGGAAGTATTCATGGGGCAATCGACCAGTAAAGCCATTGTTAGAGAGGTCTATAATCCGTATACTGGGGAACTGTAAACTAACATTTGTCTCGACTTGAATTGCACCTTGAAATTTGTTGGATCGCAAGTTGAGAACTTGCAGCTTGGCAAGAGTTCCCAACCAAGATGGAAAGACGCCATCAAAAGAATTATCTCCAAGGGAAAGAACCTCTAAATCGGTACAACTTGTCAACGTTTTTGACACCTGTCCCACAAATCGATTTTCGCTCAAATCAATCCTCTTCAAAAGGCTTCCATTCGTAAATGCATTCATCATCGTACCATGAAAGTTGTTTTGTTTGAGATTCAGAACCAATAGAGAATTGCTTAAGCTGCCCAAACAAGGAGGAAGTATTCCTGTCATGTTGTTAGAAGACACATCTAGCAATTGAAGAGATTTCATTTCACATATCTGTGGTGGTATTTCTCCTGTTAGATTATTATTTGAGACATCATAAATAATAGTGTTGTGTTGTGGAATTGGCAGCGGTTCTCGAAGCTGATTATGTGCCATTTTGAATGCTTCTAAACGTACCCATGGGAGAAAACTGGGATGTTGTTGAAAACCCGTGATGAAGTTGTAGGAAAGGTCAATCACCTGCAATGTTTCTTGGCTATTGTTCCAACTCCCTACTGGTACAAGGCCATCAATTTCGTTGCCGACGAGAAACAAGCCGATCATATTGTGTTGGAAGCGTAAAAAGGAAGGGAACTCTTTCAAGTTGCAATATGACAGATCCAGCGTTTCGAATTGAGGTAAATTACCATTGGTGTAGTTGTTATTCGTCACAACTGATATTGAATTACCACTTAGAAGAAGATTCTCGAGGTTCCTGAGTCCTAGGAAGATGTCCAACTCTACCTTACCGCTAAAATTGTTCAAATATAGGTCAAGATCTTGAAGGCTTTTGAGCTTGGAAAATGAGCTTAAAATTGGTCCTTCCAATTGATTGTCACCAAGGTTTAGCATTCTTAGTTCAGTGAGGTTGAAAATCGATGATGGTATATGACCGGTAAGATGATTTCCTTTCATTTTGACAACCCTAATGTTGGTAAGGTTTCCAAGAAAAGGCAGGATCTCACCATATAGGTTCATTTCATTTAGATACAATTCATTAAGCTTAATCAGTTTGCCAAGCCAATCCGGCAGGCGTCTATCCTCGAATTTATTACCACTAAGTACCAAGATACTGAGTTCTGAAAGGCTAACCAATGAAGGAAGTTTGCCGGTGAACTCGTTATTAGCTATACCCAAGGCTGTGAGTTGTGTCAAGTTAGAGAGTGAACTTGGAATGTTCCCGGAGAAAAAGCATCCGTTAAGGTTAAGGTATGCCAAATGGTTTAGTTTGCTTATAGATTTTGGTACAATCCCAGAAAAACTTGTTAACGCTAGATTCAAATACTCAACTAAGCTATTGTTTCGAAATTCAGGAAAGGAACCTGTGAGGTTGATATTGGATGACACATCAAGAATTTTCATTTTCGGTAAGTGAAATATGGATGTAGGGAATTCATTTCTAAGCCCACAATAACGAAGAATGACTGACCTCAAGGAAGAAAAGTTTGCCAAGAAAAGAGGTACTGAAGAACCAATGTCAACCTCAGAAAGAAGTAGTTCTTCGAGTCTGGTTAAGTTTTGCACAAGCTTCTTGAAGCTAGGACTTTGAAGCTTTAATGGATTCCATGACAAATCTAACGAAGACAATTGGATCAACCCTCCAACTTCATATGGGATTTGGCCACTAAATCCTGAACGAGAGAGATTGAGGGCTTTCAACTGTTTTAGATGACGAATCTCAGACGGTATTTGAGATTCAGCAAAGTCGTTTGATGCAAGGTTGAGGGTTTGAAGATGAACAAGGCTGAAGAGGGTGCTGTTAGAATCGATGGAGCCATGGAGAAAGCTTTCACTCAAGTCAAGGCCGATCACATGGCTTTTCTCTTCCTCAGTGCTGCATGCCACACCATCCCACAAACAACAATCAGATTGAGAACCACCATTGTTATATGATGCATTGCTTTTGATCTTCCAAGAGTCGAAAGGAGCACCGAATGATGCTTCGTCTTGATGAGAAATTATGCTTTGCTTAAATCGGTACAAAGCCAAACATTCATCAGGATGGCTTAGTGATGATCCTGTGACTGTGAACAACAATAACACAAAGGACATGATTTGCAGGATGCTGACATGATTGAAGAAACATGGAGCCATGAAGATAAGGCAAATGGATGCTTGAGATTTGAGGATAAGGTGCACAAAAGTTCATGTATAATTAAGTGATTACAGGCATAAAAACCTGTTTTTTTTTTTGGATAGGGGTCTGAACGGAAGATTGAATCCGCTGAAAATGAGTGTCGGCAGAAATACAAAAGTTTGTGGAGAGTTCACGGTGAATTACTCATAATCACGGTGACTTTGACGACTGAAACGAGTCAAATATGGTGGCTAATGAAGAAGGTGACGATGCCTCAAACTCGATCACTCAATAGTCATAAAGTGGAAACAACAAAAGCCACAAAAGGGTACGTCTGGTCAATATTGCGGCTAGCGAGTGAGTACTTGACGAACCAATTATTGTACGAGTTTTCTCGGAATGGGTGTCGAATTTATCAGTATAATATAACGGGGTGCTACTATTCTCACACAATAAATGTCTATTTATACTTATACACTATCATTGTTACTGTATTATTAGACTTCAGTCTTTTTCATAATTAATTAGCAAATAGAAAAATAACATATTTTACCATTTCACTTTCGTGATTAACCTAACCCTATGGGATGTAAATAGACTAATCCATATAACGACGTAAATGAGACAAATACAAAAATAAAGTATTATTTAACTATGTTATGAACTCACGTATCACATGTATAATTTTTAATAAATAATTGGTTATATATAAACTTAAAATTAAATCATATAAATAGCAATTCTTATAAAAAAAATACAAGAAAAGTATAATTATTTGTCATAAATATTATTTATCTATCTTTTTAAATATACATGAGTAATAAATACTTTTCTAGTATTCTTTTAAGTTTTTTTATATATGTATATTTAATTGATATAATTTTAAATTTTGTTTTTACGTAAATCATAATGTTTGTATATATTTATAATAATAAATAAAATGTTATAAAATATGATTTTATTACTATTGTATTATGTTGATTTTAAATATATGATATTGTACATGTAATCTATATTTATATTTTAATATACATTAATAAATTTGTAAACAAATAATATATATTTTTAATTAGATACATAGATAATTAAGTATATATAATATACCATTCATGTGATAATAAAAATTTTTTCTTTATAAATTTATATTTTTAATACCCGAGCTCGACTCGATTATTACTCGAGCCTATCAAGCAGACTATTTTAATACTTGACCTCGACTCGATTACAACTCGAGTAGCTCGAGCTCGAGCTCGGCTCGATTACTACTCGAGCCTATCGAGCAGACTATATTAATACTCGAGCTCGACTCGATTACTACTCGAGTAGCTCAAGCTCGGCTCGGTTAACTGCGAGTCGATTTCGATTTTTCTACGAGTCGATCCCGAGTAGCTCACGAGTGGTCTCGTCTCGTTTACACCCCTAGTATATGGATATGTGAAATGGCATAGCCAGGATTATAGATGTTGGAATGCAGCCTGAAAAAGATGGAGTATTGACTAAGGTCCAAGTATTTTAAAGGGAAAATTATACAAAAAAACCAACGCACTTTTGATATTTTTCGATTAAGTCCCTGTATCAAAAACGTTTTTGTAAAAGTCCTTCAACTTGAAGTTTTTTACGAATTGTGTTTTTTTATGAGATTGTTCAGATGTTTTTTTATAAAATTTTATTAAGTTAAAGGACTTTTATGAAAACATTTTATGTGCAGTGATTTTTACGAAAACATTTTTAAGTTGAGGGACTTTTATGGAAACGTTTTTGGCGCAATGACTTATTCAAAAAATACTAAAGTACGTTGGTTTTTAACATGAATTTCGGTGTAGTTTGTTTATAGATTCTGGTACAATTTCGCAGAAACCAGAAATTAAACGAAGCCCACACTGATTGTAGCGTGCAAAAATTATGATATAAAACAATTTAATTTAAATTAATTAAAGAAGCCTTGCTAGAAAGTCGATGCATCATGCAAAATTTTAATACATCACGTGGGGAATTTGATGCATCACGCGAGAATTTAAACGAAGCCCATACGCGTATTACACGAATACTTTAGTATATATACTAATATTACAATTAACTTCATCATGCGGGAATTTAATGTTAACTATTTCTAGTTTTAGCAAGGCTTGTAAATCAATTCTAATTTTATCTTAATGTTAACTTCTTCTAATTTTAGATTTACCGTTTTAAGAAAATAAATATATACTAAAGTTATTCGTGTAATACGCATGTTAAAAACCAGTTTGCTATAAATTAATAAGGCATGCATGTGTAATTACTGAGCCAAAGGCTTTATTATAGAAATAAGAACCAAAACATAAAAAGTAGGTTTAATACTGAAAAAAATCCAATCAACAAATGACTAGTTTTTGTTAACTAAAGACAACTTTAAGTTTCTTGTTTGGATAAAAAAATGAAAGGAATTATAAATTTTTGGTTATTTCAAAATCATTATACATGTGGATTGTATAAACCCACCATACCCGCTAGAATTTTACAATATCCCAACCATGCATGGCTTACATAAAGTCATTTTTAGACATTTTTATCCTTTGATTAAAGGATTGTTATGGTCATCTCCATGGAGAAGAAGAACGTCGTATTCACCGGAACACCTCCATCTTTACCGGAACCCCGTCATATTCACCGGAACACCGCCATTTTCACCCCATTTTCACCGGAACACCGTCATGTGATACTTCTATGTCGATCGATCTACTCTCTCAGTTCTTTCTCTCTTTGTCCCATCATCAGAATACTGTCACCTGAATCTTTTCTCTCGATCTACTCTCTCTTCCTCGATATTATGAAGAAATCGATTTAGGAATATGAAAACTCATCATCACACAGTCTGTATTTAGTTCTTCTTAAAGGTTTCATCATCTGGGTGTTCATTGTAGGTTTTGCATCTGAGTTTATCTAGGTCTTCATATGAGTTTATCTAGTTTTTCACGTTTTGCATCACGATTTAGCTTTCAAGATCCGAACAGCAACATGTTAATGGGTTTCATTGTTTCTGGGTTTCAATTTTTTGTGAATTTTGTTGAGAAGTATGCAATTTTGTTAAAGGGTATTCTGGTCATTTACGTAAAAGGTAAAGATAAGTTTTATCAAACCAAGCACATCACATATTTTAAATCCTATTAATTTCAAATCCCATTATTTTTAAATACCATGTAAAATCAAATCCAATAAAAAATAATCCACAAACTTAACAACACCTAATTTTTTCCCCAATTGTTTTAAGTCTCTAAACTATGTTTGTTTTATTCAAAAGTATATATTTTTGACCGGCTACCGGATCAACCCGTAAAATACAACTGATAAAACAAAAGATTTAAGGATTTAATCATTAAAATATGAAAAGATTGTGAGTTTTTTACAACATTAATCAAGTGAACAAACTAAGAAAACTTGTTTGGTAACCGGTCAAAATGTCAGATATACATTTTTAAATAAGACAAAAATAATTTAGTGACTAAAACAAAAAGAAAAAAAATTAGAAAATTAATCACGAAAATAAAAATAGTTGATGGTTTTATAAATATTAACCCTAAAAAAAACAAACAAACATGCCATTACTAATTGTTATTGGAAAGGATTTCATTTCTCCTCCTGTTCTTGAGCGGCCTTACCCATTTGTCCTTCGTCATTCCGAATCGCTGAACGAACCAATCACTGTACCTTGTGTACACAAGGTTCCCAATAACAATTCCAACTACCAGCCCACTTCCCAATCCCGAGAATACGACGATCCAATCAATTCTTTCATTTGGGAGGAGAGACTCGGATCTATTACTTATCAGTAAAGGTTTTGATGCCTTTGAATTTTGACATTCCTTGGATAATGGCGTTCCACACAATCCTGGATTACCCGCGTAGGAGTTTTCCTCAAATGTATTGAACTGTTTCCCTTGACGTATGCGTCCATGAAGATTGTTGAATGACATGTTCAAAAGAGCAAGAAAGTCGAGTTGCAACAATCGTTGAGGAATCTCTCCAGATAGCTTGTTGTGGGAAAGATCCAAAGATTCAAGATTCTTTAAGTTTCCAAATGATGGCAAGACAGGACCAATAAACTTGTTGTTGGAAAGATTAAGTGATTGAAGCCCATGAAGATCTAGGATAGATTGTGGGATTTGTCCTTCAAAATTGTTGCAAGAGAGATCGATAGCTGTGAATATGTTTAAGATCTTCTGGTACTCTCTCTTGACACCTTTGTTTGTTAAGGTCATTGTGTATGGTGTCAAAACTGTTAATTGGTTGACATCTATAGATGACATCATAGCAACTGATTTGGCTAAATCAAGCGATTTCATTGCGTTCCAAGCCTGGAAGTCCTTTTCTAGCAATTGCCCACTAAAACCATTGTTGGAGAGGTCTATGATCCGCAACTTGGGGAACTGTGAGATTACAGTTGACAGACCTTGAATTACACCATAAAAATTGTTGGACCTCAAAAGGAGAACTTGTAGGTTAGGAAGAGTTCCCAACCAAAACGGAAAGCCACCATCGAAAAAGTTATCTCCAAGATTGAGAGACACCAAATTGGTACAATTTCCCAGTGATTTTGGTACCTGACCTGTGAATTGATTTTCACTCAAATCGATCTGTTATAGGTTTCCATGCATAAACGTATTCATCATTGTGCCTTGGAAGTTGTTTCCTTTGAGATCCAAAACCATTAATGAATTGCTTAAGCTGGCTAAACAAGGAGGAAGTGTTCCACTCATGTTGTTAGAAGACAAATCTAGCACTCGAAGCGATTTCAATTCACACAGCGCTGGTGATAATTTTCCTGTTAAATTATCATTTGAGACAATATAAGTTACAATTGTTTGTGGAGTAATCGGTGGCTGACCTACAATCTATTAACGGACTTTGATATAATTATTTGATGTTTAGTCTTTTAGGTTAAGGCCCATTATTACCTATTTGTATTTATATGTTATGTTGCTAATGAGATTGGGCAAGAAAGTCATTAAGCCAAATTACACTAATCATTTAGTTAAATAAGACAAATAATGATTACAGATTATGCTATTTAAACTACAACTTGATCTAGCAGAAAGAAAGCGTGTGATGTTCTTTTCATATAAATCCCGATTAATGTGTTCTAATATAGGTCGCGTTGCATGTGTATCGTTTGCCCACACAATCAGTTGGTCAAGGTTATATATACAGAATGTTCACATATATTGTCATGGCCGTCTCATGGATTTCGGAGGTCTTGTGTTTGTGATTACACCATAATCCCTTAAATATTTTAAATAGTAAATCGGTCTTTTTTTTTATTCAATTTTAATAGGTACAGTGGAGGTCGTGAATTACAAAAAAAACTTATTAGTGAGAAATTAAAATAAAAATATGCATCAAATTGAATTTGACATAAATTCCATTTTAATGCACCGATACACAAAGTACACATGTCAAGTAAAAAAAATTATTGTTCTAAATTTAGATCTTTATTATGACCGCGAAACTCTATGAAATTGAGAAACCCTGTGCGGTATAGCCTCTCGCACAGCCTAAAAGCCACCCTGCACATAGTTTAGCTACCTACACATAATTTGGAGATTGGGTGGGAACTCATTCTATCGCCATACATATCTTCAATATAAGTTTTACAGTGACTGAGTTAGGAGTAAATAATGAAGCAAGTCGACCACAATTCAAAACACAATTTCAAACCAGATATATTCACCTATCTGCTATCACAACGATAACTTCACAAAACAAAGTATGAGATCCCAATTTCGAATACACACAAACACTAATGGATCCAAATCCATTACCATATTACTGAATTACGACTTACAATATTAACAAAATATGAAGGGAAAGAGATTTAGTAGATCATATGAAGTCATGCCATGCCTAAACCTAAAAACGTAATTAAAACCAATGATAGAGTTTTTCAAATTATCAAAACAATACATAAATAAAGAAGAAAAAGATAATTAAACTCAAATTTAAATTCAATAGGCTATAAAAGAATTATATTGAACTAACATCTAAAAAAAAGTGAAAAACAAGATTATATATAAACCAAATGTGAAGAAGAGAACCAAAGACAACCCACAAATTTGAAACCAAATTAAGGATGGAGAAAAAAGTCAAAGAAATCCACCCAATTAAAAAAATAAATAAATAAAAGAATGTCATGGACCACTTAATTATTGGAAAATGCTCATTTATTCTGATAAATATTAGTATTTTAATTTGTTTTTCACAAAGAAAAAATAAAGGAAAATTTGGGAGCATCAGCTAGATATATACGTTTATAATATTCCCACAGGCCACACCCACCCACTCAACGAAACATCGACGTTCAAAATATTCCCACCCACAAGACAATAAGACATGAAGGAAGACTTTGAAACTTGAAGTCACCTCTTAGCTTGAAGACTTTGAATAATGGAACAACACGTACAAGGGTTACAGACTTACAGGAGTGAGAAACTTTCTCACTTCACATTCTTTTTTACACACTAGTATCACGCCAGATTTTTTTCCATCTAACCTAGTTTTCTAAGTTGAAAATACTCACATTTCTAAACCTTAATTTCTATCTTTCTTAATTTTTTTAAAATAAATTCATTTTAATTATTAAAACAATTAAAACTAAAACAATTAAATTCATAAATATTTAAAACTATTACAAAACTAAACATTAAAAAGTACAGAATTAAAAATAAATACAATAAATGAAACTAAAATTACGAAACTAAGTACGGGTACAAAAACTAGATGAACATTAAAAAATACGAACTAGCCGTCTAAATTTGGTATTTGGGCAATTGCAATATGTTTCACGTATGAGATCTAATCGAATGTTATTGTGTGATTCCCAGTTACGAATTTTCAATAACGTATTTTGATAATCTTCATATTCGTCTTCCAACGACTCTGAAGATGGTGATGAAAAGTATTACACATCATTAAAACCCCTGCTGATAATTTTTAATAGTAATTTTTAAACGGGATTACGTCAACAACGAGTGTTTAAATGATGTGTAATACTTGGCAACCGGTTTAAAAAATTAAAATTTATTCCACGTAGGTTATTTACCAGTCCACGTACGATAAATAACAGGTTTCAACCGGTTACCCATTGATAAAACCTTGATTTACTGATTTTCAGCTAGTTCAAGGTTTTCTATGCAACGTAAAATGGTTTGAGGTTTAATTACAAAAAACTAACAAGTTGATGGGTTTTTTTTTGCGTGATTATCCTTTCTTGTTATACGCTTTATATAAATGAAGAAATTAATATATGGATATAATAAAGATGTCACCACGCAGGCACACATGCCTATATATATAAATTATCACTAGTACAAAAAAACCCTTCAGCCCCCCCTAATCAACCTAGGTTAACCCAAAAAAGCTTTAAAAAACGGGGTAGAAAACGTCCCTTGTTTTTTTAGAAACAAATACCCCGGTTTTTTGGCTAACAAACCGGGGTTAAAAACCTTCATAAATGTGTCGTACATGGGTGCAGTGCACGGCTTTTTGTAAGTCATATAGACCCCGGATCTTTTGGAATCAACCGGGTTTCATAAAATTTTAAAATGTGTTTAAAATACACAAAACATTTTTCTCACCTAAAATCTCTCATCTTTCTCTCTGATCTCAAACACCAGATCTGGTCTCCTTCTCTCCACCGGATAAAGGTTTCTTGGTCTCTTTCTCGATCTCCACCACCACCGTCGTACATGGGTGCAGATCGAGCCGTTCCACCACCGCCGCCGCCGAATTCTCGGTCTCATCCTCTCCACTGGGTAAAGGTTTGATTTCAGTATGGATTTCTCAATATTCGTATCTTTCAGATCTTTATCTGTTGATCGAAATGCTAGTTAAGGGTTTCCATTTCATGAAGGGTTTCCTCTCTTGTCAATCTTAGATCTGCATTCTCTCCCATCTCTTCTTGATCTAAGATATGCTCTTTCTCTTTCTCTTTTTCTCTCACTCTCCTCTAAGTTTTAGGATTTTTGTTATGATAGGGTTCTTGATTCAGACATATCGAAGGTTAGGGTTTGGGTTTCGCTTTTAGTGTTCTTGGTTTTGAATCTTGTTAGTGTTATTGATTTAGGGGTTGTTTTGATTTTGGTTTTCTGGAAAATTCTGCTAGGAAAGTTCCCCCGTATGATAAGAAGCTTGAACTATTTCTTGTAAGATAGCAAATGCTTAATTTTTGTATTTGCAAAATAATTTGAAGCATTCGTAAGTAAACGTTGTAAATTAGTGTTGTTTGGCTATTTTTTCTACATATATTTATTAACAGATGAGAAATTAAATGTTCGATTTTTTATCAGATGGTAGCTCTTCAAAGAGCAAAAACATGGTTGGCTATTTGGAATCCTTAACTCATGGTTGCCTGGGTAATTTTCACTTGACATGGTCCCAGAACAATCTCTAATTTCAGGTAAACCATCCCCTTCTCCTCTGGACATATGAGCAAAAACATGTTGTTTTATAAACGCTAAGCCAATTTTTTTTGGCTCAGGTTCTACTAAATTCTTATTGTTGATTGGATTGATTTTTTCTGATGTTTGGAGTGGCTTTCTTGCTGAATCGTTCAATTTTGCTTATTTGTGTAATTTTGTTGTGTTGAGTTTGGTGGAACATGTTTTGCTGTTATTATTTGGATTCGTTTCTATTGCAGTTTGATGATGTTAGGTTGTGTTTTTTTGTTATGATCTGGACTTCGGCCACAGTTTGTTCCAGCAACCAATTTCAGCACCACATTCCTCAATAAAACATAAATATTTGATTGTTGTTTGATCAAGCCATTAATTCTTTTCAACTTGCTGCATATAAAAACATAAAACAGAATGTGTATATGTGTGTGCTGTGAAGTCCGAAAAACAACACATAGCTGATTTCCAATAGCTTGGCCTAAAATGGCTTTGTGTGATTTACTCTCGGTAGCAGCAATAGTAAAATATGCAATGTGTTGTGTGTATCATAATTTTCAGCAGCAATATAAAACTAAGTGATGTATGTTGTGATGTGTGTTTGTTTGTGACAGCAAGACAGAAAGAAAAGAGCAGTAGCAGCACTAAGTGGGTGTGTGTGTGTCTTACTTTCAAGTAACAACAACTTTAATGTTTATACATATATGCAAAATGTAGAGAGTAGTGTGTGCTTGTGACTGGTAGTTAAAACAAAAACAGAAATTAGCATTAGTACTTGTGTGTGTTGAAAATTAAATAAACGCAGCAGCTCCTTATATTCAACATGTAAATATAAGTTAATCGTGTTGTATTTGTGTGCCTGTACATCCTACATGTGTGTGTGTGTTAGCATCAAATAGCAGTGATTCCTTTTATCCTCATATAATCCTTAATAAATCAGTAACAATTGGGCAATTATGCACCTAATCGCTCTTAACCCATTCATATTAGATGCAAAATAACCTGAAATCAGAGTGTATTTAGGCAGTGTTTGTGATGTATTGTTCCTGTCCGTGACAGCAAAAACAGAAAGAGGATCGGCACTGCAACATAATTTATGCAATTTATTTAGTGGTACGTTCATATACGACATCATGTTGTTGTCGATTTTGCGTTTTTGCTTACTTTCTATTTGTTGGGTTTCAGCATGTTTAGTCAGGGGAACATATAGCTGCCATGTGAGTTTTCTTCTTGATTCAGGTATGGCTTCTGTTCCACAACAGCTTTACCTCATTAAGTAATGGTTAATCCAAAATGACCCATTTTCTAGAAAGGGAAACATGGACGGATTTGAATTCATTCTTCATCTTATATCAAAATGTGCTCCTGAGTTATTTTGAGATGAAAATGAACAAATGCATCAAACAAAAAAAACTGTATGCTTTAACTTTTCTCTGGACGGTAGCGGATCTTTCTATGTGTGTTTTGATGGTGATTATTCTGACATGAAGAATTAAATTATTAGTATTTTATTAAAGCTAGGGATACTAAGGTAATTTTACATAAACTTTAATCCTTTGTTTTCTATATGCAACTCCTTAATTGCATGTTTCTCTACATCTTATTCTGTGAGAATTCTAATTATTTTGAAAGGTATATTACTTCTTAGTTTGGGTAAAACACATGTTAAATGATATAATAATTAAGGCATAGTTTGGGTACAAAAATTCACTGTCATATTGGAACTCAAAATAAATATAGTGCATTATTATGTAATTAAGCATAGGAAGAAAGCTCTCTGTCATGTTCAACAGTGTCCCTTGTGCATAATTCTCTTATTAATCTTCACTTATCTATTTTTGTTCCCAATTAGTAGTAGATAGTCGTGTATAGGTATTTAATATTACAATACTAATTAATTAGTAGTATAATAAATCGATGTCGCATGAAACAGGGGATGAACTCAAGTTACAAAAGTGCCGACAGACCATCGAGACTCGGCCGACTAATGAGACCCACACACGAGCTGACTCCTCCATTTTTGATCAGGTTTTCTCCCTCAAAATCCTACTCTGATTTGGTTTTATCTCTTAAATCTCATTCTAATTTGAGGACTAGTTTGCATCATTGTTGTTGTTCAACGTAGAAAAAGTTGAAAATATAGCTTGAGTATTAGATAGTGTTGTTTATTTCTAGACAATCATTGTCGTTCTTATTCTTTCTTAATAGACAACCATGAAGTTATTACCGTTTGAACAATAAATCTCGGGTGGATTCAATAATTTACTTTACAACCTTAATCAGCTTGTAATTATTTGCATCAAGAATATAACCATGCTACCCTTAGTCTGTTACAAATGTATGTACTTATTTGTTGTTTAATTATGTCATCTTACTCTAATTTATCATATGCGGTTCATTTACGGTTGCTATGGCAACATTTATTTAAAATTATTGACAGCTTCTTGAATTAGTAACAGTGCTACAATATATTTTTTTTAAAACAGACTTTCTACCCCGGTTTTTTATTAATAAACCTGGATTGAAATACATAGAAATAGAGGGTTAAAAACTTTCAGACCCGGTTGCTTTACTAAGGAACCGGGGTTAAAGACTTATCTACCCCGGTTAAAAAACCGGGGTCTATGCCATATATCAACTGCCTACCCCCCTTTCTATCCCGGTTAAAGAACCGGGGTCTATTACTAAAATAACCGGGGTAAAAGGGTATTTTTGTAGTAGTGTATACAATGTATCTACCTTGCATTTTCATCCAAAAAAAAAAAGAACATTACCATTATCACTTTTGTTCTAATTTAATGGCTCCATACTTGAATCATTCCAACCTCCTCCAAACCATCTTCTTTGTATTTTTGTTGCTCATAATCACATGCACTGGATCCTTATTAAGCCACAATGATGAATGCTTGGCTTTGTACCAATTTAAGCAAACCATTATTCATCAACCTCATTCAGCATCTTTTGGCGCTCCTTTTGATTCTTGGAAGATCAGAAGCAATGCATCATCAGATCATAATGTTCGATCTCAATCTGATTGTTGTTTGTGGGATGGTGTGGAGGGCAGCAACTGTTAGAGTAGGGATCACGGGTGAATGGCATCCTATAACAATGACAACAAAATCATCATCTTCTTTGCTGTCACCATCTTCAATTACTTCACTTGCCATCTTCAAAACCACATTAATTGTTTCATCCTCTTTGTTGCTTGTTCCTTCACCCACCATCTTCTTATCCTTTGTGTTCACATCATCAACCTTGCATCATCGTGTTATACAATCCTCAAACTTTGCTTCATCTTGACCAACTACTCTCTTAGTTGTGCCCATGACATTCAACTCTCTTGAATGCTCCCATTGCCTTTTCTCGGCTCTCTTGATGAACTTGTAATACCCTTGAGGGTGTACTAGGCATGCAACATAGATCTCCTTCAAACCATTTTGGAAATCAATTGGAAAGCCTAAACCGTTGGCTATTCCAACCCACTTGTTTCTTGATGTAACACTTTCAAAACCTCCGTTGCTTTCAACGATCTTGTAAAGATCAAACAAACATACTTTTGCTCCAAACAACTTAAATGACAATTCTATCTTTGACTTGGTAATATTCTCATGACACTACTTCAATACTATCAATCTTCAAAGACACTACTTCCCAATCATCCTCTTGATTTTCTTGTGACTTGACAACATCAGTGGATTTGTCAATGTCCTCAAAATACTTTTCAAGATATTCATCTTGTCTTTTAAAACCACTTTCATCAACAAAACTCTTCACTTCATTTTCAGGATCAAACACATGTGACACCTTGCATGTTAGACCTTCAAAATCAACTTCAAAACCTTGCATGATCAATTGTTTCATGCTAAGCAAGTTGATGTTGATTTCAGGGACATATGCTACATATGGTATTGCGTATTCATTGTGGGTTGTTTTTAATTTTATAACCCCAATACCTTGTGTAAACAATATGTTTGATTCATGCTCCTGAGTGTCAACTATAAAACAACTTTTCAATTTGTTAAACAAATCCTTATTTGGTGTCATGTGTTTAGAGATCTTGGTGTTTACATACCAATAATTGTTCCAATTGGTGCTGTCCGTTCCCTGTACAAGGTATTCACCATCAAAGCATATCCTTTCCTTGTATCTTTGCACATACGGTTTCAGTGGCTCTATCTTCTGGTTTGGAGAGGAAGGAGTGTATTCTTCCTCTTCTGATTTGTTCACCGAATCTTCAAAGTTTGGTTCAAGGATCTTTTCTTTTCCTTTCGTTGATCCATTTGCTGTGCAGTCCCATGCAAAATGTCCTCTTATCTGACACTTGTAACATCTTGAGCGCCTTTTTTTTCTCTTCATTTCTTCAAGCATTCGATCTTCTTCCCAGCGCTGTAGGTGCAGCCTCTTCTCCCTCATTCTGCGCAACTTCTCCTTCATCCATGATCCACTTTCAGCATTTCCACTTAGTCCCAATCGAAGCTGATACCAATTGTTAGAGTAGGGATCACGGGTGAATGGCATCCTATAATCTCTATAACTAGATGCCCTTAATTGTCTTGCCATATCTCTCTTGTGTATATAAAGTTTGATGCGAAATATGTGTGTGCAGTGTGCAAGTCCGAGAGACAGAAACAGAGGGGATAAAAACACAGAATATAACTAACTTTAATTCATTAATCACACTTGCAATAATTACATAATTGTTCACCCTTATATAGATGGTGAACCGGTTTCATGAACCAACACAATGGTTCATATGGTGGTTAATTTTGGAGGGAAATTAACTACCTCTAACTACTTATGTTTATCCGGTTAATATATATACAAATACCGGAATATTACATAATTAAAATACATATACTAAACAAATATATCTTAAAGTTTAATAACACTTAAAATGTATTTCCAACAGCAACGAGGAACATGTGATCGGCCTTGACTTGAGCGAAAGCTTTCTCCATGGCACTATGATCACTTCCAACAGCACCCTCTTCAGCCTTGTTCATCTTCAAACGCTCAACCTCGCATGGAACGACTTTGCTGATTCTCAAATACCTTCTGAGATTGGTCGTCTAAAGCAATTGAAAAGCCTCAATCTTTCAGGTTCTGGGTTTAGTGGCCTGCTAGATCCCAAATGAAGTCGGAGACTTATTACAATTGTCTACTTTAGACTTGTCATTGAATCCTTTAAACCTTCAAAGTCCTAGCTTCGACAAGCTAATGCAAAACTTATCTCAGCTAGAAGAACTTGATCTTTCTGCAGTTGACATAAGTTCTTCGATACCTCGTTTCTTGGCCAACTTCTCTTCCTTGAGGTCAATACGCCTCATATATACAATGCGGGCTGCAAAATGAATTCCCTCCAGCCATACTTCACTTACCAAAGCTGAGATACCTTGATGTGTCACAGAATAAAGACCTCACAGGTAACTTGCCTGAAATTCAAAACAAAAGTTTGCTTGAAGAATTGTATCTTCAAGACACTGGTTTCTTTGGAATTGTACCAGAATCTATAAGCAACCTACATCGTTTGACATACTTGGACCTTAGTGGATGCTCTTTCTCAGGCCGTATTCCAAGTTCACTCTCTAACTTGACGGAACTCATTGGCTTGGGTATAGCTTATAATGACTTCACCAGCAACGTCATTCCTTCATTGGGTAATCTTTTGGAACTCGAAATTTTAGTAGTGGTAACGAATTTGAGAAAAGACACTTGCCCAATTGGCTTGGCAAACTAATTAAGCTTAAACAATTGTATCTAAGTGAAATGAACTTATATGGTGAAATCCCATCATCGTTTTTCAACCTCACCCAATTAAGGCATATAAACCTGGGATTAAATCACTTGCAAGGATCGATTTCAAGCTCATTTTCCAACTTCAAAAGTCTTCAACATCTTCAACTACAAGCAAACAGTTTTAGTGGTAGGGTGAACTTAGACATGTTCCTAGGACTCAACAAACTTGAAGTTCTGATTATAGGTGATAATAATATATCATTAGTATCCACAAACAACTACGCCAATCGTACCTTACCACAATTGAAAGTCGTAGACCTATCATCGTGCAGCTTGAAAGAATTCCCTGCCTTTTTACGTTTCCAACATCAAATAGAGGCCTTGATCCTCCATAACAACAAATTTCATGTTTTGGTACTGTTAATGCATCTAAGATTGTTTTTGGAATTTAGTATCTTTAAGTTTTGTTTAGTTAGTATGAAGATATTTTGTAACCTTAGTTACTAAGAAAACTTAACCATGAAGAAAACTTAGTGGTTAAGAAAGTTCTACTATTAAGTAGACTTAACCTTTAAGGAAACTTACCTCCTAAGTAGCTTAGCAAGCAAGAATACTTAGAGGTGAAGTAAAACAATCTTGTTAAGTTGTGTAAGCCTATAAATAGGCATATAATGTTCAAAAGTTATATATATCAAAAAGCCTTTCAATTCTATTGTAACTCTCTCTTTCATTATCAATATATAATCTTCCAAAGTGTTGATTTATATCTAATCTTAAAAACATTAACAGTGGTATCAGAGCCCACTTCTTAAGGGGCCGTGTGATTTACTTGAGAGAAACACGAGAGGGAGTGAAACACTTGAGAATTAACTAGACATGGCATCTAGTTCAGCTGCTCTTGCAATTCCAATATTTTCTGGATTGCACTATCATATTTGGGCAGTCAAAATGAAGACGTATTTGAAGTCTCAAGGGTTATGGAAGGTTGTAGAGACTGGTGAAGATCCTCCAGCTCTTAGAGCAAATCCAACGATTGCTCAATTAAAATCTTATGAAGAAGAATTGTTGAAAAAAGACAAGGCACTTACCTGTTTGCAATCAGGACTTGCTGACCAAATTTTCACCTCCATCATGCACTTGGAGACACCAAAAGAAGTGTGGGACAAACTCCAAGAGACATATGAAGGTACTGATAGAGTAAAAGCTGTCAGATTATTAACTCTCAGAAGAGAGTTTGAATTATTGAAAATGAAAGATGATGAACTTATCAAAGATTATTCAGCAAGAATGATGGATGTGGTTAATCGAATGAGGTTACAAGGTGAAGACGTGAAAGAGCAAAAAGTAGTGGAGAAAATGATGATAAGCGTTCCTCAAAAATTTGAAGCTAAAATTTCTGCTATTGAAGAGTCTTGCGATCTTAGTGTGCTTACAATTTCTGAGCTAACAAGCAAGCTCGAAGCTCAAGAGCAGAGAGTTTCTGTAAGATCAGAAGGAAAAATTGAAGGTGCTTTTCAAGCATCTCAAAGAAATAACAAGACTGAAAGTACAAAGCAGAATACTTACAAGAGAAGAAATTTCAACAAGGGGAACAAAGGCTCTACTACCTCACAAAGTTCTTCAACATCAAAGAAATGTAATTTTCCTCCTTGTAAAATTTGTCAAAACACAAACCATCAAGAAGCCGATTGTTGGTTCAAAGATAAACCAAACTTTAAGTGCAACTTTTGCAAAAAGTTTGGGCATATTGAAAAATATTGTAGAGCAAAGAAAAATCAAGGACATTCACATCAACTTCAACAAGCAAATGTTTCAGAAGAGAACAACAAAGAAGATGAGCACTTGTTCATGGCATCACATGTTGACATATGTTCAAAGGATCTTACATGGCTAGTGGATAGTGGATGTACAAGCCATATGACTCCAGATCCTTCCTTCTTTACAAGTCTTGATACAGCAGTCAACACTAGAGTAAAGTTGGGAAATGGAGAAGTTGTTCAAGCTAAAGGAAGAGGCACTATTGCTGTTAACACAAAGCAAGGTACCAAATACATCTCTGATGTCTTGTATATTCCTGAACTTGATCAAAATTTATTAAGTGTGCCGCAAATGACGAAAAACGGCTATAGCGTGAATTTTAAAGATTCTTGTTGCTCTATTTTGAACGCTGCTGGTTCCAAAGTAGCTACGCTTGATATGGTGAATAATGGTTTCTACTTGAAGCTTGATGTTGCAAATGCTAGTGCTTTTTCTATTACGGAAGATGATAGTTTGAAATGGCATAAAAGATTTGGTCACTTCAATTATAGAACGCTCAAGCACATGCATACTACTCAGTTGGTGAATGATATGCCTGCCATCACTGAAGTTGATTCTATATGTGAAGGTTGTGAATTGGGAAAAAGTCACAGGTTGCCATTTTCAAAATATAGTGTAACAAGAGCCACACAAAAACTAGAGATTGTGCATTCTGATATTTGTGGTCCTGTGTCTACATCATCCTGCAGTGGCAACAAGTACTTTGTACTTTTCATTGATGATCATACAAGAATGTGTTGGGTTTATTTCCTTAGCAGCAAAGCTTCAGTTCTTTCAACATTCAAGAATTTCAAGAAACTTGTCGAAGTGCAAAGTGGAAATACTTTGCGTATTCTCAGAACTGACAATGGTGGAGAATACACTTCTAATGAGTTTGAAGATTTTCTTCGACAGCAAGGAGTAATACATCAGGTTACAGTTCCATACTCACCACAACAAAATGGAGTTTCTGAAAGAAAAAATAGAACTGTTATGGAGATGGCGAGATCAATGATTTATGAAAAGAAATTACCAAAAACATTTTGGGCCGAGTCTGTAGCTACATCAGTGTATTTGCTCAACCGATTAGCAACAAAAGCCGTAAGTGATAAGACTCCAATTGAAGCTTGGTCAGGTATTAAACCTTCGATCAAACACTTAAAGATTTTTGGGTCTATCTGTTATTACCATATTCCAGATGTCAAGAGGTCAAAGCTTGATGAAAAAGCTAGAAAAGGTATCTTTTTGGGTTATGCAACAGAATCAAAAGGATATAGAATTTATGATCTCATGGATAGCAAAATTGCAATAAGCAGAGATGTGATATTTGATGAAGGAGCCTATTGGGATTGGAATATGAACAAAGTTAAAAGGCATGAAGTTGGTGGTTCAAGTACACAAGATGACACGTTTATCGATGAAGTCAATGAACCAGAATTTGATATTCAAGACACAACCGACACTGATGTGTTAAGAACAAGAACACTTGCTGATGTCTACGAGTCTTGTAATGTTGTTGATATAGAGCCTGCAAGCTATACAGATGCCGTAAAACACGATGAATGGATTAAAGCCATGAAGTGTGAACTTGAAATGATCAAGAAAAATAACACTTGGAAGCTTGTTGACTTGCCAGAAGGGAAAAGTGCAATAGGTGTGAAATGGGTGTTCAGAACTAAATATCATCCTGACGGTTCAATTCACAAGCACAAAGCAAGACTAGTAGTAAAAGGGTATTCTCAAATTCCCGGTGTAGATTTCGGAGATACTTTTGCTCCGGTTGCTCGTCATGATACTATCAAGTTATTGTTAGCTGTATCTGCTCAACGTAATTTGAAAATTCACCATCTTGATGTCAAGTCTGCATTTCTCAATGGTGAACTTGAGGAGGAGATCTATGTAAACCAACCTGAAGGTTTTGAAGTAACTGGACAAGAAGAAAAGGTATACAGACTCTACAAGGCACTTTATGGTCTAAAACAAGCACCTAGAGCTTGGTATGCTAAGATCGATGCTCATTTACTAAATCATGACTTCAAGAAGAGTTCAAGTGAGTCAACTCTTTACGTAAAGAAATTCAACTCTCAAGATAAGTTAATTATCTCTCTTTACGTTGATGATTTGCTTGTGATCGGAAGCAATGATGATCTTATTATGAAGTTTAAGAAGCAAATGGAATTTGAATTTGATATGTCAGATTTAGGGCTGGTAAATTATTTTCTTGGCATGGAGATAAAACAACAGTCCGATGGTGTTCATATCTCACAAAGAAAGTATGCAAGTGATATGCTCAAAAGATTTAACATGCTTTCTTGCAAACAAGTTGCATCACCGCTTGTTTTGAATTGTAAGTTATCCAAAGATGATGGAGAAATGTTGGTTAATCCAACGCCTTACCGAAGTATTGTTGGAAGCTTATTATATTTGACAATCTCAAGACCGGACTTAGCATATGCAGCTAGCTTTCTATCTAGATTTATGAAAGCACCGTCTACTTATCATTTGGGAGCTGCAAAGAGAGTCCTAAGATACTTGAAAGGTTCTCTTGATTGCGGGATTATGTTCGAAAGAAACAAAGATGTGAAACTTGAAGGATATTCTGATAGTGATTGGGCTGGAAGCATTGATGATATGAAAAGTACTTCTGGCTATATTTTCACTCTTGGTTCGGGAGCTTTTTGTTGGAATTCAAGTAAACAAAAAGTTGTTGCACAATCTACAGCTGAAGCAGAATATATAGCAATTGCTGCTGCTGTCAATCATGCTATTTGGGTTAGAAAAATATTATCTGATTTGGAGCTAACTCAAAAAGATCCAACTATAATCTTTTGTGACAACAAGTCTGCTATTGCTATAGCAGAAAATCCTGTGCAACATGGAAGAACAAAGCACATCAACGTCAAGTATCATGCCATCCGAGAAGCTGAGAAGAATAAAGAAGTGAAGTTGAAATATTGCACATCCGAAGCTCAATTGGCAGATATGCTGACAAAGCCACTTACTGGAATGAAGCTAGATCATTTGAAGGCTCAAGTAATGATTACCAACAACAATCTTAAGGAGGAGTGTTAATGCATCTAAGATTGTTTTTGGAATTTAGTATCTTTAAGTTTTGTTTATTTAGTATGAAGATATTTTGTAACCTTAGTTACTAAGAAAACTTAACCATGAAGAAAACTTAGTGGTTAAGAAAGTTCTACTATTAAGTAGACTTAACCTTTAAGGAAACTTACCTCCTAAGTAGCTTAGCAAGCAAGAATACTTAGAGGTGAAGTAAAACAATCTTGTTAAGTTGTGTAAGCCTATAAATAGGCATATAATGTTCAAAAGTTATATATATCAAAAAGCCTTTCAATTCTATTGTAACTCTCTCTTTCATTATCAATATATAATCTTCCAAAGTGTTGATTTATATCTAATCTTAAAAACATTAACAGGTACCAGTATGGAGTTGGAACAACAGCAAAGAATCGTTGCGTATCCTGGGCCTTTCATCCAACTACATCACAGGTCAGTTTACTCGTTTTCTCCAGATTTCTACATCCAGTTTAATAACATTGTGTAATTTGGCTTAATGACTTTCTTGCCCTTTCTCATTAGCAACATAACATATAAATTTGGCTTAATGACTTTCTTGCCCTTTCTCATTAGCAACATAACATATAAATACAAATAGGCAATAATGGGCCTTAACCTAAAAGACTAAACATCAAATAATTATATCAAAGTCCGTTAATAATTAGAAATCGACGTACGAAAAAACTATTGATTTATATTAGAACAAAAATTAGTTAATCGTCTCAAACACTCTGGTAGAGAATTTAATATGCCAATAACCATAATTTGCTATTCAATTCATGCAGAAAGTACAAACACATTAAAAAAAACACACTTAATTGCTATCACTTCTTACTGTTGATTTCTCCTCTTGTTACTGAGTTGTCTCGCCCATTTATCCTTGGTCATCCTGAGTCGCTTAATGAACCGATCACTATACCTTGCATATACATGGTTCCCAATAACAATTCCAGCTACCAACCCACTTCCGAATCCCGAAAATATGATGATCCAATCAATTATTTCACTTGGAAGGAGGGACTCAGATTCATTGCTTTTTGGTGGAGGTGTTGGTGCCTTTGAATTTTGACATTCATTGGATAATGGTGTCCCACACAAACCTGGATTACCTTTGTAGGAGTTGTTCTCAAACGTATTGAACTGTTTCCCTTGAGGTATGCGGCCATCTAGATGGTTGAACGACACATTGAAGATGGCTAGAAAGCCGAGTTGCACCAATTGTTGAGGAATTTCTCCAGATAGCTCATTGTGGGAGAGATCCAAAGATTCAAGATTATGTAGGTTTCCGAACGATGGCAAGACACCGCCAATAAACTGGTTGTTGGAAAGATTAAGTGATTCAAGCCCTTGAAGATATTGGAGCGATTGTGGCATTTGTCCTTTGAAATTGTTGCATGAGAGATCAATTGCAAAGAATATGTTTAAAATGTTGGTGTACTCTGTCTTTTGACCTTTGTATGTCAAGGTCATCGAGTATGGAGTTGTATGATGGAACTGGTCTATCTCAATCTCTGATTGCATATAAGATGATTTGCCAGCAGAACCTGATTTCATTGCGCTCCATGCCTGGAAGTACTCTTCGGGCAATTGACCACTAAAACCATTGTTGGAGAGATCTATGATCCGTAACTTGGGGAAATGTGAGCTAATAGTTTTTGGACCTTGAATTGCACCATGGAATTTGTTGGATCGCAAAATGAGAACTTGTAGCCTTGGAAGAGTTCCCAGCCAAGATGGAAAGACATCATCGAAAGAGTTATCTCCAAGAGAGAGAAACTCCAAATTGGTACAATTTGCCAATGATATCGATACATGACCTGTAAATTGATTTTCGCTTAAATCGATGTTCTTTAATTGGTTTCCATGCGTAAATGCATTCATAATTGCACCATGAAAGTTGTTTCGGTGGAGATCCAAAACCAATAATGAATTGCTTAAGCTGCCGAAACAAGGAGGAAGTCTTCCACTCATGTTGTTAGAAGACAAATCTAGCACTCGAAGCAATTCCAATTCACATAGCATTGGTGATATTCTTCCTCTAAAATTATTACTTGAGACAACATAACTTTGAATAGTTTGTGGAGGAATTGGTGGCTGCCCTACAATCTTATTAAACTCGATGTTGAAATATTCCAAACGCACCCATGGGAGAGAACGAGGAAACTGACCTGTCATGTAGTTGTTTGAAAGGTCTAGGATACGCAATGTTTGTTGGCTGTTGTTCCAACTCCAGTCTGGTAACATACCATCAATTTTGTTGTTATAGAGGATCAAGACCTCAATTTTATGTTGGAAACGTAAAAAGGCAGGGAATTCTTTCAAGTCGCACGATGACAGGCCTATGAGTTCCAATTGCGGTAAGGTACCGTTGGTGTAGTTGTTGGTAGCTGCTAATGATATGTTATTGTCACCTATATGGAGAGAGTCAAGTTTGCTGAGTCCTAGGAATACGTCTAAGTTCACTCTACCACTGAAATTATTTGTTTCTACTAGAAGACTTTCAAGATTTTTGAAGTTGGAAAATGAGCTAGAAATTGGTCCTTGCAATTGATTATTTGCAAGGTATATCTCTCTCATTTGTGTGAGGTTGAAAAACCAGGATGGGATAGGACCGAAAATAGAATTCTTTGCGATTTCAAAGTCGGTAAGTTGGGTCAGGTTACCAAGAAAAGATGGAATTTCACCATATAGGTTCATTTCATTTAGATACAATTGAGTGAGCTTGTTCAGTTTGCCAAGCCAATTGGGCAATCGCCTGTTCTTAAATTGGTTACCACTAAGTTCTAAAATTTCGAGTTCTGAAAGAGTAACCAATGAAGGAAGAACGATGTTGCTGGTGAAGTCATTGTAGCCTATCCACAAGGCAACAAGTTGCGTCATGTTAGAGAGTGAACTTGGTATGTGGCCTGAGAAAGAGCACTCACCAAGGTCCAAGTATGTCAAAAGGTGTAGGTTGCTTATAGATTCTGGTATAATTCCAAAGAAACCTGTTGAAAATGTATCCAGAAGCTCAATTTTACTACTGTTTCGAAATTCAGGAAAGGAACCGGTGAGGTCGGTATTGTATGACACATTAAGAGATTTCAGGTTTGGTAAGTGAAGTATGGCCGGAGGGAATTCCTTTTGAAGCCTACAATCGTCGAGCCAGATTGACCTTAAGGATGAAAAGTTGACCAAGAAACGAGGTACCGAAGAACTGATGTCAACCTCTGAAAGATGTAGTTCTTCAAGGCGAGTTAAGTTTTGCACTAGCTTCTCAAAGCTAGGACTCTGAAGCTTCAGTAGATTCTGTGACAAATCTAACGAAGACAATTGTACCAACTCTCCGACTTCATTTGGGATCTGGCCACTAAACCCAGAACCAGAAAGATTGAGGGATTTCAACTGTTTTAAATGACCAATCTCAGATGGTATCTGAGATTCAGCAAAGTCGTTTGATGCAAGGTTGAGCGTTTGAAGATGAACAAGGCTGAAGAGGGTGGTGTTAGAAGTGATAGTGCCACGGAGAAAGCTTTCGCTCAAGTCAAGGCCGATCACATGTTTCTCGTTGCTGCACTCCACACCATCCCACAAACAACAATCAGATTGAGATGTACCACTACCATCTGATGCATTGTTTGTGATCTTCCAGAGAGCACCGAAAGATGCATGATCTTGATGATGAACGGTTTGCTTAAATCGGTACAAAGCCAGGCACTCATCATCATGGTTAAGTAACGATCCGCTGCAAGTGATCAGAAGCAATAGAAATACAAAGAAGATGTATTGGAGGAAGTTGGAATGATTCAAGTATGGAGCCATTTTACTATGAACACAAGTTTAATTTTAATCTTTTATTTTTTGGTAAAGTTTATTTATATAGGCCGCCAGTTCTTTAAAATGGGTTGGTTACTTTTGTTAAATCTTTTGAAAAATGGGTTATTTTAATAGCTATGTATATATTTCTCATTATCTCCTATATCTGTCATTGTTTGTCGATAATAACAGAGAAGACTTTGTAGAAGATGATAATAATCAGAATAAAAATCATTGTTTTATGGACCTTATTTAACTCCCCATTATCTCAACTAATGTTTTAATTAAAATCATTTTCATATTTTGATTTCTTATTTTTTGTACGGTTTAAAATAGGAATAATCAATTTCTATTTCTTTTAACTAAAATGAATCAAATACAGATGTTAGATACAATGGAGAAGTGTGAATATAAAATAACTAGCAGGAGCGAGTTGAATATGTATTTGCCTAGTACTACGAGTGATTATTCGTTGTTATGTTTGGTAAAAACTAGCAGAAGCTATAGCTAGCTGGAGTTAGAGCTTATAATAATTGAAGTTATTATTCGTTTTAAGAATTTGGTAAATTAGCTTAAGCTAGAAAATATAAAATGACATGAAAGTACATATAACTAAATAAATTAAATTAGATACATAATTAATTAAAGTTATTTTGATAATTTTATTTTTTATAACCTCCGGTTAATTCTAAAAACTACTTTGAAAAACTTATGGTTTTAATTAGCTCCAGAAATAAAGTCACTCAAGCGTAGCTTATTAATAAAAAGTAGTTGTAGCATTTAAAAACTATAAGCTTAACTCTTGAAGCTCCCATAAACTCTCACAAGCTATGATCCAAACAAACTCATTGGGTCTGTTTGGCAAAATTAGCTCAAGTTGAAGCTTATGGTAGCTGGACCTTATAATTGTTGGATCTTTTATTAATTTACGTGTTTGGGTAACGAGCTGAAACTAGAGTTAGTAAATATAAAAAGACATAAAAGGCACATATAAATAAATAAAATAAAATATAATTTACATGTTTAGCGAACTCAGTTGTCTGTATTTTTATTATTCAAATCAACTTTTCTTGTTGATTTTTTTTGTTCAAATTTGTGTTTTTTTGTTAGAATTTACTTTTTTAACAAAGATCTGGTGGTCACTGGTAACTTGTCAACGGTGGTCTGTGACTTTCAACCGATTACATTTCCGTGTGATTTTACCAATTGGGAGTTTTTTGTGCAATAAAAAATAATTGGGGGTTTTAATCGTAAAATTTGTCGAACTTGAAGGTTTTTTGTATAATAATCCCTATTATAATAACATATCATATTTTTAGTTTGTTTTTGGGGAAATACGTTAATATACTTATTTAAAATTTGTCTAACAATTTAAAAGTTATGTTGTAATCATAATTAAGTAATAATTTACTTTTGTTATATTTTAAAGACTGTTTAGAGAGAATTTAATTGTATATATGTGATTTTTTATTTTGAAATGGTCTCATATATATTTATTTATAATAATTAGATTGAAAATAAGGTCTTCAATGGATAGTGATAGAAAGAAATTGAGGATGAAGACTTCCAACAATTCCAAGTCTTTATTTGTCTTGGTGTACAAATGGCCACTAACCATTTTGTCTTGTTATACACACGGCGATTAGCCATGGTTAAGGTCAACATATCCTTGGGGAGGAAAGGAGAGGGGTCATCATCATATTTACACCTTTAATATATTAATAATATAATATATCATAATATTATAAATATTATAAAATTTAAATGGCAAATTTGTAACTTTTTTCATTTATATTCGGATTATATTTTATTCATAATAAGTTAAAATATTTTAAAAGTTACTGAAAATATACTCAAGTGTACAAAACTATTTGGATTATTGGCGACGGGTTTTCATAGTCACTTTAGCCATAATAGGTTCGAGATCTATAATTATTAGTTAAATAACCTAAAACTTCAAGTTTAATTAATTTTAACGATTTGTCACAAAAATAAATATTTATCGTTTTAGTCTTGAACTTTTGAATTTTAGGTCAATTGAGAAATCTTATTTTTAGATAAATAAAGATATATAGTAACAATTAAGCAATATACTTTTATCAGGGTTGATTCTGAATTTTTAGTTGGATGTGTTTTCTTTGAGCAAGCTTTGGAGAGCTAATTTTGGCGGCATTGTGAGTAACAGATTTATTTGCATGTATACTTATATGTGTTTATTCATATTTGTTATAATCGATTCATTGTATCATCCTAACATGTTATTATCATTTTCATGATTTTATTACACACATGCATTTATCTTACCTTCTTGTTAGAAATCCATGCATATGTGATATCGTAATTTCCCGGTATACGTACTTGTACTACGTGATTGGATTAGGCGCCGGCGCTACTGTGTGTAGGCCGAGCCGGTTAGCCTCCAGGTTGTTCGGTTAAATAGACGCCAACTCAGATGAGGGCGTGTACGATTTAATCAGGGCATAATAAAATATTGAACTTCATGCTTCATTTCTATTCATGCATATTTACATATGTACTTTTATGCTGTTAAATCTTGTTAGGGCGACGACTTACCCTGGTATGAGCAGATAAGGGTAAGGCTCCAGTATGAGGCTGTTGACTTTTGTTGACCGAGACGTTATTATTTTTATGGACTTCTGAGAGTCGGGTATAAAGGTAAAGAAATTCATTCATATTTAGAGAAACCAATTCATATGCAAACTAAAATAGACTAACTTAAATAAACGATTAAACTCAAAAACAAAGATTGAGAATAAAGGTATTACACTATGAAACAGTTAAACTATAAAAACCTTGTAAACAATCGATAAGAAACAATTAAATAACTAACCAAGAAAAAAAGGCTTTAATAAACTAAGCTCCCCTGCAGTATTTGATAAGGTACAAATAATAACAGAAGTTAAAGTAAATATAAGAGCTAAAATCAACCAATCCTTTAGCTGCAACAACTTTACACAAATATATTACAGGTAAGGGACAACCATTTAGTAATTTACGTGTAGATTTAAGCCTTCAAGTGGGAGAGCACAAGATGGCTTCATGTGAGACAGTTTTATCAATGTTTATAAGGGAGATACCCAAATCGTTTACTTCAGTTTTTTCGGTTTCTACGGTTTTCGGTTTTTCGGGTTCAATTGTTATAGTTTTTTCGGTCGGTTTTTGCTCACCCCTACCAGAGCCTCTCGCCTCTCTCCACTGCTGATTATACACATACCCATAATGGTCGAAGTTCTCTATGTTATGTCTTAGTAGTGTATTTTGTTGCGACAACAAGTTATTGTTGGTGGAGATTTCTGAATGCATTTGATTTAGTCCTGAATTCATCTGTTGCAGACCCATATTTATACTCTCATATTGCTCATCCCTACCCAGATTTAGAGGTCAAAGCGGCTATGTAAACTTGCAAATTATGCATCGACGGGTATTGACTCGAATCATGCTTTGGTGGAGGTGGTAGTTGTAACTGCTGAATCGACTCTTAATGATGCTCTCGAAGAGGAGCAGCAAGAAGATATAACTGATCAACCTTCTCAATAATGTTAGCTTTAATGTAAAAGGCTTCACGAGCACTTGTAGCTCTCTGGGGTGAGAATGTGGAATGATCTAGTCAATCGGGTAATGTACTTAATTACCACCACAGATCATGTTGGGAAAATGGTCCCGAAAACACTAATAAACTTTCACAGGATTTTGCACAGGATCGAAATAATCAAACTAATATTCTTTTATTGATCAAACTGAATTCACACTTTACAATATTGAAATAAGGTTCCTATTTATACTAGTCTAAGAGGTGCGACGAAAGGTTGCAACTCTTCATGGAACCCTTTCACGAACGGTTATGTCTTTTCGAATAGACACACCCTTTCGGTTATAACTAAGTGCTATTTTGGTCCTTGCACTTTTTATAATTACATAAACAATACAATACTTAAACTATTTACATAACAAATCCTATACTTTATGTTTTTGTCATTATTTCCAACATTCACCCCCTAATGACAAAAACAGTAATCCTTGAGCAATCTTACTCGGTGTTGATTCCTTCTTCATCTTCTTGTACTTCTTCATTATCTTTAAAATCTTGTAAACTTGAACTTGCAAATAAGAGAGTTGGTTCTAAATCTTCTTCAATCAAATTCGTCTCTTCTTGTCTTTGAAATCTTCGAGTTCCTTCACGGCAATGTGAGGCATAATGTCCATATTTATTGCAGTTGTAGCATTTTATTTTGCTGAAATATCTGGTGGATCTCTTTTCTTCATTATAATCCTTCATCGTGGGTTTTCCTTGCTTTTGACTGTTGTAATGACGTTTACGGCCAGTATTGTTGTCGTGTGTCAACAAGAGCTTGTCTAGACTTTCGGCATGCTTGTTTTTCTTGAATTTCACCCTTTCTTCAAATGTTTTCAATCTTCCAATAGTCTCATCCAGTGTCATTGTGTCTAGATCAGAGAATTGTTCGATTGATGCAACAATTTGTATAAACTTTTCTGGTACAGAATTTAGAATCTTCCATCAATTGTTGTTCCGAGGCTAGTCATCCTTGAGATAATACTTGTCAATTTTGTGGTGAATGAATCAATAGACTCTTCTTCCTCCATTTGTAGTGCTTCAAATTCTGATCTAAGAGTTTGTAGTCTTGCCTTTTGAACTTGATCTATGTCGATATTTCTAATCTTCAACGTATCCCACATTTCTTTTGCAGTTTTGCAATTTGCTACTTGTAGTATGAGATCTTCAGGTAAAGCTTGAAACGAATATGCAATCGTAGTCTTGTCTCTTTTATCATCCGGTTGAGTTTGAGGGGTAGGTTCAACCATATCCCAAAGACTATTTGCTTGTAGTATGGTTCTCATTCTAATGGACCATATGGTATAATTTGTTGAATTTAATAATGGACATTGAAAAATGGTTAAGGATCCTGGATCCTTAACTTGATTACTTTGATCACCATTTGGATTTTCTCCCATAATATTTTTCTTAAAAAAAAACTTAAACTTTTATAAAAATTTTAGAACTTTGAACACTAGTATCTTTAAAACTTTAAACTTTATAAAACTGTAAATACTTTGAATCTTAAAACCTTAAAAACTTTAAAACTTTAAAAAACTTGAAATAAAACTTTAAACTTAATAAACTTGTATATGTGTCAAACCTTGCATATACTTAAAACTTTTAAAACTTGTATGTGTGTCAAACTTTACACATATAAACACTTTAAAACTTGTATATGTGTTAAACCTCACATATACTAAAAACACTTTATAAACCACTTGTATGTGCTTCAATCCTCACACACACATTAAACTTAAAAACACTTGTATACTTAAAACTTTAAAATTATGTGCTTCAATCCTCACACACAAATTAAACTTAAAAACACTTGTATACTTAAAACTTTAAAATTATGTGCTTCAATCCTCACACACAAATTAAACTTAAAAACACTTTAATAAAACTTTTATAAGTTATAAAAACATAAACCAATAATAAATTATAAGTTACGTTATAATCTATTTTATCACGAAACCTAATTTTATTATAAGTTACGTTATAATAAAATTAAAACTAAGGTTTTTTTAATCTAATTTTATTATCTAATAATAAAATTAAAATAAGGTATTAAGAATACCTAACCTCTTTGGACTTGGGTTGATGCTTGTGGGCTGTCCGGCTGGACTCCTCCTTTTAGTGGGTCCGGTTTCTGCCTTTTGTTTCCTTTGACAAATTTGGGCTTGGTTCTTTTCTTTGAGACGTTTCTCACTGAAACGTTTGTACTGCCCCTTTTCTTTTCCCTTATGAAACGTTTTCTCTGAAACGTTGTATGCCACTGTTCTATGAACCGATGCAACCCTTAATCGCTGCCTTGATGTAACCCTTTTATTTTGAATCGTTGTAACCCCTTTTATGAGTCGGTGCAACCCTATTTACTGAATCGATGCTGTTCTTCTTCTATAACCGTTTCTGATTTTGGGCAAAAAACTAAGAACCCTAATTGTTGCCTCTATTTGATGGTGGCGGTTGGTGGTTCTACGGTGATGGTTCTGCGTTAATGGTTCTGTGTTGGTGGTTTCGCGGTGGTGGTTTTGCCCGTGGTTTTCTACGGTGGTGGATCTACCCGTGGGTTTTCTCCTTCGGCGGTGGTTCTGAGATGGAGATTCTGTCCGTGGGTATACTCCTGCGGTTGTGGCACTTTTCTGTTGAATTCTAGGGTTTACTTAATATCTATGAAATGCGATAGGGCTTACTGTTAAAAAATCGTTGCTTTGATTTTTGCCTTCGGTTCTGTGGGTTTGCCTTCTGGGAATTTTTGATTTGAAATCCGGAACAAATTTGATGAATTGGTGCCGGGTGTTTGTAGAACTAATTCACTGTTCTGCCGCCCTTGGTACTGATGATGATTCCCTTTGAATACCTTCTGGTGTAATTCGTTTGATCGGTAAATGATGAAAACCTAATGGTTTGATTAAAGCCTGGCGCTCTGATACCAAATGTTGGGAAAATGGTCCCGAAAACACTAATAAACTTTCACAGGATTTTGCACAGGATCGAAATAATCAAACTAATATTCTTTTATTGATCAAACTGAATTCACACTTTACAATATTGAAATAAGGTTCCTATTTATACTAGTCTAAGAGGTGCGACGAAAGGTTGCAACTCTTCATGGAACCCTTTCACGAACGGTTATGTCTTTTCGAATAGACACACCCTTTCGGTTATAACTAAGTGCTATTTTGGTCCTTGCACTTTTTATAATTACATAAACAATACAAAACTTAAACTATTTACATAACAAATCCTATACTTTATGTTTTTGTCATTATTTCCAACAGATCAAACTACCTCGGGCAATGTACTTACCACCACAGATCGAACTACCTCCAAATCTCCCACTTGCATGGAAAAAAATAAGATGCAACAACATATGGAACGCATAAATGATCCTCATCGTCCAGCAAATTGCACATAATCCATAAATCGAGCCTCGAGACTTTTTCTGGCCCTTGCCTTCTTTGCATTGCATCCAAAGTGATGCAACGATGAGCTAGTCGATGCAAAGGGTGCACAATCCACAACTCGTATGCAGATTTTGCTTGATAGACGTCGTTGACTATTGTAGCTCAGAACTCTTTGATAATCAAAATTAGATGGGGCCTTCTTCATTCCTCGTCTAAATAATTGCGGAAGTGTGGATGATTTGTGTCGGCCCTTGTGTATAGCCGAAGACGCGTGCATAGCAAAAGAACAGACAAGGATCGATCCTGTCCCCCTAATCTAAACTGAACCGTGTTGGCCTTCTTCATGTCAAAAGTATTTTCATTAAGAGAGTATGTTGAGAATAATTCCAAGACAAGCTCAACACACCTTAGTTAAACATATAAGAATCATTTTGCATGTGAGCTGTTATATAAATATAATTTGTAATCATATCTGTTCTAGATTGGCATCAAAAGCCAACACTATTCTTGCCCAAGTGCATCACCTCGTCTATTTATTTATAAAGCATAAGTAAAATACATGAGCAAAAGGCTATACTATACAATCTAAAACTGACACATAAAAACGAAACATGCTATTACTTATTGGAAAGGACATGATTTCTCCTCTTGTTACTGAGTGGCCTTACCAATTTGTCCTTCACCATCTCAAATCGCTCAACGAGCCAATCGCTAAACTTTGCATACACACAGGGCCGTGCCATAAAGCCTTTGATTACAAAAATTTCTAAAATCCATGATGTCGTTAAAAATAACCACATAGAGCATGGCTTAAAATAAATTCATGGTAAGTTCGGGTCAAGTGAATTGGGGATAAGAAAATCCAATTCCTTCAAAAATATTATAAACAAACAAATGCTACCTATAAAGTAGGGATAATAAGTTTCTCAAAATATAAATGTTATTTTGACCATCCAACTTTTAGATTTTTTTCGATTTAGCCATTAGACTATTTTTTATGTCGATTTAGCCACTAAACTAATTTTTGTATACATATTTATCCACTAAACTTTCTTTTTATTTATTTAGCCACTGAAAATTGTCCCGATTTGGCCACTAAACTATCATATTTTGTATCGATTTAGCCATTAGTTTTATTCATTTTCCCCAAAATAGAACATTAAACAAAGTTTACTGGTTAAATTAGGACAAAAAATAGTTTAGTGGCTAAATAGGATAAAACTAAAAGTTGGGTGGTCAAAATGGTCCTTATTCAAAAAAGAAATTGGCTGGTATTTGTGGGCTAACCTTGAAAGCATCAGCCACGTAAAGTTCACCACTTCACCAGAGTAACCTTGAAAGCCGACCACCGGTGTTAACCCAATCCACCACTGAGTCCTTCACCGTGACTCGCTTGATCCACCCATCCACACAACTCATGTAGATGATCCCTAACTTCCGGTCATAAATATTAAACAATATCTTCCGGCGCCACAATATCCTCCGGCGACAACGATTGACCCTCAGTCCCTCACCGATCTTCAGAAAATTAGAAGCTTATAACAATAAAACCTACCGGTGTAGGCTAGGTGTAGGCTAGCAGTTTTTTTTAGGCCCTAGAAGATTGGGGCCCTGTGCAAAGGCCCACCTTGCACCTGTCTTGGGCCGGGCCTGCATACACAAGGTTCCCAATAGCACTTCCAACTACCAATCCACTTCCAAATCCAGAGAATATGACGATCCAATCAATTATTTCACTTGGGAGGAGGGACTCATATGATTCATTGCTTGTTGGTGGAGGTGATGATGCCTTTGAATTTTGACATTCCTTGGAAAATGGTGTCCCACACAAACCTGGATTACCCAGGTAGGATTTGTTCTCGAATGTACTGAACTGTTTCCCTTGAGGTATGCGCCCTTCTAGATGGTTGAACGACACATTGAAGATGGCAAGGAAGCCGAGTTTCACCAATTGTTGAGGAATTTCTCCAGATAACTCATTGCAGGAGAGATCCAAAGATTCAAGATTATGTAGGTTTCCCATCGACGGCAAGACATGACCAGTAAAATGGTTGTTGGAAAGATTAAGTGATTCAAGCCCTTGAAGATCTTGGAGAGATTGTGGCAATTGTCCTTCGAAATTGTTACATGAGAGATCAATAGCAACGAATATGTTTAAAATTTTGGTGTACTTGCGCTTTTGGCCTTTGTATGTTAAGGTCACCGAATAGGGTTTCTCCGAACGAAGTACACCGAAGTATATTATAGACATCATAGGAAATGATTTGGCTGCATGAAGTGATTTCATTGCGTTCCATGTGTGGAAGTAGTTCTCAGGCAACTGACCACCAAAGCCATTGTTGGAGAGGTCTATGATCCGCAACTTGGGACAGTTTGAGCTAACAACTGTCACACCTTGAATTGCACCAAAAAATTTGTTGGAACTCAAAATGAGAACTTGTAGTTGTTGAAGAGTTCCTAGCCAAAACGGAAAGACGCCATCAAAGGAATTATCTCCAAGTGACAGAAACTCTAAATTGGTACACTTTGCCAATGATTTTGATACAGGACCAGTGAATTGATTTTCGCTCAAATCGATCTTCTGTAATAGGTTTCCATTCATAAATACATTCATCATTGTTCCTTGAAAGTTGTTTTGATGGAGATCCAAAAGCAACAATGAATTGCTTAAGCTGCCTAAACAAGGAGGAAGTGTTCCACTCATGTTGTTAGAAGACAAATCTAGCTCTTGAAGCAATTTCAGTTCACATATCACTGGTGATATTTTTCCTGTAGAATTATTATTTGAGACAACATAGGTTACAATAGTTTGTGGAGGAATTGTTGACTGTCCTACAATCAATCTTATTAAATTAGTTGTTGAAATAATCCAAACGTACCCATCGGAGAAAACTGGGAAACGGACCTGTGATGTAGTTGTTTGAAAGGGCAAGCAAACGCAATGTTTCTTTGCTGTTGTTCCAACTCCATGGTGGTACAATACCATCAATTTTGTTGCTAGAGAGATCCAAGACCTCAATTTGATGTTGCAAACGTAAAAAGGCAGGGAATTCTTTCAAGTTGCATGATGACAGGTCTATAAATTTCAACTGTGGTAAGGTACCATTGATGTAGTTTTTTGTGTTGCGAAATATGATCCATCCTCTTGTTCGATCCCTTCTCTATGTGTGAATCTCCAGAGAACATAGTTTTTATATTCACAGAAAAACAGAAACAGAGTACGTAACTATACTTTCATTAATACGAACAGAACATCATTGTTTACATTACAAACACAAATATATATAGGCTTCAAATCGCTGCTACTCTAACCGGTGTATCCTTTGCTAATCGTTGTGACCGTTTATAAACCGCTGCCCTACCTGTACGTATACAAGCCTAACACCTAATTACATGTTAGCACCTTATACTTAATAAATAATATACATAAGACCCTTTATGTTTATAATATTTACATCCAACATTTTCCCCCTAAATGTTATAAACATAACAACATTCTTCAAATGATGACATAGTCATCACTGTCTTTTGCTTTGCCTTCGTTTCCACTTGAACTGCTGTTGAGACCCATTTCTACATCTCTTGCTGCATCCTCTTCCTTCTCTTCTTTCTTCATTGCTGTCCCACTTTGGTCAGCAATTCTTTCTGCTGCAAATCTTCTTGTTGCAGTATCAATATGCATTGTCTTTGTTGCATATTTCTTCTCCCACTCACGGGCTCTCTTAGTAAACTCATAGTAACTCCGAGGGTGTAGCATGTAGGTTACATAGATCTCCTTAAGTCCATCCTCATAATAGCTTGGGAAACCAAGTGCATTTGCAATTCCTCTCCATTGCATCTTACTCGTAATCTTATCATATCCACCATTGCTCTCCACAATTTTGTATAAATCAAACATACAAACATACACTCCAAACATCTTAGGAGGTATTTCAAGTGTGGTACCGGTAACGTTCTTATGGTACCAATCCAGACTCCTTTCAAAAGCTTTCTTAAAAACATCTTTATTTTCCATTATAAGCTTGCTGTTATTGATCAAGTCCAGGAAGTTTATAAATTCATCAATTGTCTCCACTCTAAGAGAAACAACTTCCCATGTTTCCTCCTTCTTTTCTTTAGCAACACATTCAGATTTATCATTTTTCTCAAGTGTTGCAGATTTGTCTAACTCTTCAAAATAGTGAGTGAGATACCTATCTTGAAGTTTCATACCTCTTGTTTCCTCAAAAACTTCGGTTTCATCATGTTTGTCCTTGGGATCAAACATGTGTGTAAGAGTGCACTTTAAATCATCTATCTTAATCTCGAAACCTTGAAGCAATAATTGCTTCAAACTTAGGAGATTAAGGTTAATTTCAGGAACATATTGCACATAAGGGATTACATAAATTGTTTCATCTGTTTCTATCTTAATCCCTCCTACTCCATGTGCAAATATAAGATTATCTTTGTGATCCGTATGATTAACAGCAAAGTAATTCTTCAATTTCGTTAACAAGTGTTTATTTGGTGTCATATGAGTTGAGATTGTAGAATTAACGTACCATATATTGTTCCAATTTCCATGTTCGGTCCCTTTGACCAAATAATCTCCAGTGAGATAAACTTGCTCCTTGTAAATCTGCTCATACGATTTTAATTTCTCATGAACTGATGGTGATGAAGGTGTATACTCAGCTGCTGTTATCGTTGTTTTCCCTTTCCAGTCAAACTTCATGGTGCATTCCCAAACAAAATGCCCTCTTCCCTTACAATAATAACAACGGGATCTCCTCCTTTTCTACTCCAATTCTCGTTTACTGTCTTCATAATATTTCATCTGCAATTTCTCGTCTTGTAACCGTTGTAATTTCCGCTTCATCCACGAACCATCTTTGATTCCTTCGAAATCTGGTGCATAATCAGTCAATGATTCAAACCTTGGTACTCTGCGCATACCTTCTGAACGAGTTCTGCAGAGTTTCGGTTCCATCTTTGGATCAATTTCTGTTGTTGCTAACATTCTCCCAGGTTTGCTCTGATACCAATGTTGCGAAATATGATCCATCCTCTTGTTCGATTTCTTCTCTATGTGTGAATCTCCAGAGAACATAGTTTTTATATTCACAGAAAAACAGAAACAGAGTACGTAACTATACTTTCATTAATACGAACAGAACATCATTGTTTACATTACAAACACAAATATATACAGGCTTCAAATCGCTGCTACTCTAACCGGTGTATCCTTTGCTAATCGTTGTGACCGTTTATAAACCGGTGCCCTACCTGTACGTATACAAGCCTAACACCTAATTACATATTAGCATCTTATACTTAATAAATAATATACATAAGACCCTTTATGTTTATAATATTTACATCCAACATTTTGTGGCTCCTAATGATATTTCATTATCCCCTATAACGAGATATTCAAGTTCGTTGAGTCCTAGGAACAAGTCTAAGTTCACCCTGCCACTGAAACTGTTTGCTTGTAGTTGGAGATACTGAAGACTTTTAAAGTTAGAAAACGAGCTTGAAATTGGTCCTTGCAATTGATTATCTCCAAAATCTCACTTTGTTAGTTGGGTGAGGTTGAAAAACGAGGATGGGATAGGGCCAGAAAGAGAATTAGTTTCAATACTCAAGAGACCAAGTTCGGTCAAGTTCCCAAGAAATGGTGGGACTTCACCACATAGGTTCATTTCATTTAGATGCAATCGTTTAAGCTTAATCAGTTTGCCAGCCAATTGGACAAGCGTCTGTTCTCAAATTTCTTACCACTAAGATCTAAACCCTCGAGCTTCGAAAGAGAAACCAATGAAGGAACAACGTAGCCGATGAACTCACTATCAGCGATACTCAAGACAATGAGTTGAGTCATGTTAGAGAGTGAGCTTGGGATGTGGCCTGAGAAAGAGCATAGACCAAGGTTCAAGTATTTCAAATGCTGTAGGTTGCACATAGATTCTGGTACACTTCCAAAGAAACCTGTTGAATAAAGAGACAATTTCTCAAGTAAGCTGTTGTTTCGAAATTCAGGCAAGGAACCGGTGAGATTGGTATTGTTCGACACAAGAAGAGATTTCAGCTTTGGTAAGTGAAATATGGCCCGAGGGAACTCATTTTGAAGCCCGCACTGTCTGAGGTGTATTGACCTCAAGGATGAAAAGTTGGCCAAGAAACGAGGTACCGAAGAACGGATGTCAACCTCAGAAAGATCAAGTTCTTCGAGTCGAGTTAAGTTTTGCATTAGCTTCTCAAAGGTAGGACTTTGAAGCTTTAGTGGATTCAATGACAAGTGTAAAGAAGACAATTGTATCAACTCTCTGACTTCATTTGGGATCTGGCCACTAAACCCAGAACCTGAGAGATTGAGGCTTTTCAACTGTTTTAGACGACCAATCTCGGCCGGTATTTGAGATCCAGCAAAGTCGTTCCATGCGAGATTGAGAGATTGAAGATGAACAAGGCTGAAGAGGGTGCTGTTGGAAGTGACAGTGCCATGGAGAAAGCTTCCACTCAAGTCAAGGCCGACCAAATGTTCCTCGTTAAGTTGCTGCATTCCACACCATCCCACAAACAACAATCAGATTGATAAGATCTAACATTATTATCTGATGCATTGGTTGTGATCTTCCAAGAGTCAAAAGGAGAACCGAAAGATGCATGATTTTGATGAAGAATGGTTTGTGTTAAATTACATAGTTGTATAGTGTAGGGTTCCTTTGTGTAAATATTGTATCTTTATATTGAGAGCTAATGCAATGCATTCCCTACGGGGTTTACACAATAACATGGTATCCACAGTCATCTTCAACTCCCTACCAACTGCAATCGTCTCCGAGCTCGAATGCACATGGTCAGCATCTTCAGCAACCATCCTTTGGTCTTCAGCAACCTTCCTTTGGTGGCCATGCTACCTCTGGGCCACCACATTTCACAGACCTAACATCAATATTTCAGTCGATGTCTGTTCAGCAAGCTCAAGACCCGAACTTCTACATGGATTCAGGTGCTAGTTCTCACATGTCATTCAACCAAGGTAACATTCATTCTCTAACTCCTTGTAATTCGAAATCTATTATGGTTGGTAACGGTGCTGTACTTCCGGTTAATGCTACGGGTCACTCTTTTTTTCCTTTCTCTAACAATAGACTCAAGTTAAACAATATTCTTATTTCAAACCACATGGTCAAAAACCTCATTTCTGTTCGTCAATTTACTACTGATAACTCTGTTTCTGTTGAATTTGACCCTTTTGGTTTCTCTGTGAAGGATCTTGAAACAGGTCACGTCATCCAACGATGTGATAGTATGGGCGATCTCTATCCTATTCTTCCGTCCGTTTCCTCGCAAGCCTCTGCCTTTGTCTCCACGGTTTCCGCTTCCACCTGGCACCGACGTCTAGGTCATCCGGGCCCGTCTATTTTATCTTTTTTAAAAAATCGTAATTTTATTTCATGTTCTACGAATAATGTACCAATGTGTCATGCATGTCAGCTTGGCAAACATTGTCGTTTACCCTTTTCTTCTTCTACTTCAAAAACTTCTATGTTATTTGAATTAGTTCATTCTGATTTGTGGACAGCTCCGGTTTTGAGTAATAGCGGCTTTAAATATTATATATTGTTTCTGGATGATTTCTCACACTTTTTGTGGGTTTTTCCTTTACGTGCAAAAAATGATGTCTTTAAAACTTTCTGTCAGTTTCGAGCCTATATTAATAATCAATTTAAAACTGATATAAAAAGTTTTCAATGTGATAATGGGCGTGAATATGATAATAAAGCTTTTCACCAACTTTTCCAAACTACTGGAATACAATTTCGTTTTTCGTGTCCATACACGTCTCAACAAAACGGCAAAGCTGAAAGATCTATTCGCACCATTAATAACATCATTCGCACATCCTTGATTGAAGCACGCCTACCCACTTCTTTTTGGGTTGAGTCCCTACTTAATGCTGTTCACACTCTAAACCTTCTTCCCACCACAACTCTTCAATTCAAAACCCCATTTGAACTTCTGTTCGGATTCTTCCCTTCCTACAATCACCTTCGTGTGTTCGGCTGCTTATGCTACCCCAACACATCTTCTACTGCTCCTCACAAGCTTTCTCCTCGATCATCTGCCTGCGCTTACCTAGGTCCCTCACCGGATCATCGTGGGTATCGATGTCTCGACTTGACTACACAGACTGTGATTACCTCTCGTCATGTCATCTTTGACGAGACACACTTTCCGTTTGCCGATTTTCACTCCCCTCCTTCGACTGCGGAATTTGACTCGTTCATTGACGAAACTCCTATTCCTCTCTCCTCCCTCACCCCTTTGCCCAACCCGACTGTCTCTCCACCACCCTCTACTGGATCGACTCAGTCATCCCCCACCACTTCCTCTACGGCTCCTAATACATCCGCCTCGGAGGATTCTTCTTCCCCATCCCCGCCCCATCCATCTCATCCTATGGTTACTAGGTCCCAAACTGGTCACCTAAAACCGCGTCAAATTCTTAATCTCTCTGCCACTTCTGACATCTCTTTAATTCCTCGTTCTACAGCTCAAGCCATTAGAGATCCAAATTGGAAATCAGCTATGGATGCTGAAATGTCAGCTCTTTTATCCAACAAAACATGGGTTCTTGTTCCTCCTCCTTCGGGTGTTAACATTGTCGGATGTCGATGGCTATATAGACACAAACTTGACAGTACTGGCAAGCTTAATCGGTACAAGGGTCGCCTTGTAGCTCAAGGGTTTTCCCAACAACCAGGCCTCGATTTTGATGAAACCTTTAGCCCTGTTGTCAAACATGTCACCATCCGCACTGTTCTTAGTATTGCTATATCCCGTCAGTGGCCCATTCACCAACTTGATGTCAAAAACGCGTTTCTAAATGGTGATCTGACCGAAGAGGTCTATATGAAACAGCCTCCTGGCTATGTTCATCCTCAGTTTCCTAATCATGTTTGTCGGCTTCTTAAGGCTCTTTATGGTCTAAAACAGGCACCACGAGCCTGGTATCATCGATTTGCCGCTTATATAACTTCCATTGGCTTCATTAGTAGCAAATCTGATCCCTCCCTGTTCACTTTTCACAGTCATGCTGATTTCATCTTTCTGCTCTTATATGTTGATGATATCATCTTGACTGCCTCGTCTCCATCTCTCGTGGCCAAAGTCATCTCCCGACTCTCGTCTGAGTTTGCTATGACTGATCTTGGTCCCCTCTCCTACTTTCTTGGTGTTGTTGCCAAACGCGACTCTTCCGGTTTGTCACTATCTCAAACTGCATTTGCTCGTGAAATCCTTGATCGTGCTGAGATGTCTTCTTGCAACCCCTGTTCCACTCCCGCGGACACTAAGGCCAAACTGTCCTCAGCAGGTCAACCTGTCCCGGATCCCTCTCTATATCGAAGTCTAGCCGGTGCGTTACAATATCTCACAATCACGCGTCCAGATATTACTTATGCGGTTCAACAGATCTGTCTATACATGCATGATCCTCGTGAACATCATCTCAACGCCTTAAAACGCATCCTTCGTTATGTTCAGGGAACTCTATCCTATGGTCTTCGTCTTCGTCCATCGGTAGTTGATCGTTTGGTCTCTTACACTGATGCTGACTGGGCCGGCTGTCCTGAGACACGCCGGTCCACTTTTGGATTTTGTGTTTTCCTTGGTGACAATCTTATCTCTTGGTCGTCCAAGCGTCAACCTGTTGTTTCTCGCTCCAGTGCTGAAGCCGAGTACAGAGGTGTGGCAAATGTTGTTGCTGAGGACGCTTGGATTCGTAATCTCCTCCTTGAACTTCGTTGTCCGTTAAACCGTGCCACCGTTGTTTTTTGTGATAATGTGAGTGCCATGTATCTAGCATCTAACCCAGTACAGCACCAGCGTACCAAACATGTGGAAATCGATTTACATTTTGTTAGGGAACGTGTTGCTCTTGGTCATGTTCGTGTGTTACATGTACCTTCCGCTTATCAGTTCGCAGATATTTTTACAAAAGGTTTACCTACACAATTATTTTTAGATTTCAGAACCAGTTTGAACGTTTGTGAAACGCACGCTCCAACTGCGGGGGTGTGTTAAATTACATAGTTGTATAGTGTAGGGTTCCTTTGTGTAAATATTGTATCTTTATATTGAGAGCTAATGCAATGCATTCCCTACGGGGTTTACACAATAACAGTTTGCTTAAATTGGTACAAAGCCAAACATTCATCATCATGGCTTAATAATGATCCATTAGCGGTGCATTTGATTATTGTGAGCAACAAAAATACAAAGAAGATGGTTTGGAGGAAGTGGGATTGATTCAAGTATGGAGCCATTTAATTAGAATAAATTAATTAGAAGTTTAATATTAATGTTTTCTGTGGGTGAATATATGTATATATAGGCCATGGAAGAGGAGGATGTTTAAGATGACGTACCATAGCAAGATAAGAAATGAATATATGATCGATGATAGAGGATGATCAGTTCTCAAGGTGTGGCTATGGTGATGCCTAGCAAATTTCCAAAATTGAGTTCCTATTATAAAGTTGCCGGTTACGTGGCTTTTCAAGGGAATTGACACCGACACTGACACTGCACTTAAAATCATACATAAGTAGTTTTTGTATATCGCTTACTAGTAAGCGGTTAATCTATTTTGTAAAAAACCTTCAAAGTATAAAACTTTTTCGATTAAGTCCTCCATTCATATTTTAATTTTTATTATTATTATCATTATTATTATTATAAATTATTATTGAACATTTTTTAATTACATAAAAATTATATATTTACGATAGAAAACTTTTAAAACCATTTAAGATATTCACTTTTTCATTTTAATATTTATAACTTTATCAAATTATTTATTTATTTTTTAAATAAATTATAGATGCATATATAAAACACAAAATTTTATTTATTTGTGCATAAATTTTCGTCTTAATGCATGCACACAAGTTTGTGCATACAAAGACGTATTTATGGACAAATGATATTTTGTATTTTATGTATCAGCAAAAGTTTTTTTTAATTTACATCGATTAAAATCTAAAAACAAATTGAATAAAAAATAAAATCTTAAATTGGTTTCATGGTTTTCCATGAAAATTAGCTAGGTTGTCTTTTAAAAATCTTCCTGTAATACGAATTCATATGTTTAACAAAGAATTTGGAATTAACTCTATAAAATGAACCCAAAAAAATAACAATATTATTGTTGTAGGGTTAAAAGATGACAACAATTAAAATAATTATGGAAGACCATAAACAAAAAAATACTTGAAAGTTGAAAAGTTCTAGGTCACATTTGGTTTGCGGAATAGAATTGAAGGAAATGAAATTCAAAATAGCTTGTTTAGATATTTTGTTAACAAAGATAAAGAGTTAAATTTTAATTAGACATCAAATTCTTTGTTTATAAAAATTTAACATTCGTTTCAACTAAAACATAAATTTGATTTCAAACCATACATGAATTAGATGTCAACATATATCATTAACAAATACCAAAATTATCTTTTACCATCATCATCAATTAAACACATTAACAACTAAAATTTCTATTACAATTTTTTCGAATTCCATTCCGTGACAACTAAATTTCAGTTTCATTTTTTTTCAAATTTCATTTAATAACGCCTCAAAGAAGGTTTTTTTTTTGGCCGAGATTAAATGACAAAATAGTTTTCCATAACCAACGATATGAAGCGGGAACCGATCAAAATGAGAAAATGCACGTCTCGGATCTCGCTAATTGAATGCAACTCATCATCATAGTGTGTGGAGCCGTGATGTTGTCATCTTGAAAAATCAAAGTTTGGGTTTTGGTTGAGTCAACTGTCAACAAGTTTGAAGGTAAACCATTGCCGTCTTCTTTGATTTTACTTGTATTCAGAATAGTTTCTATGAAATAAAGGCCCGTCAGATTCCGTCCCCGCTTAAAGAAAAACGCAAGGCTTAACTGGATCACGTCAGTAGGCAGGAAAATATGCATGGATTCGAGAAAACGGTTTATAATTAATGAGTGATTAAACTAATGGTGAAATTTTATTGAGCATGACCGTTTAACCTAATAGAGTAAAATTTATACCGACTTGAAACAAATACGGATACGAAAAATGAATAAAATCAATTTGAAACATGCTGTAATAGACACAACGAAAACTTCCATAACTAAAGCAAAAAGGAGCAACAAACATCGCTGTAAATTTACCGAAGGAAGAGTCTATCAGCCCCTTTTTGGCATTCGATATACATCCCATACGAGCCTTTTTTTTTTCTGTTGGCACAAATCAGGGCATTGTTATTGTCTTTAATCTTTAATAAGTAGTAACTAGTAGAAAAGTATTGGAGTGACTTACTAAAATCATCTTTGGAATTATAGTTAAAAAAACACATTTAGTATCTTAACTAAGTGACATTTATTAAATACCTTAACTAAATTTGTCCTGTGTACAACAGAGCCAGGGCCGGCCCTGGGCCTGGTCCACCTGGGCCACCGCCCAGGGCCCAATTCAGTATAGAGGTCCAAAAAAATTTATATTTAATGTAGCCCAGCTGTCTAGTATTTGCTTATATATGTTTTGGGCAATAAAAAGCTCAAATAATGTGTTGGTTCAACTGACAATCATGTTTTTTTGGAATCCTAATGACATGGGTTTGAATCCTATTGTGTGCATTTTTATTTTATTTTATACCTCATCACTACCACTTGTATTTTCATCTACAAATATCGTCTATTTACTTTATACCAATATAATATCAATCAAATTCAATATTTATACTTCTGTTTTTCAATGAGTTTGATTTTTTTTATTTTTGTTTATCACGTGATTTATGTTATTTATTATACGACTATTAAAAATACTAATGAGATATGTACTTATTCTTAGGATGTTATTTATTTTTGACACGTATGTATACTGTTTATATTATGAATTATTTAAAATTTAAACTTTTTTTTCAATTTACTAATAAAAATATAATTTAATTTTGTATGTAACTTTTGCCCAATTTATAATCATATGAATAAAAAGTATAACATTTTTTTCAATATTATTTAATTGTAACTTTTTTATACGAATTTTGCTTATATATATAGAGGGCCCTTTTTAAATGTTTGCCCCCTGACCTAAAAAATGATAGGACCGACACTGAACAGAGCACTCGAAGTTTAGAAGTTTATCCTTTTATGGGATTTGTACAAGAAAAAAGGTCACTTTGTGAATTTTAGGGTGTTTAGTTTTAGATTTTAGAATGCAAATCATGACTCTTTAATCCCTTAAAATCAAAGGAGTTAGTGTAGGATGATAGAGAAGACAAAATGGTCGAAATAATTACATCTATCGAATATTGGTCTTTGACTTTCTGTCTGTGTGTTGCAGACTTGTAAAGTCTAGTTACTAATACCCATAATCAAAATGGTAATATATCGCCCAATTAAGTATGACGTATTTGTCTATTTGAGCTATCGGAAACAACAGTCTACAAGTCAAAATCTTGTATGATACAATGCAGATGATCTGAAACTTTCAAAAGCTAAAATAAATAGGATCAAAATTTTTCAGCCCTCTTCCCCGTGACATTAAGCCTTTCTTTGTTTTTCATTAAGAGCCTTTTATATTAAGAGCCTCTTAAAAGGCTCTGAAGTCTAAAATTCAGATCTATGATGATTTCAGATTGTTTGTTTAGTTTCAGACTTAAGAGGTTGCAACCTCTGAATTTACCTCTTAAAATTAAGAGGAAGAGAGTTGTCCGAACTAAAAATAAGAACCTCTTAATTTCAGATTTTAAGGTTTTCTCTTAATTCGGTTTTCAGACTTCAGACATTTAACCTCTTAATAAACAAATAACACTTAAGGTTCCAGTGACATGCATAAATTTCCTATGAAATAAGGTAAACATAACTTATTTGAGCCAAAGGCTTTCTTATACAAATTGAAAGTAAAACGTATACATAAAAAAGGAAATTTATTTATTACAAGAAAGTTATAAATGGAAAGCAACTATACCTTGCATATACAAATTTCCCTATCAGAATTCCAATCACTAACCCACTTCCAACTCCTGATAATATGACAATCCAATCTATTCTTTCACTCGGGAGGAGAGACTCAAATTTATTGTTTTTGGGTGGAGGTGTTGAGACCTTTGAATCTTGACATTCTTTGAATAATGGCCTTCCACACAATCCTGGATTGCCCTTGTAGGAGTTTATTTCAAATGTATTGAACTGCTTCCCTTGAGGTATGCGACCATTCAAATGATTGAACGACAGATTCAAAACTGCAAGGAAGCCAAGTTGCAACAATTGCTGAGGAATTTCTCCCGATAGAGTGTTTTGGGAGAGATCCAAAGATTCAAGGTTTGTTAGGTTACCCAACGATGGCAAGACACGACCAGTAAGATGATTGTTGGAAAGATTAAGTGATTGTAGCCCTTGAAGATCTTGGAGAGTGTGTGGGATTTGTCCTTCAAAATTGTTACAAGAGAGATCAATAACTGTGAATATGTCTAAAATCCGTCGGTAGTCTGTCTTGACTCCTTTGTTTGTTATGGTCATCGAATATCTAAATATGTTGTCAAAACCGCTGAAGACTATGTCTAAATTCAAATCAGATGATTTGCCAACATAAACTGATTTCATTGCATTCCAGATCTGGAAGTACTTCTCAGGCAATTGTCCACTAAAGCTGTTGTTGGAGAGGTCTATGATTCGTAACTTGGAGAACTGAGAGCTAACAGTTGTTGGACCATGAATTGCGCCATAAAATTTGTTGGAACGCAAAATGAGAACTTGCAGCTTGTTAAGAGTTCCCAGCCAAAACGGAAAGGTATCATCAAAGAGGTTATCGCCCAAAGAGAGAACCTCTAAATTGGTACAATTTGTCAATGATTTTGATAACTGACCTGTAAACTGATTTTCGCTCAAATCAATCCTCTTCAATTGGCTTCCATGCGTAAATGCATTCATCATTGTGCCATGAAAGTTATTCCGTTTGAGATCCAAAATGGACAACACATTGCTCAAGCTGCTTAAACACGGAGGAAGGGTTCCGGTCATGTTGTTTGAAGACAAATCTAGCAGTCGAAGAGATTTCACTTGACACATAGACGATGGTATTTCTCCTGTCAGATTATTATGTGAGACACCATAATAAATTGTGGTCTGTGGTGGAATTGGAAGCCAATCTTGCAGCTGATTATATGACATGTCAAATGCTTCCAAACGAACCCACGGGAGAAAATCAGGATGCTGATGGAATCCAGTGATGAAGTTGTGTGCAAGATCAAAAATCTGTAACGTTTCTCGGCTGTTGTTCCAAATCCACACCGGTATCATGCCTTCTATTTCATTGTGGTCAAGAAATAAGCTTTTCAATTTATTTTGGAAGCGCAAAAAGGCAGGGAACTCCCTCAGGTGACACCATGACAGTCCTAGATTTTCCAGTTCTGGGTGGGTGCCATTGGTGTAGTTGTTGGTGGCAACAAGTGATATTCTATTAACACTTAGATATAAACTCCTGAGTGTGTCGAGTCCTATGAACGTGTCTAATCTCACACTGCCGCTAAAGTTATTCTCATCTAGGCTAAGTTCTTCCAGACTTCTGAATCTGGCAAATGAGCTTGAAATTGGTCCTTGCAATTGATTTCTATGGAAGTCTATCACACTTAGTTGGGTGAGGTTCATAAAGGAGGATGGGATCTGACCAATAACAAAATTTCTTGCAATTCGGAAAATACTAAGGTTTGTGAAATTTGCAAGATATGGGGGGATTTTGTCAGATATGTTCATACGATTTACGTATAGTTCATTAAGCTTAGTTAGTCTGCCAAGCCAGTCAGGAAGATGTCCATCCTCAAATTTGTTACCACTAAGTTCTAAAACGTTGAGCTCTGAAAGACTTACTAATGAAGGAACTTGGCTCGTGAACTGATTAGTAGCTATCCCCAAGAGAGTGAGTCGTGTCAAGTTAGCGAGTCCACTTGGAATGGACCCTGAGAAACAACATCTACCAAGGTCTATGTACATCAAATGGTTTAGGTTTCTTATCGATTCTGGTACAAACCCAAAGAAACCCGTTGAATATAGATCCAGATGCTCAAGTAAGCTATTGTTTCGGATTTCAGGAAAGGAACCAGTGAGGTTGGTATTGTATGACACATCAAGAAATTTCAGCTTGGGTAGGTGAAGTATGGCAGTGGGGAATTCATTTCGGAGCCCACAATTATCAAGCATGATTGACCTCAAGGAAGAACTATTGGCTAAGATATTAGGTACCGAAGAATTAATGTCAACCTCAGAAAGATGGAGTTCTTCGAGTCTAGTTAAGTTTTGCACTAGCTTCTCGAGGCTAAGACTTTGAAGTTTTAGTGAATTCCGTGAGAGATCTAAAGAAGACAATTGTATCAACCCCACAACTTCTTTTGGGATTTGGCCACTGAACCTAGAACCTGAGAGATTGAGACTTCTCAACTGCTTTAGACGACTGATCTCAGACGGTATTTGAGATTCAGCAAAGTCGTTTGATGCAAGGTTGAGCGTCTGAAGATGAACAAGGCTGAAGAGTGTGCTGTTAGAAATTATAGGACCATAGAGAAAGCTTTCGCTCAAGTCAAGGCCGATCACATGACCCTCCACCCCCTCATTGCTGCACACCACACCATCCCACAAACAACAATCTGAAGTATTGTTAATGATCTTCCATGAGTCAAACATTTGAAACCTGAGAGATGCATAATCGTCATTAAAATTGCTTTGCTTAAATTGGTACAAAGCCAAACATTCCTCATCATGGCTTAATGATTCAGTGCATGTGATTGGAACTATCAAATATACACACAATAAGATGGTTTGTAGGAAGCTGGAATGATTAGAACAAGGAGCCATGAAGAAAAAAGATTTTGATAATTTAATTATATGTGGAATATTCTCTATATCATAGATCATTCAAATGTATAACATTTTACGATAACTAAATAATAATTGAATAAGAAATGGGTCCAGATGTCTGATGAAAAGGAGAAACAAGAACCTGCTGTGACATTTTTTCTTCCAAGGCATTTAATGTTAGGTTTGAATGAAAGACCTTATCTGTTTTACATTTTTTTTACAACATTTTTAAGGTTTTATAACAATAAGACCTTCTAGCAAGTTGCTAGAGGGTAGAATACAACTGAAATACCACTAAAATGATGACTCCTCCATAAGATTACACAACCAATTACACCACTCTATGATCTATCTTTTTTTATTTAGTTTTCCTCTAAAAAAGTTGATTGCCTTTGAACCAAACTGAACCAATTATGGGACATTGACGAGCTTGAGGGAAACACTTTTGAGTTTCGAATCTTCCATATCACCCAACATATATAGAATAAAAACCACAGCCGAGAAGGATTCTAACTACTTAATATGGAAGACTAAACCAATCTTCAGTGAAAAACCAAACAAATCAAGAATTCCCTTACTCCAAAACCCAAGTGAAACCTGGATAACTGCTTGTGTAGTAAATTACACTATTCAACTCTATCAAATTGTAAGGTTCGGGATTTTGCAATTTTTGGGTTCTCAATTCTTAGGGTTTACGTTACACACATGCACATGCACACATACACGAAGCAATCAAGAACAATAAACAAAACGAGATTTTACGTGGTTCGATCCATGATGATCTGATCTACGTCCACAGGGGCAACTAGGGTTCTTATTATTATTGAGTTGATAACGATTTACAAGTACAATGACAATATGATTAAATGATCATTGGTGCATCATGCGATGCACGTATTTGATATGCATAGGGGTATTTTAGGAAAAATAATATATCTAGTCAAATAAAATTCAATTTTATAATCAACTAGCTAAACAATAAATGCTAAATAAAATTAATTGATACACTTGCAAAATTACAAAATCTAATCAAATTCAAAAAGGATGATTTGATGTCGATGCATCTAATGTTCATCCTTCGATTCGTGATGCATCTCGGTTATTCATCCTCATTTTCGGTTTATATTTTATAATTTTCATCGTCCCAGCATCACGCATCACCAAAATAGTGATGCATCCTCATCGGATTCATCTTCAAACACGATGCATCTTCATTTGATTCATCAAAAATCATGATCATGCATCTTCATCAGATCATCTTCAAAGACGATTCATCTTTATAAACACAATGCATCAGATTCGTCCACGATTAATCTTTTGAAGTTTTCCATTAAGAAAATGTATGAAAAACGACCATACCTTTAAAACGATATCATTTCATCATCATCATCTTCGTGAAATCATCATCATCTTCATTGGAATATTCAGATTTCATCATCATCGTCGCGAAAAAACTTGATGATGGTGCAATGGGCCGGTGACGGTGGTGGTGCGATGGCCAATCACGATGGTGTGGTGGCGTCCGAGATGGAGTGGTGGCCGCCGAGAGGGAGAGATGACAATGGGTGGCCGGCCACCGACCTAGAGAAAAAGAGAGGGGAGAGAGATGAGGGTGAGGGAGAGAAAGTAGGAAGGAATAATGGGAAGGTTGTGATTTGATTTACCTTCCTAATTTAATAAGAATATAATTAATTAAATTAATTCTTTTAATTAAATTAGATTTATATTAATTATTCCAATATTGTCGTTAATGCATTTTTGGTTCCCCATGGTTCCCAATGCATCGAGGTTTTTAACCCGGCCTCCACGTCTGCAAGTAAATATGGGGGACGTGTACATTCTTAATTAGATAAGCAGAGGCAAAATTGGTAGGTTAACAGTCGCCTACCAGTCAACGGTTATAAGCATCAAAATTGCGGCCAGTTATTGAGGAAGAGATAGATGCAGTTATGCAAATAATTCAAAATTCGTCGAAAGTAAGAATGCAGCAAGGAAGACGTGTAAATTGGGGGGAAGATAAAGTTATAGGTGAAAGCACGGACGATCAATTTAGGGTGTGGGTTGAATTTATGAAAATGGAAGGAACAAGTGATGCGGATTAATGCCGTTAATCCTGTGAATGTTGGGAACGAATCACTTGGATGAAAAAATGCAAAAGGAAAACAAATAGTAGTAATTGAAGATTCTCCGAAATGCAAGTAAGTATTATTGATTTATGTTTGTCCTTAATCGACTGCAGGCCTGCAATCAAAGTGTTCTTAATATGTTTTTTATGGGGATATGTTATGTCGAAATATAAGCTTAAAAAAAGACTTCTCAACATATCCTCTAGCTGCAACAAGAGAATTAGCGATTTGAAGCAAATAATAAAATTGTGATTTTGGATTTCCAACAGACATTAAAGTCATACATATCGTTCAGACATTGAGATGATATATATATATGTTGTTTTTTAGATTTCTTTGATGCTTCAAATGAATCTCTGATAATCCTGCATATCATACTGTTATAGATGATTTAGTGGATTAGAATAAAGTTGCATTCCATAAGATTCTTACATATTGCATTTTGTGTAAAAAAAGGTACGTATTGGGTTTGCAGAATGTATTTGATGAAGGGGTTTAATGGGGTTCTTTTAGGATATAACAAAACTCCATTGCAACAGATTCAATTAATATAAGATTAGGAGCTGTTAGTTAATGCGGTTTGGCAAAATGATTGGGTTTGCTAATCTTCTGTACGCTTAATTTAGAAGCTTAAAGTATCCTAGCTGCAACACATGCATCGGTGGATGCGTAACCTAAATTTAAGAAGCACTCAACAGTGTATCCAATATAATAACATAAAAATATATAAACAATATTATCTAATTTCTATAACCCATTTGTAATTTTGTATATATATTACAGTCAACTAGTTATTTGCTCATTTACTATATGTAATATATTTATAAAATATTATTTTTTTAAAAGTACATATAAAATTAAATTAGTATATTACAATTATAAATTTTTAATAATTAAATGCTAATATTAAAACTCAATAAATAAATTATCTAAATGATATAAACTATAAAATTAAAATAAATAATATACGAATAAATAAAAATTTTACTGACTAGAACAGAAAGTTAATTTATAAGTTTTTAACTATATATATAGATTTATTAAATGTTTTAATTAATATGAAAATAAAATATCATAAATAGTTTATAGAAAATAATTAGAGTTATTAACTTTCCTTAACATTAAAATAGAAATTATGGTAATAAATTAGGCGGGAAAACGAAATTGAGATGTCACGAGAGAGTGACATGTATAGACTAGTTTATTAACCCGTGTATTACACGGATAACTTTAATAAAAAAAATTTAAAACTATATAAACTTAAAAGTAAAGATTAATATTCAAACTTTAAATACCAATGATATTTAATATATCTTATTATAACTAATTTATGTATAAATCATTTAAACAAAAAAAATAATAATCATTAATAACTTTTAAATTTGTTATTATAATTTTTATATTATTGTAATTATTAATTGAAATATCTTTTAAATATTGTTTGTTGAGATTTTGTGGCATTATATTAAAGTATCTAACCGTAATATTATCTAAAAAAATAATTTGTTTTAAAAATTTTAATTTAATCTTGAAATAATAATTAACATTTGGTATCACGAGAAGATGATTAATGACAATTTGATTACTCTTTTAATAGTATTTATAGATATAGATAGATAGATTCTCTTCTGTTTGACTATTCTAAAATCCATAGGTATTTTCAAATAATATTCAGTCCTAAAAAGTATATGGTCATGAAACAATCAATGATTTTTTTAAAAATATTTTTACCTTATTCATTAATATCTTTTTATTTGTAGGTGAACTCTTATTTATGAATGTTCCGTACATACATTGTGGTTAGATTGAGGATTTTGAAATTTTAATACGTCGAAAGTGACATAAAGTGATAAAGGAAGACGCACCCGACAAGTTCAATTAGACTTCAAAGTCTTCGGTTCGTATATATACGATGTGTATATCGCATAGCAATAGTCAACGACGTAGTCTTCGTTAGCATGATGAAGAGCACCAACATAAACATACGCAAAGATTCTGCCATGATGATGAAAAAGGAAAAGAATTGAATACCAGAGCTGTGCAAGTGTATGGTGTTTGGTGCACGGAATAGAATTCGAAGAAATTGGAATTTAAATTTGAGTTATTAATGTGGTTGATGATGAATGTAGAAGATGGTTTTTAGTATTGGTCAGAGATGTAGGTCGGATCTAATTCATGTATAAGTTGGAATTTAATTAATGTATTAGTTGGAAAAAATGTCAAATTCCTATAAATAAGGAAATTTGATAGAAAATACACAACATTTAACCATTGATATTAGTTATCAGAAATCGTAAACAAGCTAAATTTAAATTTCAATTACATCGAATTGCATCACACGAATCAAACGCCACTTAAAAAAAAATATTTATGGGAACCGCAACCTAGCATAGATGGAGAAAAAATCACTAGAAAAATTGTGTTATGTTATGTTTCGAAAAAACATCTGTTAGAAAATGTTATCAGATCATTTTAAGTAATAAAAAATTCCCATGTAGAATTAGTCATGCTTTAAAAAAAAATTTTCCCTCTGAAAATCAGAAAATGTATTAATACCTTAAAGGGAAAATTGTAAATAATGGCAATGCACTTTATTGCAACTTGCCAATTTCTATTAATGTACTTTTTTAAATTATATAGAACAATAATGCACATTTAAATTCTAAAATTATATTGAAAGGTAATGCGAATTTAAAATTCTGTATAACAAGGTTAAGTATTATTTAATTTCACGAATATGCTTTTAAAATTTATGTAAAAAGATGGCGGACATATAATTTTTTCTATAAAAAGAAAATGTACTAGTAAATTTCACTAAAAACCGTCATTTTTTGGGCATAAGAGGAAATCTTTTTTAATTTTACTGACAATTTTCACAATACTTTAACGTTTTTAGCAACTAAAACTTTAAATTTTATATTTTTTGAATTGTTTTGACAATACGTTACATGTATATGTAATACTAGTCTATTAACTCATGTAACATTTATATGGGATGATTTCAGAAAGTAATTAATAAATAAAAATATTACAAATAATATGGTAACTCTCATATCTATGTATGTGTATATACGTATGTGTGTGTGTGTATAAAGAGAGAGAGCCAGAGACACTACAAAAAACTGGGGTATCAGCGACAAATTTTTTCGTCGCTATTGTGTTTCAGCTACGGATTTGCGACGGATTGATCTGTCGTTAAAACCCTTGTCGCTAATTTTAGAGGGTGTTATTTGGTTTTGCGTTATTAACCAGATTATTAGCTTATTACGTTACAATAACACAAATAATTAATTCTACCACACTTTTTCATAAGTTAAAAAATGTAGCTTATTTGCTTAATAAGTGATTATTTGATCATTTTACAAGTAAAAACGCAAATCCAAACACTTTAAAAACTGATTATTTGATAATTATGATATCAAACAGCAGAAGCTAAACCAAACACTACATTTCCTGCAGCACTTTTTGTTACAGCTATTATCTGATTATTAGTTTCCAAAACGCTACAGCACTTTTTCAAACGCAAATCCAAACACCCTCTTAATTTAGCGACGGATCAACGACGTAATACAATTAACGACGGATCAATGACTGAATAGTGACGGCAAGACAACGACGGACCAATCAGCGATGGATTAACGACGGACGTGTTAGTGACGGATTTATCAGCGACGGACCAATCAACGTCGGATACACTATTGATGGGTGGGGTTCAAGTAGGGACGGATACACTATTGATGGGTGGGTTTTATTTTAGTATTATATACTAGGTTATAACCCATGTAAATACATGAGTTAATTTAAAAAAAAAATTAAAATTAACATTTCTAAAGATATATAAAATTAAAATTAAAGTTTTAGTTAATTTAATATTAAATTATGTAGTTTAAATTTGAATTAGTTTATTTAAATTGAATTTTAAATTAGATTTTAATATGATAAGTAAAAAGAGTTTGTAACACGTGTTAATTTAAAGAATGCTGGCATGTGACGATTATTTATTTATATTATAGATTTATAGACGCTTAAAAAAGTGTGGACCACTTGTAAAGATATATAGAATTATTACTTTATATTGCCTCCTATTAAAAGTTGTTGAAAGAAAAAATAAATTATATCAAATTGTAGGTAAAATAAATCAGTGATAATAATATTTTAAATTTAAATTTACATAAAAACATTATATAATAAAAATTATTGAGAAATTATAATGTTAATTATAGAATAAATAATTTTATGAATTATTTACGTGTGAAATCTTGTTATAAATATTAAAATGTAATTAAAAAAATATGAGAATAGAATTTATTACCTCAAATTAGAAGATGGAGAGAATTTAGGTGAAATATTCTTAGTTAGTTATATAATTTTATCTAATTATTAAATCAAAGTTAATTATATTTAAAAATAGGTAATTAAAATACACATGTCAATAGATAAAGATGACAAGTGGCAAAATAATAAAATGACAAATGTCATTTTAGTTACTTGTATGATAGTATTTATAGATTACAAATGTAGTCAAAAAATTTTCGACCCAATGATTTTTAATGTTCGACACTCATATCTTAGTTATCTTTTATTAAATTTACATATCAAAAGATTCTTTTAAAATATCTAAGAAAAATGTACTAACATTAAAAGTTTGTTACCTATATAGGAAATATTTAAAATATACATAAACTTGTATAAGGTCTTGATAATTTATTGGGTTCTTTTTAGTGTTATCAACTTTGTGTTATGGTAAATCTTATGAAACTTTGACCTTTTTTCATATCTTATTTATTATTGTTTAACTATTTTAATTTATTATCAAATGTAAAATACTAGATTAATAAATTGTTATTTGTTTAACACTAATTTTTTAAGTTAAAATGTAAGATATATTAATAGATTGTTGTTTTGGTAACTTTCTTTTCAAAAATTGGTCCATACTGTAGATCCGAAAAAAAATTACTTTCAGACGATGATGTAATAACTCGTTTTCAAAATATAAAAACACGTAAAAGACAACTGTGGAATCTAATTTCTTTTAGTTTGTAACGATTAATATCATTGTAACTTTTACTTAGTTATTTTTTATTTAATCAATATGAACCGACCCGAATTTTCAAGGTCTGAAAATTTTCAAATGACCACAAACACTCGTACTCTTGTGGCATTGTTAATTTTTACCTCTATAAAAAAGTTTTTAGATCCATCACTTTCAAGTGAGTACCACTTATTATGAAGGAACCACTCTTAAAAATATTTTTTTAAAATTTTTTTTCATAAAATTTTTTTAATTAACATTGCAATGATGATCGAAATATAATTTTGCGCATATTCACACATTTTAAGTGCATGAAATCATGTATCACATAAATGTATGTTCACTTATATGTAATTTTGGGTAAATGTATGTTCAGATTATTCTAATGAGTTAGAATATGTGAGTGGTACTCTCTCAAACCTATTCTATGTGTGAGAGTGTAGTGGGGTTCAAAAGAGAATTATAATGTATCGAGAAACCAAATGAGAACCACAAATTTATTATAATCCCGCGTGATGCATCAAAAGAGTCATTCGTGATACATTACCTTACCTGATCTAATGGTTATAAAGCGGTTCTCTAATGCATTATAGTTCTCCCTTGAACCCTCATACATACATACACACATACACACACATGTGTATAGGGATAGGACCCATTGAGGCTTGAGAACCATTTTATTATGACCACCAAGAATGAACCAATGACCAGGGCTGGCCCTGAGGAGGGGGGCTGAATGGGCTACCGCCCAGGGTATCAAACCATGACACGATTTTGCAGTCCAATAAGTAATGTATAAGACGTACTCATGTATTTTTTTAATTTTTCAGCTCAATAAATAATCAAAACTCTTTAAAAAATAGTGTGTTGTATTTTTAAAGAGACATTATATTTTTATCTTGGTCAAAAGCATTTAAAAAATAGTATGTTGTATTTTGAATTTTTTTTTAAAAGACATTTTTTTCCCTCAATATCGGCATTAAAATACTCAATATCGGCCCTGCCAATGACTCAACGACAAGTAAGCAACATTTGACCAAGGTCGGCCCGCTGGGGGGGGGGGGGCGGTGTGTGTGTGTGTGTGTGTGAACTAGGCCTCAACCTAGGGCAGCAACTTGAAAGGGCCATAATAATTTTTTCAGTCCAATAGATAGGTTAGGTCCAATGCTCCATTTACAAAAAAATAAAAAAACCACACAGAGGAAGGAGATGGAAAGACAGAAGATATGGGCACGCAGACGAGGGAGACAGAGAGACGGAATATATGAATTTCTATTGATTTAATGCAACTTTGAGAGCTCTGCAAAAATGGCCTATACGTATGATATACACCACCGCCTCTTTGTTCTTCACACCGCCTGAACCCGCCGACGACATTTCCCTTCTCCTCTGTCAAATTCTCTTTAAAACCTGATAGACCCACTCGTATGAGTACCAAAAATAACCCAACACACACTATATAGATAGGGTATGTAACACCCCGATCCCGACTGGACCGGCGATGTTAATAAACTACCTCATCTAACGAAAGCAAACTAAACAATTCATTAAACTTCCAAATCTTAACAAAAATTCCAACAGATCTCAAATAACAAAATAAAGCAAAACTAACTTAATTAACGTTCACGATCTTTACTTATTAAAGCAATATGAAATATCTATCATAATTCTAATCCTCCAATAGTCAACTCTCAGCACACTGCCCATCATCAACCCTGAGTACCTGCCGGAAGAAAGAACACAGCATGAGCCAAACGCCCAGTACGGAGATCGATTACAAGTGCAACGAATACGAATTCAAAGACTAAGGAATGTTTTGAAAATAAGTTCTTTAAAAGGAAAGCTTTGAAAATGGTTTTTCTTTAAAACATAAATATCCACCTCCACACCAGATCAAACAAGGAATATAATGGCTGAAGCAACAAAGGGTTGGGTTATTTTTACCGAGCGTCCTAATATCAAATACAACAACCATTCTCACAATCACTCATATCACTCAAGACTACACTGAGAGGCCACCTCAGTGCATCTGGCCGGAAGGGGTGTATGGCATTACACCTTACTTCCGCAAAACTCATAACATAGCCTAGGATGCATCCATACGCCTCCCTGAAATAATCAACAGCTCATTTCCCGAGCTAACATGATCTCCATCGATCATAAACATAATCTCAATCAATCATTCAATCATGAATCGCAAACAAAAGGGAGACGCCGTAACCGATCACACTGTTACGGAAGTGTCATGCCATTGGTGCCGCAATGGCATGCCTGTGGTACCTCCACAGGTAGTTCACTCGGTAATCCTAGCTCCTGTCTAACTTCTAGGGTTCAAGCATAACAACAAGGCCCGAATAACATTTCAAAATTTATAATCCTTTCAATACAAAAAGGGCCACATTTCACAAGACATTATCACATTCACAAAAGCCATGAAAATAACTGTTTTCCAAATATGTTTTCTTTTCGCAAATATTTTACGAGCGTTTTAAAAACGATATTTGCTTTTGAAAGAAACTGACACGAGATATAAAAATTCGACTGTCAAGTATTAGCATGCAATTCACACAACGAACAACTCAAGAGTAACGCTGAAAGAAGTACGGGATCCGAACCTTAATAGCAGCTCCGCAAAACCACGACGACAGATTTAATCCGCTACGAAATCGATTCGATCTATAAGAATGAACTTAAATTAGAACTCAGCTAGGTTGGTCTTCTAACTACCCAATCCACTATCTTAATACATACTTTTATTAATAATAATTATTAAGTTCGGTTCGCAAATATTGTTGGTTCAACTTAAAATATTTCATTAACCTTTATTAATCAAATCGGTGTTCCAATAATTAATTATGTAATTTATCTATACCTTAGTCGGTATTCAGCTACTTATAATTTTAGTGTATTTATTTTAATCTCAATTGAACATTTAAATTAACTTATAAGTGAACCTTAATTTAATACTAAGTCATCAATATAATTTATTCCATTTTAATCCTTTAATAACTAATAATAACATTTAATTGATATTAATCGTAAATATAACCGTGAATAATTAATTGATTTGTTACCCGTTAATTATTTTATTTAGGATGAGTTCCAAAATATATTTTAGGTTTACTAAAAGATTTAAAACCAATTTTTAGTTAATATGAATAATGATCTTGTAAGAATTTAAATATAAAACAGAAATTAGATTTATTTAATATTATATATATTTGGTTAATTATTTAGGTTACGGGTCGGGTCGGATCCATAACCCATGACCCAATTCTTTTTCCCATCTCCCCTTATTTCCCTACATTTTCGGTACACACACCACACCCACACATCTCATATTCACACCCTTCTCTCAACTCTCTCTCTCTTCTTTCTCTCTCTACTCCATTCTCTCTCTGCTCTCTGTTCCGGCCGGCGACCGCCGTCGCTCACCGGCGACCACCACCAACCCTCGGCAGCATCGACTCCTCTCTGCTCTCCTCTCCCTCATCTCTCACTCCCACTCTCGCTCGCCTCCCTCGCTCTCGCTAACCCCAACGGCAGCAGCAACCCCAACGTCGCCGCCGCCGCACAACAACACCACGACGCCACCCATCGCTCGATCTCTCGGCTCACACACTCACCTCTCTACGGCCGCCGCTGACCAGGACCATTGCGGTCGTCCCTGGTGCGGCGCCGCCGGTCTCGAACCACCACCATCACCGCCGCTCAAAACCCGGATATTAGGTTTGTTTCTTATCTTTTATTTACGTATAAATCTAGTTTTAATTTCTTGATTTGCTACACAATTTTCAGATACCAAATATTATTTTTTTTTACAACTTAACAAGAACATGATAACTTAGTATGGTTTGTTACCTCGGATTTGCAGAAAACGAGAATGATTGCTTGGTTTTCCTCCGGTCTTCTCCCACAGTAGCCGACGGGTTCTTGCACCTCTTTTTCAGAGTTGGTAATTAGGGTTTAGGGTTTGGAATTAAGGTTATTGGTTTATAAATATTAGTTTAACCCTAATTACTAGATCGGGTTTGGGCTCACTAGTTACAGTTTACTGATTATTAATTAGGCCCATTTAGTTTAATTATATTTATCTGAGTTGTATAATTTATCACTTAGGTCCTTTCAGTTTTATTTAATATAACATGTGTTGTTACATTATTATTAGGATTTAATAATTGTCATTAAGATATTATTGTCATTATTATTTTTAGTTATTAATATGGTCATTAAATTCGGGTTATTATAACACCTACCACTTAAAATGATTTCGTCCCCGAAATCTCCAATTATTAAATTCGGGTTATTATAACACCTACCACTTAAAAATGATTTCGTCCCCGAAATCGCCAAAAGTAAAAGTCACGCTGTTTCGACCGCCGATAACTTTATTAGGTTTAGTATTATGTTTTAGATTAGTTGTGTGTTTTTAAATTTTAAGTGTTTTAAATTTTACGGTTATTACAACTTACCCCACTTAAAAAGGATTCCGTCCTCGGAATCAGCTAAAGAAACTAAGAGATAACTAAATTATCGAAGAGATAAAGTTAACGCTCTCTGACCGACTTGCAACTGACGGCACCTTGACTTCAAATCAATCTTCTCATATCCATGGCCGAAATAATACTACTAGGTCGAAACCCGATAGACACAATTAGGATCTTTGAGATCACCGAAGATAACGCGCATAGACATAGGATGTAAACGAACAGTAAAAACATGATTCTCGACAGATGACGGACAATCAAGACAACACAATCAATAAGCACATAATTCCCCAAGAGAGTAGAGATAGAAACCAAACCAACACGCTGATCAAAAGACGAAGAGATCATAGAATGCGTAGAATCTGAATCGAATAACACATGAGCCTCTCGGCCCGACAAGGAAAATTAACTCAGTATCGTACCTGGAGCGTTTGCATCCTGATGCTCGGTGATGGCGAAAACTCTACCGACATTCCCTCTCTGGTTACCAGTACCCGCCTGCTGATTATTATTAACTTGTTGCTGATTATTCCCTGCATTATCCTGCTGGTTATTAGCACGTTGATTTCCCCTCGCATTCCCATGCTGATCATTCTTTGGTTGCGCTGTACAAGTCCTAGCAATGTGCCCCTGCTGACCACAGTTGAAACAAGCTCTGGCCTCCCAATAACAAGGCCTTCCGGGATGAAATGTTCCACATCCATTACACGCAGCAATCATAGCCTGGCTATTATTCGTTTGCTCCGATCCGGTAAGTCTAAACATATCGGGCACCGGCAATCGGTTATCAGCTCCATGCTGAAATCCCCTGTTTCTATTCCCATCATTCTGTCCTGACTGAAACCTGACATTACGGTCTGAACCCTGTCCGCGGTTTTCCTCTCGACCCCTCTTTCGGTCACCTCCCTTATTAGCACGAAAGTCTGCCCTCTCCATTTCCACGGTTTTTGCTGCATCAGCCGCATCCGAGATCTTTTCGTATTTCCTGTCGACTATTTGCCGGCGAATCTCATACCGCAGCCCCCATACGAACTTGTGAGCTTGCTGCTTCGCGGTTCCAGCCGTAGCGCCAACAATTCCCGCAACTCGCACAAATCGCTCCATATAGGCACTCACATCCTCGTCATTTTCCTGATGGATATTCGCATACTCTCTTTCGCATGCTTGGATATCGACCGCTGGGAAATACTGCTGGTAAAACATCTCCAAGAAATCTCTCCAGGACAAGGATTCCAGGAAACCATCACCCTCTACCTCCTTCATGGCTTTTGTGAATGTGATAATGTCTTGTGAAATGTGGCCCTTTTTGTATTGAAAGGATTATAAATTTTGAAATGTTATTCGGGCCTTGTTGTTATGCTTGAACCCTAGAAGTTAGACAGGAGCTAGGATTACCGAGTGAACTACCTGTGGAGGTACCACAGGCATGCCATTGCGGCACCAATGGCATGACACTTCCGTAACAGTGTGATCGGTTACGGCGTCTCCCTTTTGTTTGCGATTCATGATTGAATGATTGATTGAGATTATGTTTATGATCGATGGAGATCATGTTAGCTCGGGAAATGAGCTGTTGATTATTTCAGGGAGGCGTATGGATGCATCCTAGGCTATGTTATGAGTTTTGCGGAAGTAAGGTGTAATGCCATACACCCCTTCCGGCCAGATGCAATGAGGTGGCCTCTCAGTGTAGTCTTGAGTGATATGAGTGATTGTGAGAATGGTTGTTGTATTTGATATTAGGACGCTCGGTAAAAATAACCCAACCCTTTGTTGCTTCAGCCATTATATTCCTTGTTTGATCTGGTGTGGAGGTGGATATTTATGTTTTAAAGAAAAACCATTTTCAAAGCTTTCCTTTTAAAGAACTTATTTTCAAAACATTCCTTAGTCTTTGAATTCGTATTCGTTGCACTTGTAATCGATCTCCGTACTGGGCGTTTGGCTCATGCTGTGTTCTTTCTTCCGGCAGGTACTCAGGGTTGATGATGGGCAGTGTGCTGAGAGTTGACTATTGGAGGATTAGAATTATGATAGATATTTCATATTGCTTTAATAAGTAAAGATCGTGAACGTTAATTAAGTTAGTTTTGCTTTATTTTGTTATTTGAGATCTATTGGAATTTTTGTTAAGATTTGGAAGTTTAATGAATTGTTTAGTTTGCTTTCGTTAGATGAGGTAGTTTATTAACATCGCCGGTCCAGTCGGGATCGGGGTGTTACAGTTGGTATCAGAGACAGGTTTGCGATTCCTTAGTAAGCAATAGACTTTGGCCTGTGAGATTGGGTAGACCATGGGTTAGGATTTTATTTGTCAATTCCATACTCTTTCGTTCTTTGAGATGATCATCGCGATTTCTTTCGAAACTCTGTAGATGCCTCCTCGTAGATCGACTCGCGTTCCAAGGAGAAACACCCGCAACAACTGTAACACCCCGATCCCGACTGGACCGGCGATGTTAATAAACTACCTCATCTAACGAAAGCAAACTAAACAATTCATTAAACTTCCAAATCTTAACAAAAATTCCAACAGATCTCAAATAACAAAATAAAGCAAAACTAACTTAATTAACGTTCACGATCTTTACTTATTAAAGCAATATGAAATATCTATCATAATTCTAATCCTCCAATAGTCAACTCTCAGCACACTGCCCATCATCAACCCTGAGTACCTGCCGGAAGAAAGAACACAGCATGAGCCAAACGCCCAGTACGGAGATCGATTACAAGTGCAACGAATACGAATTCAAAGACTAAGGAATGTTTTGAAAATAAGTTCTTTAAAAGGAAAGCTTTGAAAATGGTTTTTCTTTAAAACATAAATATCCACCTCCACACCAGATCAAACAAGGAATATAATGGCTGAAGCAACAAAGGGTTGGGTTATTTTTACCGAGCGTCCTAATATCAAATACAACAACCATTCTCACAATCACTCATATCACTCAAGACTACACTGAGAGGCCACCTCAGTGCATCTGGCCGGAAGGGGTGTATGGCATTACACCTTACTTCCGCAAAACTCATAACATAGCCTAGGATGCATCCATACGCCTCCCTGAAATAATCAACAGCTCATTTCCCGAGCTAACATGATCTCCATCGATCATAAACATAATCTCAATCAATCATTCAATCATGAATCGCAAACAAAAGGGAGACGCCGTAACCGATCACACTGTTACGGAAGTGTCATGCCATTGGTGCCGCAATGGCATGCCTGTGGTACCTCCACAGGTAGTTCACTCGGTAATCCTAGCTCCTGTCTAACTTCTAGGGTTCAAGCATAACAACAAGGCCCGAATAACATTTCAAAATTTATAATCCTTTCAATACAAAAAGGGCCACATTTCACAAGACATTATCACATTCACAAAAGCCATGAAAATAACTGTTTTCCAAATATGTTTTCTTTTCGCAAATATTTTACGAGCGTTTTAAAAACGATATTTGCTTTTGAAAGAAACTGACACGAGATATAAAAATTCGACTGTCAAGTATTAGCATGCAATTCACACAACGAACAACTCAAGAGTAACGCTGAAAGAAGTACGGGATCCGAACCTTAATAGCAGCTCCGCAAAACCACGACGACAGATTTAATCCGCTACGAAATCGATTCGATCTATAAGAATGAACTTAAATTAGAACTCAGCTAGGTTGGTCTTCTAACTACCCAATCCACTATCTTAATACATACTTTTATTAATAATAATTATTAAGTTCGGTTCGCAAATATTGTTGGTTCAACTTAAAATATTTCATTAACCTTTATTAATCAAATCGGTGTTCCAATAATTAATTATGTAATTTATCTATACCTTAGTCGGTATTCAGCTACTTATAATTTTAGTGTATTTATTTTAATCTCAATTGAACATTTAAATTAACTTATAAGTGAACCTTAATTTAATACTAAGTCATCAATATAATTTATTCCATTTTAATCCTTTAATAACTAATAATAACATTTAATTGATATTAATCGTAAATATAACCGTGAATAATTAATTGATTTGTTACCCGTTAATTATTTTATTTAGGATGAGTTCCAAAATATATTTTAGGTTTACTAAAAGATTTAAAACCAATTTTTAGTTAATATGAATAATGATCTTGTAAGAATTTAAATATAAAACAGAAATTAGATTTATTTAATATTATATATATTTGGTTAATTATTTAGGTTACGGGTCGGGTCGGATCCATAACCCATGACCCAATTCTTTTTCCCATCTCCCCTTATTTCCCTACATTTTCGGTACACACACCACACCCACACATCTCATATTCACACCCTTCTCTCAACTCTCTCTCTCTTCTTTCTCTCTCTACTCCATTCTCTCTCTGCTCTCTGTTCCGGCCGGCGACCGCCGTCGCTCACCGGCGACCACCACCAACCCTCGGCAGCATCGACTCCTCTCTGCTCTCCTCTCCCTCATCTCTCACTCCCACTCTCGCTCGCCTCCCTCGCTCTCGCTAACCCCAACGGCAGCAGCAACCCCAACGTCGCCGCCGCCGCACAACAACACCACGACGCCACCCATCGCTCGATCTCTCGGCTCACACACTCACCTCTCTACGGCCGCCGCTGACCAGGACCATTGCGGTCGTCCCTGGTGCGGCGCCGCCGGTCTCGAACCACCACCATAACCGCCGCTCAAAACCCGGATATTAGGTTTGTTTCTTATCTTTTATTTACGTATAAATCTAGTTTTAATTTCTTGATTTGCTACGCAATTTTCAGATACCAAATATTATTTTTTTTTACAACTTAACAAGAACATGATAACTTAGTATGGTTTGTTACCTCGGATTTGCAGAAAACGAGAATGATTGCTTGGTTTTCCTCCGGTCTTCTCCCACAGTAGCCGACGGGTTCTTGCACCTCTTTTTCAGAGTTGGTAATTAGGGTTTAGGGTTTGGAATTAAGGTTATTGGTTTATAAATATTAGTTTAACCCTAATTACTAGATCGGGTTTGGGCTCACTAGTTACAGTTTACTGATTATTAATTAGGCCCATTTAGTTTAATTATATTTATCTGAGTTGTATAATTTATCACTTAGGTCCTTTCAGTTTTATTTAATATAACATGTGTTGTTACATTATTATTAGGATTTAATAATTGTCATTAAGATATTATTGTCATTATTATTTTTAGTTATTAATATGGTCATTAAATTCGGGTTATTATAACACCTACCACTTAAAATGATTTCGTCCCCGAAATCTCCAATTATTAAATTCGGGTTATTATAGGGTAAGTGGGATGGAATCCACAGGAAAAGTCAGGTTGTTAATTTAGCTTTCGAGACTGTTTGGATTGAATTTGTAATCATTTGCTTTGAATTAATAAACTACTGTTGATTGCTACTATTGCGTTTTAACACGAAAGAGTTGAATTGCAGAGTTTCAAAGATAGAATTGTCATTTAAGTTGTTTGGAGCAAAAATATGTTTGTTTGATCTTTACAAGATCGTTGAAAGTAATGGAGGCTTTGAAAGTGTTACATCAAGAAAAAAAGTGGGGTGGAATAGCCAACGGTTTAGACTTTCCAATTGATTTCCAAAATGGGCTAAAGGAAATCTATGTTGCATGCCTAGTACACCCTCAAGAGTACTACAAGTTCATCAAGAGAACCGAGAAACGACAATGGGAGCATTCAAGTGAGTTGAATGTTATGGGCACAACTAAGAGAGTAGTTGGCCAAGATGAAGCAAGATTTGAGGATTGTATAGCACGAGGATGCAAGGTTGATGATGTGAACACAAAGGACAAGAAGAAGGTGGTTGAAGGAACAAACAACAAAGAAGATGAAACAATTAATGTGGTTTTGAAGATGGCAAGTGAAGTAATTGAAGACGGTGACAACAAAGAAGATGATGACTTTGTCGTCATTGTGTAAAGCTCAAAGATGGAAGGTTCATATTAAAGTTTATAACACTTAGGGGGTGAATGTTGGAAATTCATTTTAAGTATTAATAAACTTTAGGATATATAAGTTTAGTATATGTATTTATTTGTGTAAAAATCCGGTATGTATATGTGTATAAACCGGATGACATTAAGTAGTTATTAGTAGTTATTTTCCCTCCAAAATTAACTACCGAAATGAACCATCACATTGGTTCTTTGCACCGGTTCAGTGTCTATATAAGGGAGGAACAATTATGTAATTAATCAAGTGTGTATAATGTATTAAGTTAGTTATTTATTCTGTGTTTTTACTTTCCCTCTGTTTCTGCCTCTCGTACATACACACTGCACACACAGAATTTCATATGGCAAAGCAATTACGGGCATCAAATTTCAGAGATTATAGAATGCCATTCTACCATGATCGCTATTCTAACAAACTTCACACGAAACAGCACATGAAATTCATGTTTTATGCATTAACAAAATTTCTTTATTTTTTCAAGAGAGTTTCCATGAAACCCTTCCTTTATGTGTGTGCCTACTCACACACATACATAGTAGTTTATGTGCACCCAGCATATCCAAAACGAGTGAAATAATCGTTACAAAAACCAAATTTTATGTATGTGTACTTCTGAATCTTTTGAGAAACCACTTGTTGCATTTTGCGGTCAGATGGTTCCCGAAGAGAAGCCCAATCACCAGACCACTTATAACTCCTGAAAGTATAACAACACAGTCATCTCCATTCAGGAAGTGAGACTCAGTAGCTTCATCGAATGAAACAGTCGGAGCCTTTGACTCTTTTAAGTTCCCACATTTCTTGGACAAAGGGACCCCAGACAATGCTGTATTTCCTATGTAAGACATGTTTGGAAAGGTATCAAACTGTCCCCCTTGCGGTATTGATCCAGTGAGGTTGTTGTAGGACACATTTAAGTACGCAAGGAAATTCAGTCGTAACAACTCTCGAGGGATCTTTCCATTGAGCTTATTGCTGGAAAGATCCAATGACTCAAGTTGTGCGATGTTTCCCATTGATGGTGGGATGACACCTGAAAGCTCATTATTTGAAAGGTTGAGCAACTGAAGACCACCAAGGCTTCCAATGGATTCTGGAATCATCCCTTCGAACTTGTTACTTGAGAGATCGACTCCCATGAAGATCTTATTGATCTGGTCATACTCCATAGTTTTACCTTTGTTAATCAGCATCATTGAGTAAGTAAAAGTTATAGTCCAGGTGATGGGTTCGAGTAAAACACTAATTGTTGCTTGCATATATGCTACATCTGATTCTAACTTCTTCACTACTGACAACTCCTGAAAGAACTGATATGGCAAATCACCCGAAAATGAATTGTATGAGAGGTCGATGATGTGTAATTTCGGGAACTTGGAGTAGGAGTTACTTGGGATCCTAATAGAACCATGAAATTTGTTGGACCTAAGGACGAGAACTTGTAGCTCTGAAAGGGCTCCCAGCCAAAATGGAAACGTGTCCTCCAAACGATTATCTCCAAGATGTAGCATCTGGAGTGAGGCACAATTTTCCAATGATCTAGGTATCTGTCCCTCCAATTCATTTTCACTTAAATCGATAATCTGAAGCTTGCTTCCATTGATGAATGTGTCAGGAATGGTCCCTTGTAAACTGTTTCCTCTAAAATTCAGCATTAACAAAGAGTTGCTTAGCTTCTCCAAGCATGGCCGAATGTTGCCAGTAATGTTGTTGAATGACAAATCAAGAATCTGAAGATATTTCAAGTCACATATAGATGGTGGAATTTCTCCGGTCAAGTTATTGTTGGCGATGTCAAAGACGAGGGTGGTTGGAGGTGGCGTTGGAATTGATCCACGTAGCATGTTGTGTCTCAGTCTTAAAATCTGTAAACCAACCCAAGGAATAAATGTCGGATGATGCTCAAAACCAGTTAGGGAATTTCGGAAAAGAACAAGTTTCTGCAACGTTTCCTTGCTAATGTTCATCATCCAGTCGGGTATCATGCCTTCAAATCTATTATTCCCAAGATCTAAAGTGTGCAATTGATTTTGAAATCGCAGAAAGTCAGGGAAGGCTCTCAAGTTACAGGAAGTCAAATCTAAAGATTTGAACTTGGGTGTATTCTCAATGGTGTGGTTATTGGACACCAAAAGGGTGATTCTGTTTCTGCCTAGATGGAGAATTTGGAGTTTCTTAAGTTGAAGAAAAATATCAACCTCCACGATCCCGCTAAAGTTGTTACTATTCAAAAAAAGGGATTGAACATTTATGAGATTTGATAATGAGCTAGGCATCGAGCCTCTCAATCGATTGAATCCAAGGTGCAAAACTTTTAGATTGGTCATGCTACTTATAAAGGACGGGATCCGTCCATCAAGTTGATTCCTATTCAGTGCTAACACACTAAGTTGGGTCAAGTTAAAAATTAGCGACGGAATCTCACCATACACGTTGGCATCTGTAAGTCTCAAATAAGTAAGCTTATTTAGCTTACCAAGCCAAGCAGGAAGCTTCCATCTGTCGAAATTATTAAAACCAATGTTCATAAGTTTTAGGTTTGAAAGGGTTCCTAAAGAGGGAAGGGACCCTATGAACTCATTTTTCGGTAGGATCAGGTGTTGAAGCTGTGTTAGGTTCATTAGTGAGGATGGTATCTGACCGAACATGCCACAATGGGAGAGGTCAAGTTGTCTAAGTTGTGTTTGATTCCCAATAGATGATGGGATTTCGCAACTTAGGTTGTTGTAACTAAGGTTCAAATATAAGAGGTTTGGAAGCTTACCAACCCAAACAGAGAGATTTCTTCCATCAAATCCATTATAGGAAAGATCTAAATAACTGAGTCTTGATAGGGCTGCCAAGGAAGGAATATGTCCCCAAAAGTTATTATGATTAAGATCCAAGGATACCAGTTGGTTGAGCTGTGAGATTTCTTTTGGGATGTGGCCGTTGAAGTTAGAAAAAGAAAGATTTAGATCAGTTAACATCGAGAGACGGCCTATTCCAGATGCAATTTGAGAGAAATGGAAATTGTTATCTGCAAGGTTTAGCCAACGAAGATGAATGAGGTCGAAGAGACTGCTGTTGGAGTTGATGCGGCCATAGAGTAGGCTGCTGCTCAAGTCGAGCCCAATCACATGACGTCGACGTGAGCTTTTCCCACTCCCGCTGCACTCGACCCCATCCCATAAACAGCATTCGTAACTCCTACCTTCTGACTTGTTGAGCTTCCATGAAGCAACCTTCGAATAAGCACGAGGATCATTTGTGGACATGTTCATTTTGAACTGGAATAGAATCAAACACTCGTCAATATCATGGCTCGATGACTGTTTTGAAGAAGAAAGATCAGTAGCAAAGGTAAACGGAAGAACGTATAGCGCCAGCAAGATGAAGAGCAGCAAAGATTTTGCCATGATCGATCGATGATTAAAGAAAAATGAGAGAGAATTGAGTAGCAGGTTTTGTATGTGGATGGAGTAATAATGATTAACTATATAATCAAACTTTTATGATTATTTGATTTCATTTTGTCATATATATATGTCGACATCCTCTTCGATCACTAGTGTCTCTAAAGAATAAAGAGTTGCGGGACCACAGTTTATCAAGCTTGTTACTATGTTAGGAAAATAAATGTGAAATGTTCAAAAAAAATGTCCTTATAAACATTTATGAAACATAAACGTGCGTCGTAAAAACTCTTCATACATGTCTTTTTTAGATGTCTTTTTTTTTTTCAATCGTGCTCACTTCACAATAGGGATTGCAACGGGACACGTTCGGGCCAAGGGTCCCCGTTTAAAGAATCCGCAGGGCCTTAATGGGGATCTCCATCAGGTAGACGGGAAAACCGTGGAGATTTGGGAACCAATTTATAACACATGTTAATTTAAACGGTGAAATTTTATTTCGTGATTATTGTTAAATCTAAATGATAAAATTTATAATGATTCAAACAATAAATAAGTACAAAAATGAAGAAAATCATAAACAAAACAATTATAAACTTGACTAACAATTATATATATGTGTACAAATAAATAAAAATACTTATTATTATATAATATACATATTATAAAAATATACATGTTATGATCTAAAATATAAATAAAATACCTATTATTATTTAAAAAGTAAACGAGTATTTAATCGGTATTTTAATCGGATGATTAAGCGGATTATCAGAGTAGGTATTTGATAACCGCTCGTCGTAAAGCGTTCAAAAATAATTTATAAAAACACCAATCACCTTAACTTATAGCTAGGGTAAGTGGGATCGTCTCCTCAGGGAGCATGTGGTTATTAATATTATTCTACGATAGTTATTAATTAATAATAAAACTAATTGATGGAAGAAAGTGGTTGAGCGAAACTTTTGGAAAATTAATTATAGCTTTAGGAAAACTTAAAGAATGGAGTAAGAACACCAACGACTTCGGATTTAGGGTTTGGGTGGAATTATGGATTATCGACCTAGGGTTGCTAATAACTTACTTATTTATTATTCCGTTTAATTATCTTTGTAACCTAACCACATAGACATAGTTATGACAATCACATCTATCGCAATCCGTATTTTGGGCACGAATCGTGTCATGTTCACAGTCCGTCTTAACTCCTAATCTAATGAGCTCGGCACGGCATGTAACACGGCTACGACGCGTCTTACGATAAAGATATAAATAGAAGCGAACGGAACAATATATTTAAATAATAATCACACAGAAAACTAAATAAAAATATCGTTCGTTACAATAATAAACTAACGGAAAACATAAACACTTAGCTAACAAGCAAACCCTTGAACGATAATAGTGAGATCATCAACCACCGCGTACGAAACATTGAACTTGTCAGGAACAAGTTTCGTAGTTGTCGGATTGATGGGGGAAAGATGGAGCGTAGAAGGAACCAAACCCCCAACCCTTCGCCGTTGGTTTCGCGCAGACTACATCGCGATGGATGAATCTGGACTTTTCTTCCTCTTTTCTCTTCAATTTCTCCTCAAAATATGTCCCTTTTTTCGTCTGGAAGGTTGTCATATATATAGGCATCTCTGAAAAACCCTAAAAATCACGAAAATAATATTTTATGGGTTGGGCGCAGCCGTGGGCGCAGGCCTGCGCCCCACCCTGCGCTTGGGTCTAAAATCGCGTATTTTGGCAGATTAAATCATTCTGTTGAGCACTCGGTTGGGGAGCAGGGCTGCGCCCCAGTCTGCGCTTGACTTTCTATAAATCTTCTCCGATTGCGCTCAAATCTGCCAGACTTTTACTTGAGAGGATTACCTACATGCGTAATGACTTTTATCAATAGTAGAACATTCCAAGGCACAATTTACTCATTTTAACTCCTTTTAAGCTTTAACCCTTCAATTGATAAATAACAATTAAATGTAGCATTATACCAATACTTTATACATAAAATAATATCATTTAAACACATTAAAGTCGGTATAAAATGATCCGATCAAACATCCCCAATTTAAACCTTGATCGTCCCGAGCAAGAAAACTAAATCAGACTTTAATGTTCAAGATTTCATTTACCAGACATATGATAAATCAGTGACTCTCTAATTAATTTATCAAATTAGTAACAGCCTTCATACTAAACGTCCATGCATGATCATAACTAAAAATCTATTTCTGTTACACTGTGTTAAAACCACTATCAACACTTTACCTCCCAAACATTCCTCACCATAAATCACCTATTTTTGCTCAAGGTTACATGCATGCAATTTTACCGGTTTTGACGCTTATACTGAACTCACTTATCATTTGATAATTTCTCTCTTAAAATTTTTTTTAGCACACTCATGAGTTATTTTATTAAGGGTTTGAACATGACTTTCTAACGAGTCCATGTAACGGAAAATTGATCAACCGCTCCCAAACCAGTTGGCTTTAGGGGGTTAGGCATAAAATACCCCTCAGACTTCTTTTCCGAACTCGTTAGGCCACCCCTTACAATTTAAGCACCTACGTCTCACGGGTTTACTTGCAACACTCCCCCTTATTGCTTAGGTGTATCGATGTCTTTTGAAATGTTGGTTTTGATAAAGTGTTTTATTCTTTAAAACCACCCACAAGTGTAACATACTCAAATTCTTTTATTAATCTCATGCATGCACATTTATTATGACTCTTTTTAATAAATTTCAAATTAACTCGATCGTCACCGATATCACTTGGTATCGATCTATTTCCTAACTAGAATCATCATTTTAAGTTACTTACTCAAATCAAAATAAATTAGGGAGATAAGATCAGTACATTTCTACTTTTAATTGGTTAATCAAAACACTATTATTCAAGGGTGAACACACAAATGCAAAATAAAAACTAAAAACTAAAAATTATGAAAAACTAAACTAACTTAAATGCACGAACACTCACACACTACTATTAAAGCATAATAAAAGGAACGGAAGAACCTGATCATTGAATGCAAAATCAAAGGGTTGATCTCCTTCTATCTTCCGCAATGTAATCATCCACTCATATAACCACATCTCCTTGCAAGTCAATCCTCCTCTTCAACTTTGGACTATATTGTCCCAATAGCAATATAGATTAGACTGAGATTCAAGTGGATGAGCGTATGAATAATGTAAAATCATTCCTAAAAAAATGAATGTATTTATTTTCATGACATAGTTAAATAATTAGCGAGATAGTCGTTTTGAGGCCGCTGTTGGGGTGGAATAACATCCCCAACTTAATTATTTACCAATTCTCGTTATATTACTTAAAAGTCATGAGAATACTATTAATTAAATTGACAAATTATAATGATGCAAGTTAATTAAATGCAATAAACTAGAATGCATATGCGCGATTCATATCATGATTTAATTAAAAGGAAAGATAAATTATTTTTAGCACTGGTAATTGGGGTGAGGGCAAACATCCCCAACTTAATTCCCTACTGCACCTATTTTTTTTCTTTTAAATCACGCATGATATGCATTTGAGAACTATAAAAATAATTAGAATACTTAAAACATAAATATAAACTAAACCTCACTTTCGTAGGGATCACGATTGCACTTAGCATGTGCAACAAGCCTTTAAACCCCCCGGTAGCCCGGGTGGACGAGTTATAGTCTCGTGAGGGTTTCTATTGAACACACCCACAAAGTTCTTTGGGTTGCCTCCCAAGAAGCGCTAAGTTTTACGTCTTCAGCCAGACGTTACCTCTTCAAGGTGGTTTGTCACCTTGTCCACACACATTACCCGGATATTTGATTGGTTTTTCCCTTCGTGCGATTCGTACTCCATAAGTACCTGAAATATCATGAAAAACAATTAACATTGAATTAGATCCAGTTTCAGGCATAAAACTTTTTAAATAATAATTGAAATAAGGGAGTTCGAAATATGGAGTTGTCTCCGTTGATAGTTGTAGCAGATCTTGTATAACAACTTTACTTTCGACTCTCTCTTCCTCGTTAAAGTTCAAAAATTCTGAGGACGTCTCTTGATGGAAATCTTGATGCTCGAATCTTCGCTCCTCATCAAATTCGTCATCCGGCTCCATATACTTCTCCTTCTCAGCTTCTTGTTTTAAAAACAATTCGGTGATTTGCCCCCATGTGTTTACGAGATATTGGAGATTCTTGGTATTTTCCTCCATGAATGTCATGCATTCTCTCATGGATGTCATGACATTCTCTTGATAGCACCGATTTTCATTATATAAGCGTTGCTGAGATGGATAATAATCATTATAGTAATACTCATCAGAATCCGGATACAGTTCCCATGGATTGTATGAATCACACTCGAGTAGTAATGATCATGATTATCATAATTTGAATCGTATTGATCCTTATAATCCGAGTAATTATGTTTGTATGGATAATAATCATAATTATATGAAGATTCCATTCCAAACAATTAAACAAATAATAAAAACAAAATAAACAAAATAAAAATAAAAATAAAAACTAAATTAAAAAAAAAATAATAATAACGAAATTAAATTAAATTAAACCAAAGTATACCTAAACAACTACCGTAAAACAAAACTAATAAGCGCACTAGCCCCGGCAACGGCGCCATTTTGACATCCGCTCGTCGTAAAGCGTTCAAAAATAATTTATGAATACACCAATCACCTTAACTTATAGCTAGGGTAAGTGGGATCGTCTCCTCAGGGAGCATGTGGTTATCAATAATATTCTACGATAGTTATTAACTAATAATAAAAACTAATTATTAAACTAATTGAAGGAAGGAAGCGATTGAGAGGAACTTTGGAAAAATAATAATAGCTTTATTACGGAAACTTAGAGACTAAAGTAAGAACGCCAACGACTTCGGATTTAGGGTCTGGGTGGAATTATGGATTATCGACCTAGGGTTGCTAATAACTTAATTATTTATTATTCCGTTTAATTATCTTTATAACCTAACCACATAGACATAGTCATGACAATCACATCTATCGCAATCCGTATTTTGGGCACGAATCGTGTCATGTTCACAGTCCGTCTTAACTCCTAATCTAATGAGCTCGGCACGGCATGTAACACGGCTACGACGCGTCTTACGATAAAGATATAAATAGAAGCGAACGGAACAATATATTTAAATAATAATCACACAGAAAACTAAATAAAACATATCGTTCGTTACAATAATAAATCAACGAAAACAACATAAACACTTAGCTAATAAACAAACCCTTGAACGATAATAGTGTGATCATCAACCACCGCGTGCGAAACATTGAACTTCTCAGGAACAAGCTTCGTAGTTGATGGATTGATGGGGGAAAGATGGAGCGTAGAAGGAACCAAACCCCCAACCCTTCGTCGTTGGTTTCGCGCAGACTACATCGCGATGGATGAATCTGGACTTTTCTTCCTCTTTTCTCTTCAATTTCTCTTCAAAGTATGTGTGTTTTTTCGTCTGGAAGCTTGTCATATATATAGGCAGCTCTGAAAAACCCTAAAAATCATGAAATTAATATTTTATGGGTTGGGCGCAGCCGTGGGCGCAGGCCTGCGCCCCGCCCTGCGCTTGGGTCAAAAATCGCGTATTTTGGCAAAATAAATCATTCTGTTGAGCACTCGGTTGGGGAGCAGGGCTGCGCCCCAGTCTGCGCTTGGCTTTCTATAAATCTTCTCCGATTGCGCTCAAATCTGCCAGACTTTTACTTGAGAGGATTACCTACATGCGTAATGAGTTTTATCAATAGTAGAACATTCCAAAGCACAATTTACTCATTTTAACTCCTTTTAAGCTTTAACCCTTCAATTGATAAATAACAATTAAATGTAGCATTATACCAATATTTTATACATAAAATAATATCATTTAAACACATTAAAGTCGGTATAAAATGATCCGATCATATGTGTGTTTTTTCGTCTGGAAGCTTGTCATATATATAGGCAGCTCTGAAAAACCCTAAAAATCACGAAATTAATATTTTATGGGTTGGGCGCAGCCGTGGGCGCAGGCCTGCGCCCCGCCCTGCGCTTGGGTCTAAAGTCGCGTATTTTGGCAGAATAAATCATTCTGTTGAGCACTCGGTTGGGGAGCAGGGCTGCGCCCCAGTCTGCGCTTGGCTTTCTATAAATCTTCTCCGATTGCGCTCAAATCTGCCAGACTTTTACTTGAGAGGATTCCCTACATGCGTAATTAGTTTTATCAATAGTAGAACATTCCAAAGCACAATTTACTCATTTTAACTCCTTTTAAGCTTTAACCCTTCAATTGATAAATAACAATTAAATGTAGCATTATACCAATATTTTATACATAAAATAATATCATTTAAACACATTAAAGTCGGTATAAAATGATCCGATCAAACATCCCCAACTTAAACCTTGATCGTCCCGAGCAAGAAAACTAAATCAGACTTTAATGTTCAAGATTTCATTTACCAGGCATATGATAAATCAATGACTCTCTAATTAATTTATCAAATTAGTAACAGCCTTCATACTAAACATCCATGCATGATCATAACTAAAAATCTATTTCTGTTACACTGTGTTAAAACCACTATCAACACTTTACCTCCCAAACATTCCTCACCATAAATCACCTATTTTTGCTCAAGGTTACATGCATGCAATTTTACCGGTTTTGACGCTTATACTGAACTAACTTATCATTTGATAATTTCTCTCTTAAATTTTTTTTAGCACACTCATGAGTTATTTTATTAAGGGTTTGAACATGACTTTCTAACGAGTCCATGTAACGGAAAATTGGTCAACCGCTCCCAAACCAGTCGGCTTTAGGGGGTTAGGTATAGAATACCCCTCAGACTTCTTTTCCGAACTCGTTAGGCCACCCCTTACAGTTTAAGCACCTACGCCTCACGGATTTACTTTCAACACTCCCCCTTATTGCTTAGGTGTATCGATGTCTTTTGAAATGTTGGTTTTGATAAAGTATTTTATTCTTTAAAACCACACACAAGTGTAACATACTCAAATTCTTTTATTAATCTCATGCATGCACATTCATTATGACTCTTTTTAATAATTTTCAAATTAACTCGATCGTCACCGATATCACTTGGTATTAATCTATTTGCTAACTAGAATCATCATTTTAAGTTACTTGCTCAAATCAAAATAAATTAGGGAGATAAGATCAGTACAATTCTACTTTTAATTGGTTAATCAAAACACTATTATTCAAGGGTGAACACACAAATGTAAAATAAAAACTAAAAACTAAAAAATCATGAAATACTAAACTAACTTAGATGCACGAACACTCACACACTAGTATTAACGCATAACAAATGGAACGGAAGAACCTTATTATTGAATGCAAAATCCTAGGTCGGTCGCCTTCTATCTTTCGCAATGTAATCATCCACTCATATACATCATATCTCCTTGCAAGTCAATCCTCCTCTTCAACTTTGGACATCACTGTCCCAAATAAAGATTAGACTGAGATTCAAGTGGATGAGTGTACGAAAAATGCAAAACCATGCCTAAAAAAATGGACGTAATTATTTTCATGACGTAGTTAAATAAATAGTGAGATAGTCATTTTGAAGCCGCAGTTGGGGTTGAATAACATCCCCAACTTAATTATCTACCAATTCTCGTCATGTTACTTAAAAGTCATGATAATACTATTAATTAAATTGAAAAATTATAATGATGCAAGCTAATAAAATGCAATAAACTAGAATGCATACGAGCGATTCATATCATGATCTAAATAAAAGGTGAGTTAAATCATTTTAAGCATTAGTAATTGGGGTGAGGGCAAACCTCCCCAACTTAATTCCCTACTGCACCTATATTTTCTTTTAAATCACACATGATATGCATCTGAGGACTATAAATTATAATGCAATAAAATAAAAATAATTGGAACCTTAAACTAAATAAACATAAATATACACTAAACCTCACTTTCGTAGGGATCACGATTGCACTTAGCATGTGCAACAAGCCTTTAAACCCCCCGGTAGCCCGGGTGGACGGGTTATAGTCTCGTGAGGGTTTCTATTGAACACACCCACAAAGTTCTTTGGGTTGCCTCCCAAGAAGCGCTAAGTTTTACGTCTTCAGCCAGACGGTACCTCTTCAAGGTGGTTTATCACCTTGTCCACATACATTACCTGGATATTTGATTGGTTTTTCTCTTCGTGCAATTCGTACTCCATAGGTACCTGAAATATCATGAAAAACAATTAACATTGAATTAGATCCGGTTTCAGGCATAAAACTTTTTAAATAATAATTGAAATAAGGGAGTTCGAAATATGGAGCTGTCTCCGTTGATGGTTGTAGCAGATCTTGTATAACAACTTCACTTTCGACTCTCTCTTCCTCGTTAAAGTTCAAAAATTCTGAGGACGATTCTTGATGGAAATCTTGATGCTCGAATCTTCGCTCCTCATCAAATTCGTCATCCGGCTCCATATACTTCTCCTTCTCAGCTTCTTGTTTTAAAAACAATTCGGTGATTTTCCCCCATGTGTTTACGAGATATTGGAGATTCTTGGTATTTTCCTCCATAAATGTCATGCATTCTCTCATGGATGTCATGACATTCTCTTGATAGCACCGATTTTCATTATATAAGCGCTGCTGAGATGGATAATAATCATTATAGTAATACTCATCAGAATCCGGATACAGTTCCCATGGATTGTATGAATCACGACTCGAGTAGTAAGAATCATGATTCTCATAATTTGAATAATATTGATCCTTATAATCTGAGTAATTATGTTTGGATGGATAATAATCATAATTATATGAAGATTCCATTCCAAATAATTAAACAAAAAAAAAACTATTTAAAAACTAAATAAAAATTAAAGAAAGTAAAATAAAATAAACCAAAGTAAACCTAAACAACTATCGTAAAACAAAACTAATAAGCGCACTAGCTCCCCGGCAACGGCGCCATTTTGATAACCGCTCGTCGTAAAGCGTTCAAAAATAATTTATAAAAACACCAATCACCTTAACTTATAGCTAGGGTAAGTGGGATCGTCTCCTCAGGGAGCATGTGGTTATTAATATTATTCTACGATAGTTATTAATTAATAATAAAACTAATTGATGGAAGAAAGTGGTTGAGCGAAACTTTTGGAAAATTAATTATAGCTTTAGGAAAACTTAAAGAATGGAGTAAGAACACCAACGACTTCAGATTTAGGGTTTGGGTGGAATTATGGATTATCGACCTAGGGTTGCTAATAACTTACTTATTTATTATTCCGTTTAATTATCTTTGTAACCTAACCACATAGACATAGTTATGACAATCACATCTATCGCAATCCGTATTTTGGGCACGAATCGTGTCATGTTCACAGTCCGTCTTAACTCCTAATCTAATGAGCTCGGCACGGCATGTAACACGGCTACGACGCGTCTTACGATAAAGATATAAATAGAAGCGAACGGAACAATATATTTAAATAATAATCACACAGAAAACTAAATAAAATATCGTTCGTTACAATAATAAACTAACGGAAAACATAAACACTTAGCTAACAAGCAAACCCTTGAACGATAATAGTGAGATCATCAACCACCGCGTACGAAACATTGAACTTGTCAGGAACAAGTTTCGTAGTTGTCGGATTGATGGGGGAAAGATGGAGCGTAGAAGGAACCAAACCCCCAACCCTTCGCCGTTGGTTTCGCGCAGACTACATCGCGATGGATGAATCTGGACTTTTCTTCCTCTTTTCTCTTCAATTTCTCCTCAAAATATGTCCCTTTTTTCGTCTGGAAGGTTGTCATATATATAGGCATCTCTGAAAAACCCTAAAAATCACGAAAATAATATTTTATGGGTTGGGCGCAGCCGTGGGCGCAGGCCTGCGCCCCACCCTGCGCTTGGGTCTAAAATCGCGTATTTTGGCAGATTAAATCATTCTGTTGAGCACTCGGTTGGGGAGCAGGGCTGCGCCCCAGTCTGCGCTTGACTTTCTATAAATCTTCTCCGATTGCGCTCAAATCTGCCAGACTTTTACTTGAGAGGATTACCTACATGCGTAATGACTTTTATCAATAGTAGAACATTCCAAGGCACAATTTACTCATTTTAACTCCTTTTAAGCTTTAACCCTTCAATTGATAAATAACAATTAAATGTAGCATTATACCAATACTTTATACATAAAATAATATCATTTAAACACATTAAAGTCGGTATAAAATGATTCGATCAGTATTATAAATCCCCTTACCGTTTAAAATAATCGGGTTCAGAAAAAACACACCCCATTTAATCAGTTTTCGTTTTTTTTTTTTTTTTTTTTGCCATCCCTACTTCACAAGGCTTTGTGATGGAAGTGGTTTGCATGCAAATTTTTGTCATTTTTGCAAATGCCCATGACCCGTACTCTTTTTGTTGTCTTCTACGTACTATTTATACGATAAAATTTATGCTATATAATAATCATGTTAACAGTTTATTGTTTTATTTTGGTAAGACGAAGTACTGAAGATGTAGTAAATGTCTTGGCGGTGTTTTGTCTCACCGAATGAATTGTGAAAGAATTGTAATTTGTTCATAGTGTATTCTGAAATTCGGATTACAAAAACACTGGACACATATCATAAATGTGTTTAGATTCCATCAAATTCTATGGTTAAAAGGAATCTATCATTTCTTGTTACTTCTAAATATATTTAAATTTTTAACTAGCCTTGAACATCATTTCATATCTCAACCACTCACCTATAATATTATATATTAAATTCTAATTCCTTTAAATCTAATTCCGTGAATCAAACGTCTGGTATATCTTTAATCATTTCTATATGATAGTGGGCCTAGTGGCTTCCATTGTTCATGTTTAGGTATACCTATTTGAGATTGAGAATTTGAAATCTGGTTAATTTGATGAGACTGTTTAAATAATTAGGGATGAAAAAAATTTTAATCAACCTGATAGTGTGTGTGTGTGTATATATATATATATATATATATATGTAAATTTTATGACATTATGAATTATTAGTTATATTAATCTATCTATTACAAGGATCGATTCAAACCCAATGATCGTTTGATTGTTTTGCGTTTTGGCTTAGTGTCTCTTTCTCTCTTGTTTTGGGTTATTACTTTTTTAGGTCTAAGTTGTCTTTCTCAAATGTTTAGAATGCTTACGGTTTCACTTCTCGTAGTAGTTTGTCTTGAGTTGTAATTTTATTTTTAGTAGTTTGTCTTAGGTTGTAATTTTATTTTTGGTTTGTTTTGGTTTTCTTTTTGTCTTTTAAAATCTTGTAAAATGTTAGGAGGTTCCCCAACTTACGTGAAAATTTTCTCTTGGTTTTATATTTTTTGGTTGTCGTTCAAAATAAGTAAAATTTTAAATTATATTTATATTGATAATAATTATAATTACACAAATGGTCTATGTAATTCAGGTGTTGTAACGGTTTTGGTCACTCAACCTTTTTTTATTACACCAGAGGTACCAAAAACACAAAACTGTCACACAAATGGTCCTTTTGACTAACATCTGTTAACTTTGACCATTAGAGAGAGAACATTTTCGTTTTTTTACCCCTCAGGGACCATTTGTGAATTTTTCTAATAAACTATTTAAAACATAAAAATCTTTTATAATTAGTGAATTTTTAATTTTCACTAAAATGATTTATTTATGATTTTATTATTCGTAAACTATTAAAAATTTTGTTTTTACATTTTATTATGATTATTTATTTACGCTTATATACTATACAAGTATTTATTTACGATTACATATTATACAATTTTTAATTGTAGTCAGTTTTTTAACTTAAACAATGAAACATTTTGATTTTCAATTTAAACATTCGTAAAAAGCGACGAAGTATTCCCTTTTTAGTTGTTTGATTGAAATAAGAAATCACAAAACGTTTTGAGTTTTAATTTTTTCCATAGAATAAACAGTAAAACATTAAAAATTTGTATATGTGATTCGCGAAACAATGATGAATCATTTGAATATTTAAAATCCAAGTAACTTTTTTTTTTATTACTTTTGTGAATGATCCAAGATTTGAGTTTTAAAAATATGAATGATACGTTAATTTAAAAACCATTCGGATCTGAAAATTGCTTATTCCCTTGGAAAAATTAAAAATCAGATTGATACATCGTTTAATTTAAAAACCATTTCGATTTTTAAAACGATGACTCATTTCGAGTTCTGATTTTCCTAATGGAATAAATGATGGAGAATTCTGATATTTCAATTATATGATTTGGAAAATATGATGAATAATTTGTGTAACATCCCGATTTTGAGATAGGTACGTGGAATTATTTCATTGGATTAGTTATTTAATTTGGGACCCGGGGATATAAAATTGTAATTTGGGGTATCGGGATCGGATTTTTGGGTATCGGACCGAGTTAAACCCAAAACGTATATATTGTCTCCTCTTTTGACTCCTTAGCTTATTTCAAATCCAGAGCTCAAAGGTGTGAGTGTGTGTATTGTGATTTCAGCATCTAAACCGGATTGTGAAGCTCTAGATTCGTGATTTCAGCCTTTCAATTCGTCGTCATCTTCTTGAGTAGTTTGGAAGTAAGTTTTGAGCTTGATTTTGTGAATTAATTGATGTTAATTGTGGTTTAGTAGTTGAATTGGGTTTATATCTATTTCTGAGTAAATTCGAGTCTGTATTTGTGGTTAAAATCGAGCTGAAGTCGATTTTGGGGAGAAATCCCGAGCTGTGCAGAAACAGAGCATGAACTGGTTCTGTTCGTCCGTGAGCGCGACCGCGATCCCCTGATCGCGGGCCGCGATGTTCTTGAGATGATCGCAGGCGGTTTGAGCCCGAGCTCGGACCGCGATGTGAGCTCGGCCGAGTTGGAGGCCAGCGTGGCCGCGACCGCGATAGGGTCAGTGCGGCCGCGATTGTTTGAGTGCGGCCGCGATGCGGCTAGGGTTTCGGGTCGGGTTTTCGGGTTCTGTGAGTCGTATATTTGGGTCTTTGGGTTCTCGAGAATTGTGTATAGAGTTGTTGGGTTGAGTTTGTGATGTTGAGATTGTGTTATTGTGATTTCAGGGTCTTGTGTTGACAGGGTAGGGAAAGGGCAGGGAACCGAGACTTAGTTTATCTAGCTGAGCAGGTGAGTTTGCATGTTTTTCTTGAGATACTTGTACGATTATTTATTAATACTTGCATGATCTTTTACTGAGCTTTTTACGAGATATCATGAGTTTCTTACGAGTTTTATTGAGATACTATCATGCACGTATTATTGTGTTATATTGAGAACTGTGTTTTATATATATGAGATTTGGGACACTTGAGCTGTTGAGATATTAAACCGTACGGCTGGGTAGGGGTTGGGTCGCTCCCAATTCCCTTTTTGAGTTCCTGACGACTGCTTTGTGCGGTCTAGGGATTTGGCACGTGGGCCTATCCACGCGAGTTGAGCTATCTTGTGGGATCTCATATACTGGTTCAGTAGAGAACGCTGAACATTTTATTATTGAGTTATTTATTTATTGAGCTTTATAATCGTACACTAACCCTTGCATTCTCACCAGCTTTAGCTGACCGTGTGTTTGTGTTGTGTGTATATCAGGTGACCGGACTATTAGTAGGCCTGCTGCACCAAAGTAGGTTTACGTTTTCTGTGTTCGAGGAGTTAGCTACCTTCATAGAGGTAGTTATATTTTGGGGATTGTTTTATATACTTCGGATAGGTTGTGTAATATTCAGAGATTTCCGTGACTGTTTCTTATGTAAAATAATGTTTAAAATTATCGGGTTTTCTGCGTGTATGTTTGGGAATAGTGTAGAGATTATTATATTATATCTTTGCTGACGTGGTAATTATGTGGCATTGTGGGTTAGTTTGAGGGTGTTACAAGCTTGGTATCAGAGCCTAGGTTTAAGAGATTAAGTATCTAGTGGATGCTTAAGCTTAAACCATAGAGTCTAGATCCTTGGATTGTAATCCGAAGTAGAGTACTAGGTGATGAATGAGTAGTGTATAGAGTCTTGTAGAGTTAATTTGTGTTATTATCTTATTGTGCAGGTTGTTATGGACCGTCAGGGCAGTGGGCCTCAGGGGGATGACCATAGGGATGATGAGCCTGTGCGTAGATCTGACTTATATTCTGTGATAGGCCAGATTCTAGATGAGCGTTTTCCGGTCCAGGGAGCGGGTAGGGGTCGAGGCGCGGTGCCTCCGCCCGAGGGAGAGCAGAGTTCGGGGGCTGGTGCTTCTTCTAGCCAGCCATCGCGTGGGTCCTTTAAGGACTTCATGACGGGTCGCCCTTCTGAGTTTTTTGGTGGAGTTGGTGCCTCGAAGGCACTGGATTGGTTGAGAGAGGTCGAGGCAGCATTCCGTATAGCCCATGTCGAGAGAGCGGATAGAGTGAGTTATGCCTCCTACCTTCTGAAGGGGGGAGCTTTGAGATGGTGGAGTTCAGTAGTCAGTGCTCGTGGAGTTGATGAGGCCTATCTGATGTCTTGGGAGGAGTTTCGTACAGAGTTCGAGCTGCAGTATTGTCCGTTAGATACGAGGAGAGAGCTGGAGCGGGAGTTCATTCATCTGCAGCAGGGATCCAGGTCTGTTCAGGAGTATATTGATGTCTTTAATGACAGAGCTCAGTTTGCGCCGCATCAGGTAGCTACAGAGGACCGGAAGGTCACGATGTTTATTGAGGGTTTGAGGCCGGACATTCGAGAGTTCGTGGGGATGCTTCGTGACCCCACATTTGTTTCGGCGATGGAGTATGCCCGCCGCCGAGAGCGAGAGGTGGAGAGACAGCGGGAGCAGTCGGCTCCCCAAAGACAGCGTATTGAGCCATCGGGTCAGGGCCAGAGTTCTGGGTCTTCGAGATTTTATAGAGAGAGCCGGCAGGGCGGGTATTCTGAGCAGCAGGGACAGAGTTCGGGAGCCCAGCGAGATCAGGGCCGGGATGATAGACAGTCGGGTGCTAGTCAGGGTCAGGGTCGGGGTGGTCAGAGGCAGCAGGGGCAGCGACAGCAGGGTCAGGGTCAGGGTCAGAGACAGAGCCAGAGCCAGGGGAGTGTTGGGAGGGGATCTCGGGATTCTGGGAGCCGAGTTGAGAGTTCAGCGTCTGTCGAGAGAGATTGTCAGCGGTGTCATCACCGTCATGCAGGGCCGTGTGCCCGGGAGCACCTTCGTTGTTTTAGATGTGGCCAGTATGGTCACACAGCTGTCGCATGTACCTCTCAGGAGTCTCTTTGCTTCCGATGTGGGAAGCCGGGTCATATGTCTCGGGATTGTCCGAACCCGAGTACAGGATTTCCAGGAGCGAGTTCGAGCGGGGCTGGGCCGTCAGGGTCATCTTCGGCACCTCGTGGAGGAGGAGCACCGAGGGCTCGTGGCAGAGTTTTCCAGGCGACTGCTGAGGAGGCGCGTGAGTCGCCTGATGTTGTGTCTGGTACGTTTATCCTTAACGGACTGTGTGCCTTTATCTTATTTGATTCGGGATCTGATCGTTCATATGTATCTGCCTCCTTCTGTGATTATTTTTCTATGCCTTCATCTGAGTTATCTGTGCCTGTTATTGTTGAGCGTGTTGATGGTAGTACAGTGTTAGTGAGTCGTATCTATAGAGATTGCGTGTTAGAGATAGACGGCCACCGATTTTCCATAGACTTGATGCCTATGGAGATTAGTAGTTTTGATGCCATTGTTGGCATGGATTGGCTGACAGCGCGTCAGGCGGATATCTTCTGTTCTAAGAAGATGATTCGTATTCCTGTCTCCGAGTCAGAGTCAGCGATGATATATGGCGAGAGGCGTAGGGGAGAGATGAGTATTGTGTCGATGGCGCAGGCGCAGAGGTACGTGGCGAAGGGATGTGCCACGTATTTGGCATATGTAGTAGATTCGAAGAAGGAGAAGAGGGAGATTAGTGAGGTGCCGGTGGTTAGAGATTTCCCCGATGTGTTTCCCGATGAGTTGCCGGGTCTGCCGCCGGACCGGCAGGTGGAGTTTAGAATCGACCTAATTCCCGGGGCCGTTCCTATTGCGCGTACGCCGTATCGGTTAGCTCCTACCGAGATGCGCGAGATGATGACGCAGCTGCAGGATCTGTTAGATCGAGGGTTCATTCGCCCCAGTTCTTCGCCGTGGGGAGCCCAGTGTTGTTCGTGAAGAAGAAGGATGGGACGATGCGCATGTGTATTGATTATAGAGAGCTTAATAGGGTAACGGTGAGAAACCGTTATCCCTTGCCGAGGATTGATGATCTTTTTGATCAGTTGCAGGGGGCGAGTTTCTTTTCGAAGATTGATCTGCGTTCCGGGTATCATCAGCTCCGAGTTAGAGACGAGGACGTGCCTAAGACTGCTTTCAGGACTAGATATGGTCATTATGAGTTTTTGGTCATGCCATTCGGGCTGACTAATGCCCCAGCAGCATTTATGGACCTGATGAATAGGGTCTGCAGGCCGATGCTCGACCGTTTTGTGATTGTGTTTATTGATGATATTCTGATCTACTCGAGGAGTAGCGAGGAGCATAGCCAGCATTTGAGGGAGGTCCTGAGTACTTTGCAGCGAGAGAGACTATATGCCAAGTTTTCGAAATGCGAGTTCTGGCTTCGGGAGGTGCAGTTCTTAGGGCACGTGGTGACGAGCGAGGGTGTTAAGGTAGATCCAGCGAAGGTTGAGGCGATTATGAGTTGGGGCCAGCCCACATCTGTGTCAGAGGTTCGCAGTTTCTTGGGTTTGGCCGGGTATTATCGGCGTTTTATAGAGAATTTCTCGCGGATTGCAGTGCCTTTGACGATGTTGACCAGGCAGTCAGTGCCATTTGTGTGGACTGAGGAGCAGGAGAGCGCTTTCTTAGAGTTGAAGAATCGGTTATGTAGGGCTCCGATTCTAGCGTTGCCAGAGGGTTCAGAGGATTTTGCTGTGTACTGCGATGCCTCCTTCACCGGGTTGGGATGTGTATTGATGCAGAGGGGTAAGGTGATTGCTTATGCCTCGAGACAGCTTCGGAGCTATGAGTTGAGTCGGCCGGTGCATGATTTAGAGTTGGACGCCATAGTCTTTGCCTTGAAGATATGGCGGCATTATCTGTATGGGACGCGCTTCACAGTGTTTACCGATCACAAGAGTTTACAGTATCTGTTCAGTCAGAAGGAGCTGAACATGAGGCAGAGGCGTAGTATGGAGCTCCTGAAGGATTATGATTGTGATATCCAGTACCACCCGGGAAAAGCTAACGTGGTGGCAGACGCTTTGAGCAGGAGATCCTATGAGCAGACGGTTGTGTCTAGAGCTTCTCGATTAGAGGTCACGTCGACCTTGCTTGATGGTCTGCGTTTAGCTCAGGAGGAGGGTTTGAGGGGCGAGAATGTGCAGAGAGAGAGATTAGCCGGGCAGCTAGAGTTGTTGAGCCGGGATGACAGAGGTCTGATGACCCTCCGTGATCGAGTATGGGTCCCCAGAGTAGGTGGTTTGAGACAGCTGATTCTAGACGATTCCCATAAGTCTAGATTGTCGATCCATCCGGGCAGCACGAAGATGTATAGAGACCTGCGAGTTCATTATTGGTGGCCAGGGATGAAGAGGGATGTGGGGAAGTATGTGGAGGCGTGTATGACGTGTCTGAGAGTTAAGAGTGAGCATCAGAAGCCGCATGGCAGACTTCAGCCGCTGGAGATTCCAGAGTGGAAATGGTATGATATCACCATGGACTTCATAGTGAGACTCCCGCGGACTGTTCGTGGGAATGATATGATCTGGGTTATTGTTGATCGGCTTACGAAGAGCGCTCACTTCTTGGCTGTTCGTGGGACCATTACGATGGATCAGTTAGCGCGCCTCTACATTAGCGAGATTGTTGCGAGACATGGAGTTCCGAGATCTATTACATCTGATCGAGACAGCCGATTTGTGTCGCGATTCTGGCAGAGCTTTCAGAGGGAGTTGGGCACACGAGTTCAGCTGAGTACAGCTTATCATCCGCAGACAGGGGGTCAGACAGAGCGGACTAATCAGACTTTGGAGGATATGCTGCGGGCCTGTGTTATTGATTTCGGGGGTAGCTGGGATTTGCATCTGCCGCTCGTTGAGTTTGCGTATAATAACAGCTACCATGCATCTATCGGCATGCCTCCATTTGAGGCTCTATATGGGCGTAAGTGTTTGACTCCGGTTTGTTGGGGAGAGGTCGGGGAGCGTCCTATCAGCGGGCCGGAGGTTCTTCAGGAGACTAGCGACAAGGTCGCTATGATTCAGCAGCGGATTAGGACAGCTCAGAGTCGCCAGAAGAGTTATGCGGATCGCCGGATGTCCGAGTTAGAGTTTCAGGTCGGAGACTCCGTGATGCTTAAAGTCTCACCCTGGAAGGGTATTATTCGATTTCGTAGGCGAGGTAAGTTGGGTCCGCGTTATATTGGGCCATTTGAGGTTATCGAGAGGATCGGGGACCAGGCTTATCGTCTTGATTTGCCTTCAGAGTTATCAGGAGTTCATAATGCTTTCCATGTCAGTCATCTTCGTAAGTGTTTAGCTCGTGATGATCAGCGAGTGCCGTTGTCTGAGATTGAGGTCGATGATAGACTTCAGTATGCTGAGCAGCCCGAGGCAGTGACAGACCGGAAGGTGAAGAGGTTGCGTAATAAAGAGGTGGCGTTAGTGTTGGTGCAGTGGAAGCACCATAAGGGTACCAGCGCCACATGGGAGCCAGAGTCAGAAATGCGCAGCCGATATCCTCACCTCTTTGCTTCGAGCTAGATTCTGAGGACAGAATCTTTATAAGGAGGGAGGACTTGTAACATCCCGATTTTGAGATAGGTACGTGGAATTATTTCATTGGATTAGTTATTTAATTTGGGACCCGGGGATATAAAATTGTAATTTGGGGTATCGGGATCGGATTTTTGGGTATCGGACCGAGTTAAACCCAAAACGTATATATTGTCTCCTCTTTTGACTCCTTAGCTTATTTCAAATCCAGAGCTCAAAGGTGTGAGTGTGTGTATTGTGATTTCAGCATCTAAACCGGATTGTGAAGCTCTAGATTCGTGATTTCAGCCTTTCAATTCGTCGTCATCTTCTTGAGTAGTTTGGAAGTAAGTTTTGAGCTTGATTTTGTGAATTAATTGATGTTAATTGTGGTTTAGTAGTTGAATTGGGTTTATATCTATTTCTGAGTAAATTCGAGTCTGTATTTGTGGTTAAAATCGAGCTGAAGTCGATTTTGGGGAGAAATCCCGAGCTGTGCAGAAACAGAGCATGAACTGGTTCTGTTCGTCCGTGAGCGCGACCGCGATCCCCTGATCGCGGGCCGCGATGTTCTTGAGATGATCGCAGGCGGTTTGAGCCCGAGCTCGGACCGCGATGTGAGCTCGGCCGAGTTGGAGGCCAGCGCGGCCGCGACCGCGATAGGGTCAGTGCGGCCGCGATTGTTTGAGTGCGGCCGCGATGCGGCTAGGGTTTCGGGTCGGGTTTTCGGGTTCTGTGAGTCGTATATTTGGGTCTTTGGGTTCTCGAGAATTGTGTATAGAGTTGTTGGGTTGAGTTTGTGATGTTGAGATTGTGTTATTGTGATTTCAGGGTCTTGTGTTGACAGGGTAGGGAAAGGGCAGGGAACCGAGACTTAGTTTATCTAGCTGAGCAGGTGAGTTTGCATGTTTTTCTTGAGATACTTGTACGATTATTTATTAATACTTGCATGATCTTTTACTGAGCTTTTTACGAGATATCATGAGTTTCTTACGAGTTTTATTGAGATACTATCATGCACGTATTATTGTGTTATATTGAGAACTGTGTTTTATATATATGAGATTTGGGACACTTGAGCTGTTGAGATATTAAACCGTACGGCTGGGCAGGGGTTGGGTCGCTCCCAATTCCCTTTTTGAGTTCCTGACGACTGCTTTGTGCGGTCTAGGGATTTGGCACGTGGGCCTATCCACGCGAGTTGAGCTATCTTGTGGGATCTCATATACTGGTTCAGTAGAGAACGCTGAACATTTTATTATTGAGTTATTTATTTATTGAGCTTTATAATCGTACACTAACCCTTGCATTCTCACCAGCTTTAGCTGACCGTGTGTTTGTGTTGTGTGTATATCAGGTGACCGGACTATTAGTAGGCCTGCTGCACCAAAGTAGGTTTACGTTTTCTGTGTTCGAGGAGTTAGCTACCTTCATAGAGGTAGTTATATTTTGGGGATTGTTTTATATACTTCGGATAGGTTGTGTAATATTCAGAGATTTCCGTGACTGTTTCTTATGTAAAATAATGTTTAAAATTATCGGGTTTTCTGCGTGTATGTTTGGGAATAGTGTAGAGATTATTATATTATATCTTTGCTGACGTGGTAATTATGTGGCATTGTGGGTTAGTTTGAGGGTGTTACAATTTGCATTTTTAAAACTCAAATTTTAATATCATTCGGTAAAAAAAATGACTCGGATTTTAAAAATTCGAATGATTCGTCGTTTTTTTTAATCATCAATGCGAATTCAGATTGCTTTGTTATTTATCCTATTGAAAAATTTAGTACTTGGAACGGTTTGCGGTTCTTTTATTTCATTAAAAGAAATTAAAAAAGGGAATCCTTTGTCGCCTTTTATGAAGGTTTAAATTGAAAATTGAAATGTTTCATTGTTTAAATTATAAAATAAAAAAGAGTAAATTACATAAATGGTCCCTGTGGTTTGCCTAAAATTACGGAACCGGTCCCTCAACTTTCAAAATTGCATAAACGGTCCCTCGAAACACTGTTTGCTTGCAAAAATGGTCCCTCATCCGTTAGTCATCCGTTAATATTTTCAAAATGACAATTTTGCCCTTTCAGTTATGGTCCCTCAACTAATTAATTACTTTCAGTTTTGGTCCTTCTAACCAATTTTTACTTTTAGATTTAAATTTAAGTAGTTATTTTAATAAGTATGATTTAGTTAATTAATATAAATTTATGAAATACAAAAAAATAAATTTAATTATTATTTGTATATTTATTAAATTTTTGCTTTATGTGTTCCTAGTATATATATTCATATGTTAATATTAAAACTATTTGTTCTTTTACGAAATTAATGTATTAATTTGCATTAAGAAAACTAAAATTTGTTATTAATTTTGATTTTTTTTGTTTTGGTTATAAAATTTTCTTATAACTTTTTACTTGTTTATTTATTAATTAAAATCACAGGTCATTTAAATTAATATATAAGAACAATTTTAATTATCATGAGTAATTATTAAAACTAGTTAGTTATAAAAAACACACACACACACACATATATAGGTTTAGATTCAATTGAGTGTCACCTATTACCCGGCGCACCCGAATGTACCACTTTTAAAAATACATTTTTTGAAAAGATTTCACGTTTAGAAAGATGATATATAAATTTTACATTAAAGAATGTATGTTTCGAAAGATAAATCCAGTTGATGTACAAAAAGTTTATGTAAATGATATATCATTTACATAAATTTAAAGTAAATGGTTGAACATTCACTAAAATTATCACATAGTTTCAATGTATGTTTATTTGTGAATTTTTCAAGTAGCCCTTATATTGTTATTTGAAACATGGTTATGAATTTTAATATTTTAAAGGATGGTACCTTCGGTTCACTGAATTTTTAAAGGTACTCTGTTGAACTTATTTTTTATATGTGTGTGTATGTGGTTATAAATATATATAAGTTATTTCAAGAGAAATCTGACAAAGAACAATAGAAAGAGAAAAATAATTCGCCAAACGGAATATAAAACCCACAGATTTCTTAATTCTGAATTTTTTTAAGCATTACAAATTTCTCTATCAATTCAAATAAAATAAAAGAAATGAATTTTAACATTTATTTACATATTTATGATTTACAAAGATGATATATAAATTTATATATTATCTGTAAACGTGAAATCTTTTCAAAAAATGTATTTTTAAGAGTGGTACATTCTGGTGTGCTGCGTAATAGGTGACACTCAGTTGAATCTAAATTTATATATGTATATGTGCGTGTTTTTTATAACTAACTAGTTTTAATAATTACTCATAATATTTAATATTGTTCTTATGTATTATTTAAATGACTCGTGATTTTAATTAGTTAATAAATAAGTAAAAAGGTATAAGAAAATTTTATAACCAAAACAAAAAAATAATCAGAATTAATAGCAAATTTTAGTTTTCTTAAAGCAAATTAAATACATTAATTTTGTAAAAGAACAAATAATTTTAATATTAAAATATGAATATATATATATATATATACATATATATATAGAGAGACACACACTCACACACACTAGGAACACATAAAGCAAAAATTTAATAAATATACAAATAATAATAAAATTAATTTTTTTATTTATAAATTTATATTAATTAACTAAATCATACTTTATTAAAATAACTACTTAAATTTAAATCCAAAAATAAAAATTGGTTAGAAGGACCAAAACTGAAAGTATATAATTAGTTGAGGGACCATAACTGAAAGGGCAAAATTGTCATTTTGAAAATATTAACGGATGACTAACGGATGAGGGACCATTTTTGCAAGCAAACAGTGTTTTGAGGGACCGTTTATGCAATTTTGAAAGTTGAGGGACCGGTTCCGTAAATTTGGACAAACCACAAGGACCATTTATGTAATTTACTCAATAAAAATTGACTACAAATTAAAAGATCATAATTAAATACCTGTATAGTATAATAAAATATAAAAATAAGAATTTTAATAGTTATGAAAATAAAAATTGTAAATAAATAATTTTAATGAAAATTAAAAATATCATTATAATAATATAAATAAATAAACTTTTAATAAATAAATTATAACAGATTATTATGTTTTGAAATGATATATTTCATTTCACAAATGGTTCCTGAGGGTCAAAAAGACGATAAAAGATCATGTATCATATTGACACATTTGAAAAAATACGTTGTATTATATGACTTTAACCATTAACTTATCGAATTAAACAGAATAAATTTGATAATTGAAAAAATATTTTATAACACTTAATCAATGTTTATATTACTGAATCTATTTTTATAATAGTGAATTAAAGCTTTAAATTATTGAACAATATTTTGTAACACTAAATTAGTGTTTTGATTCCTTAGTCAACGTTTATAGTACTAAACTAAAGTTTGAAATCATTAAATCAATGGCAATGTTTAAAAAAACATCTTCCCCATATAAACATTTATGAAACATAAACGTGCGTCATAAAAACTGTTCATACATCTCCTCTTTTCTTTCTTTTTATTATTATTATTTTTTGTTTGTTTGTTTGTTTAAAACGTGCATCAGTGCTTTGTGATGGAAGTGGTTTGCAACTTTGCATGCTAATTTTATCATCTTTACAAGTTAATGCCCATGGCCCGTACTATTTATACGATAATATTTAGACTATAAAATAATCATTTTAATAATTTATTATAATACTAGTTTATGACTCACGTACACGTTATGCATATACTATTTAATAAAATTATTTATATAAAGTGTATGTAAGTAAAATAAAAAAACTTAACTATTAATTATTTAAAATAGTGTATGAATAATATAATTATTTGTCATAACTATTGTTTTAAAAAACTTTATAAATTGATCTAAACATAAGCTATTTTTTTAATCATTTTTTAAACTTTTTATTTTTAGGTTCACATCTTTTTAATTGATACAAATTTAAGTTTATATATAATACAATACTTATATATTTTTATTACAAATTAGTATTTATAGATTAAAAAATAATAAAGTATATTTATTTTTTTTTTAAAAAATAATAGTTATATTTATCTTTTATTATTTGTAGATTAAAAAATAGTAAAATGTATTTTCATTAAAAGATTGTTTTACCTTTGAATGAATCTTTTAGGGCGGGTTCAGTTTGACAGAATATGACAGAATTGAAATGAGAATTCCATTCCAATATTCTATTTAGTTGTTAAATGGGAAGAAAAGAAAAATGATAAGGAAAAAAATTCCACAGTTGAAAGGAATGTTCGTTAATAGGGGCAATCAGAGAAAGAAAATTTGATACTAGACGTTGGGAGTGAGCAGGAATCAAACTGAAAACCGAAAATTAAAAAAACTATTTCAAATGATTTGGGTTCTGATTGTTCTTGAAAACCAAACCCATAACCAAGAATCATACCATTTAATATGTACGTAATATATTTATTTACATTTAACTTCCAATAATATTTGTTTCAAACCATGAGTTCCCTTTTGACGCACACACGCCGGTTCCCCACTTCCCCCTTTCCTGCTTTCTTCTGCTTGTTGACTAGGGGTTTGTTTCCCTTCCCCCTTCTGCCGAGGAGACCTCCGCTGACCATTGACCACGGCACCACGCCGCCGCCACTGTCTGTCGCACTCCACGACACCGGACCACCACCATCTTCTCGGCTTCTCCAACACAGGCCCACAGTAGGGTTATTCACGACTTTGAGGTAGTAGTTATACTTGATTCTTTAGTTGATTATCCAAAGTAGTTGGTTCATTTCTTAAATGTAGTTATTACTTGGTTCTCCAAATTAGTTATTACTTGTGAATCTCCAACTGGAAGTGCTTTCAGTTAACTTCTATAATATGAAGGGCTCTTCGGAAACAAAATGTCAAGTACAGCATTTGCTTATTCCTGTTTCAGTCTAAAAAATATGCTTACTTGTTGCAACATTAGTAGCAGAATTAGCTAAGAAATAACCTAAAGAAGTGTTGAATTTTCATGGATGGAGGAATGCATTAGCTAAGAAATAACCTAAATTTAATTACATCATTTGAAAAAAATTTGAATACTTAAACTACCATTTTAAATCCCAACAAAAATAAATTAAAAAAATAAAAAATATTATTTTCTAATAATAAATTAATTAAGAAATGATATTTTATATTTTTTAAAATGATGTAATTAAATTTAAACTAGTCATTTGGATATATATATGTGAGATTTAAAGGTTTAGAAGGATGTATATGTAATAAGGAAGTTTGCAAGGATATATGCGTAATATTTAAAGTTTACAATGATATATATGAAATTCTCCCTTGTATTTTTGTCATTCTAGCCGTCTGCTAGTATGAAGTTTATGGGTTACAAGCTAACTAGCTAAGTAAAATACTTCATTATAGCTTCCATTTAGTTGGTTCATTTCTTGAATGTAGTAATCAAAGTATCAAATTAAGCTCAAGTTTAGCAATAAACCCAAAAACCAAACTAAATTAGAAAACCAAAAACCAAAAAGCCATGGGTGCAAACCATAGTTACTAGGATCGCTAGGTTAGCCACGATCCTCGTTCCAGATCGCGCGTTCCCAAACGCGGAACAATCGCGTTCCAAACGGCCTTCGGTTCGTGTTCCAATCGCCTACTGTTCGCGTTCCCAAACGCTAATTCGATCGAATTCGATTGACGTAGTTCGTCGTTCCAGCAATTTTTGGAACGCGATTTCTTGAAATCAGGAACTCTGAAACCGAAGAGTCTCTATCAATAGGAACGAAATCAGAAAATCAAAGAGACTCTATCAGGAACACGATTTCTTGCAGAGACGTTCCATCTGTATTTTTGTACTTTTGGGTTATGATTATGATTATAGAGTATAAAGTTTGTATTTGATTTTTGAAGTATTAATGAAAGATTGATCTTTTGGAATTTATTATTTACTTATATAAATTATAAGATTATATATTTTAGTAATATATGGTACAACGTACCACATTACATGGTACAACGTTCCACGTACCGAAATAGCGTTCCGGAGGAGACTACCCCCCTCGTACCGAAATCTAAAGATTAACGATCCTCGATCCTGTTTTCGTTCCGCGTTCCGGAACGAACCTAGTTCCATGCAACTATGGTGCAAACTGAAAAACCGGTAATCTCAATGTTATTAAACGCGAAAGTCACACTCGAGGCGACATGACTTGATTGGGGACTAAGTCCAGAGGCGCAAAAAGGCGAGTGAGTGAAGTGAAACAGTAAAAAGTTAGAAAAAACTTTACATGACATTGTTAGCACACAAACATAAAATAAAAGCATAATGTATAGAATTATCAATATAATATCAAATATACTACCTTAAACCACAACTCCTATGCAAAATAGTAGTAGTCAATGAAGTAAAATGTTAAAAAGAACCAATCTATAGAGAAATAGAGAGAGGAGAGTTGATAAAGAACTTCTGATTTCTTTAGCTTGATCGTGGATTGATAGAGAGTAGAACTAGGGAGAATATATACTGATAGAGTAATAGACGCGAATTGCAATTGCAATGTCAATCGGTAATCCTAATAATATATTCTATAGCAATCTATTGATACTATTCCTAAAATAATTCTAATATTTCTCAATCTCCCTAACAGATAATTGATATTGTTTAAAATTAAAAAAACCAGCCCAAATTAATTAACTACTGCGACTGACTGGACAAAAGTCCATCGCCTCATCGCCCAGGGATACTGCGAAAGTCCAGCGCGTGGTTAAATCGTATCGCCCAAGCCTACTACCAGGCGACTTTACTGAAATCGTCTCGACTTGGGGATTAGTCCCTCGACTTTTGCGCCTTTAATAACATTGGGTAATCTAAACCATAGTTGTCAATAGCGACAATAGCGGTCACTATAGCGAATAGCGTAGCGTAGCGGCTATCGTCTGCTATTATGTGTTTAGCGGTCCGCTATTACCTTTTTTCTTTTTAAATATGTATGATTTATATGTACACATAAAAAACCTGTTTACAAGAATTAGATCCTCTACAATGGCTTTTAATAGTTTTAAGACTTTATTTTAAGTTATAATGTTAAGTACATGAAACAGTTTAACGTGACATATATATTTTGGCTTTAAAACTATATCCGCAAAAAATGAAATAGCAGGCGCTATCGCTACGCTATCGCGATGTAGCATATAGGTAGCTTGTCGCTATCGTCTGCTATTTCGCTATCAACAACTATGATCAAAACCAGAAAACCGAACCTGGAAAAACCGAAAACCCAATGGTTTCTCCAATCCAGAAACCGAAACTTTCAGTTTGGATCAGATCCCGAACGAAACCAACCCATGCTCACTCCTGCTGGGCGCAGAACCATCATTAAGGAGCTCTTCCCAGGCTCGGATCACCAGCTCTGAAAATTTATTATTTCAATTCTTACGAACTCCTTGCAAACCAAACACGTTTTAAATTTTAATTCGTCCAATTTTCATTCCTTTCAATTTTCTATACCTTTGATAGATGTTATTTCCTCGTAAAACATTTCGTAATGATTGCAAGAAGTAAACAAACAACCCCTAAATCACTAAGAAGCAATTAATCAATAAGATACTATATAACTTAAATTCATGTGTATGTAATAAAGTAGTCAACAAATTATTTTTAAAGTAGGAAGAAACTCAAAAAAATAAATGTAAAAAACCTAAATCACAATTACTAACACACCGAGAGCAGTGGACGAAAGAGTGCAGTCACGGCGGGGACAAGCAACGACCAACAGGAGATGTTTCTGTGCAGGAGCGGCAAGGTCTCAGAGCAGGGCGTAGCTCCAGTTTATGGGTTGAAGTTGAAGAATTTGGAATTGGAAAAGAAAGTAACCGAGAAAACCAAAGAAAAAAATAGAAATGATATAGTGAAACAACCAATCTAGATTCTTTAATCCCGAGAGGAATGAAAAACCGATGGTAGCAATAGCATCAACCAATATTGATAGGACGGTGGGATTTTGCAAAATCAATGGGAGTCTTCCAATCGATGGTGCGATTCTTCTTCAATCGAGAGAGCAACTGGGAGCATCAACTGGGAGAACAATGCTGCGGATAGGAGAGGAAGTGTATTTTTCGTTTTGAAGGGTTGTTTAAATGAAACAGGAAAACCGATATGAACCCTTTGATCCTAAATCGAGAAGGGTGGTTTAGGTTTTCATTTTTAGAGAAGCGTAAACCGATTTTATATATATATATATATATATATATATATATATATATATATATATAGGTATATATATATGTGTATATATATATATATGTATATATATATATGTATATATGTATGTATGTATGTATTTATGTATGCATGCATGTGTAGGGTGAGGTTCAATGGAGATCCAATGTTTATCAGAGAACCACAATGCATCGCAAAAAATTTACATGGTGCATCAAACGAGATAATTTTACATCACATAGGAGATTATGCATCACATGGGGGATTGTGTATCATGTGAAAGAATTATGCATCACACGTGGGGACTCCGACGCATGAGAAGAGCATTTTCTATTTCTGCTCCATTTGACAACCAAACAGCATATTTGAATGGAGTTCCCATTCCAATTCAGTTAGATTCCGTCGAACAAAACGCCCTAAGAAATTCATTCATAGGTAAAACGAGCTCTTAATGATTCCATTAAGAGGTAAACTGATACGTAATTGAAATTGTCAATAGATGAAAACAGAGGAACTAAACTACTGATTCTGGAATTAATGTGCTGAAATAGAAATGGAAGTACAAAATAACAATTCCAGGGACTAGCCTTTTCTCTCAACCAAAAGGTTAGAGACCCCTCAAAGCAATCGATGCAATGAGATCCAAATCCTAACAATATTCCTTCTGCACACTTGCCTCACCCTCTCCACCTTTTATTTATAGATTTTCCAACTAACTAACTATTACTAAATATTACTAAAATACCCACTCTAGAATACTCTAATACAATATTACTATAATCCTATCAATACTCACCCCATCCAAAAAGTCTTGACCTCAAGACTTGCTGTTACTTATCTGGTGGTGCCATCGATGCAGGACCATAAACTTCCTCATATTGGCTAAGATCCCCAAGAGCGTCATCATCTTCATCATCTCCCAATAAAAGAACCCTAAATTGACCCTCTGGACACTTGTGAGCAGGACCGAATTGATTTCCACATCGGAAACAAAGCCCCTTTTTACGCCTCTCCTCCCATTTTGATCGTGATAATGAACGAACCCCTCTATCACGTTGTAGTTTAGATGGTACGTCTGGGGAAATTTCCAAAGGAACGATGGATTTTTGAGGGTTAAACGGTGGTCTGCTTCCATCGTAACCTGATATGATATGTGGGTCGTGGCCTGGATCAGTTATATGAGTTTGGCCCAACTGAGAAAACTTATCCAGATGAGAGGACCGATCCATAGAAAAACCCATAGGAAACCCATCAGACTGATGATAGAGGTAACGAGACTGAGCAGTAGACACCCCAGAAGGTCGTAACATCTCTTCCACGTCCTTTGCTAGGTACATAGCATCCAAACGTGACTGAGGATGATGCAATCGAACCCAGCGTTTAACTTCTTCCCTCAAACCAGCAATAAAATAACCGATGGCTTGAGATTCTGGCAATTTAGGAACGAGGGATAGCAAATATTCAAAATCATCAATATAATCATGAATTGATGAAGCTTGTTTGATTGTGGCCAATTGTTCATACGGATTCTGAATTTCAAGGCCACTAAAACGCTGGAGCAGTTCCAATTGGAATTGATCCCAGGTAAGTGAATCATGAATTTGTTGAATGATCGTAAACCAGTGTTGGGCAACCCCAACCATGCTCAATTGAGCCAACCGGATCCTAAGATTAGGAGGCGTACCATTGATATCGAAATAGAGAATAGCTTTCTGAATCCATCCTTGAGGATCAAAGCCGTAGAACTCAGGCAATTTGATCTTCTTAACTGCCCACGGTATCCCCCCAGAATTATTGATAGGAGTTTGATCGCCACTGCCACCTCCAGATTCAAAAAAAAACACCAGAATTCCTACCACCCCCTGATTCTCGTTGCTTACCTTGTTGTTTGATAAAACCTATCACCACTTTACGAAACTCAGCAGACTCCACTCTCTCAGCTTCAAGTTTTTGCAAGGAAGACTTCATTTCTGTCACGTCGGATTGGATTTGACGAATCTGTTCGTCATGCTGATCCAGACGCGATTGGAGTGAAGATAAACAAGTCTCCATCAGAGAAATCAGATGAAGAACAGCTCGAAACCGAAGGGAAGAAGGTAGAGACAGATAGGACAGGTCGGACCAATGATACGGAATTGAAATTGACAATAGATGAAAACAGAGGAATTAAACTACTGATTCTGGAATTAATGTGCTGAAACAGAAATGGAAGAACAAAAGAACAATTCCAGGGACTAGCCCTTTCTCTCAACCAAAAGGTTAGAGACCCCTCAAAGCAATCGATGCAATGAGATCCAAATCCTAACAGTATTCCTTCTGCACACTTGCCTCACCCTCTCCACCTTTTATTTATAGATTTTCCAACTAACTAACTATTACTAAATATTACTAAAATACCCATTCTAGAATACTCTAATACAATATTACTATAATCCTATCATAAACAAACAACACATCAGTGATTAGCAATTTAGGTCTTAGATATTATTAACATAGCATACAATCTTGAGTTTTGGTCTTATTTGGTGAATGAAATATGTAATGAACTAATGTAGTATCAGATGCTTGTGTTGTTTTACATTTTAATAATATTATTTTTAAATGATGAATAACTTGTTTTCAAGACAACAATGAACGAACATGAAGATTAGGCATAAGAAAGAAAGAAAGAAGAAAAGTGGTTTTTTTTTTTTGGTGGGGTTTGATTGAACTGTTACTTGAATTTATGTTTTGAACTGTTAATTCAATATCATGTCGAACAATAAAATTGAATTTGAATTCTATGGTTCTGTATGTTGAGTATTACTTTTAATATGGACTCATGATAGTTACATTACTGGTGAACTTCCTGCTCTTGTGGAAACGAAGTAAAAATCCCTTTTATGTTTTGCTTTATGTGCATTAGGATCATAGTTGAGCAGCCATTCTAGTTTCTTGGCAGAGCTGATTGTAGGCTGTCATGGCAAATAGCAAGTATGAGTACGTGAAGTCGTTTGAGAACGAAGATGAGGTGATGTATCCAAACTTGATCGTGGTTCGAATTGATAGTCTTAATTTTGAAAGGTAATATGTCCATAACTCCATATTTCCTTCGGTTTTAACTTTTGATTTTTATTGGTTTTTTCCCCGTCATGAGAGATTGAAGTTTGTATACTTTTGATTTATGGGTTAAGTTGGCGTAGTTATTGAAGGAGGAAGTTGTGTTAGATGGTTATAGGCTAATGATCATAAAATAGGCAACACCATGTATATAGAATACAACAATCAAAATATATATGATAATCAGGTAGAATCATAGATTATAGAACAAAAAGTTATTCGTTTTTCTTCACATGTAATGTTCCTAGGGCCAAAACATGCTTACACATTGCAACCCATCCCACATTGATTTTGAATTGAATAATGCTATATCCTTTTATCTTCTTAAAAATCAGCCTAATTGACACTTTAGCATGACTTAAACACCATATGACCCATCTACAAGCGTCTAAATTAATATTAGATTATGCTAATTGACAGTTTGGAGGATTTTTGGATGATATAATATTGCTCTTTCTATTTAGAATTAAGAACCTCTTATATGGGCCTGGTAACGGAGGATATAATATTGCTCTTACTATTTAGAATTAAGAACCTGTTATATGGGCCGAGTAACGGGCTTCTAGTCCCTGCGGCCCACTATGTTTTTAAGTTGATTTGGAGGTTCTTAGGCTAGTATAATACTTCGAACTTGGAGGTCTAGGTGGTTGGACTCATTTATTTCTAAGCGATATAGACTCTGGACTATTTGTGTTTGGGTTTTTGTGTAGGTTTGAGAATGTCAAGAATTTAAGTGACAGAGGAAGAGGGATGGGGATGTGACAACCCATCCTCACTATTCTGGATTAGAGTTAGGAGTTCCTGTTAGGTTCTTATGAGCTACTATCTAACATCCACCATGATTTTATGAAGACATGGAGTTTACTGGGCCAACTTGTTACTTTGGGCTTAAAATGTTACAAATGTTATCAGAGCAGTGGCCTCTCAAATATAATGGGTTATGATTTCGAGCTTGTTTGATTTCAAAAATTATGATGAGAACGTCAACAACTTTAAGTGTGAGTTTCTAACAACCCGTCTGCCATCGATTATGAATGCGCATTAAAATACAAATCCTTTATATGCCCTCAGTAATGGGGAACTTGTTAATTTTAACCATGGTTTTAAGCTGAAATGGAGGTTATCAAGTTGGGTTCTTAGAGTGGTAAATGGTTGCATTTAGAACTGTGACTAGGTTGTGAAGTTGGGTTCCATGTCAAGTTGGGATCAGACTAATTGTTAGAGAGCTTGTGTAGAATTGAGGATTTAGTCCCGTCTCTTTTCTTTTTGGCCAAACAAATCCATCTTTGTTAGGCTCATAGTTTCTTTCTAAGTTAGACTAGTTCTTGAACCTCTTGCATACAGGATGAATTATTAAAAATGATGACATGACCTATTAATTATCGATGTCGATTTATGTTGCCAATTCGTTACTAACTTCAACAAATAAGCAAAAACTTCAAGTTTTGAAAAAGCAAAGTTAGGATTTTCTGGGCGTTTGGTTCGCGTATTTCCTGGAAATTGCATTCAAAATCTTCGGTATGGTTCACGGATTTTAGTTAGGATAAAATTCCAGGATTTCTTAAAAATCTTCTTTCTTCTTTGTTTTTTAAAAACCCAGGCTCCACCCTAGGATTTATTACCAACTTATCCTTGAAATATAATACATATTCTTTGACAAAATCCTAATAAATGAAATTGCTGCATAATACAAATCTTTTGATGGAATGCGAATCCTAAGAGAAAAATATGCTAACCAAACACCCCCTAAGTGATTTTAGTTCAACGTCTTTATATGCATATGCTTTTCTCCCTATTTAACCATATGGAATTTATGGCAGATTTTCTGAAATCAACGAGTTTGAAAAACCAAATGATGAAAGAGGTTTGAACTTAATGAACTGTTGTGCAACCTTAGTGTTGGAGAAGTACCCAGATATAGTCTTCGCTTATGGTTTTAGTGATGAGTACAAGTGAGTCCTTCAATTTTCATTTTTATTGATCACGAAATAAAATTATTTATGTGAAAATCTAATTATAAAATTCTGATGTGCTCTGCAGTTTCATTTTCAAGAAGGAAACCAAATTTTACCAAAGGCGTGCCAGGTGATAACTAATTACGTACCGGAGATTGTTTTCTACAGTAATTCTGTGTGTTTGTGTTGTCATCTCTGACCCTTAAGCCCTTGTCTTTCTTCACTTCTTCCATGTTATGCATTCCTGTGGAGATTTTTTTTTACTGTTGGCTTTATGGTGAAGTTGACACTGCAGCAAGATTCTCTCGCTCATTGTCTCCTTCTTCACATCTTTATATGTTGCAAAATGGAGAGAGTTTTTTCCTCACAAGGAGTTGAGATCTAGTCCATCATTTAAATCACGAATCATATGCTGCCCATCAATGGAGGTTCTTCAGGCATATCTTGCATGGAGACAAAGAGAATGTGAGTAGAACATTAAAGAATTAGGCAACCACTTTTCAAGTAAATTACTATTCAACTGTGCCTATACATCTTCACCATGTTTGTTGTGTGATTCATTATCCATCTCGGGTGTATTCGAGCCAAGTTGATATAGTGCTGAGCTTGAGCTCGAATTGGCATTAAAACTTGAATATCAAAACTCAACTACCACTTGATTAAGTAGTTGATACCAAGGTTATCAAGATCGCGATTAAGATCGTACGATCCCACCTTTTGATTTCAATCATCATCGGGTATGTAAGGGGGATCGTGGGATCAATGATAGGATCGTAGGATCGGTCACCTATCCGATCCTACCTTTTACCTCATTCGTAACTTTTTATCCGATTTCCCATAGGATCGTTTTCAAGATCGTAGGATTGTATGTACCATGTAGGATCTTTTGCTGATCTGATCCTACATTTTATCTAGATCAAATAATTTACTCGTTTGGATATGGGGTTGAAATGTAGGATTGTAGAATTCGTTGAATTTTTTTGCGTTACTGTAAACATTCGAAACATGAACACATGTTGTGTTCGAGTTTAATGTATAAATTTTTCTTTGAAGTGTTTGATAATTACTTTACGATATAAAATTATAAATTTTATAACCTAGATTTATTATAAAACTAATGATTTTGTGGTTGGATCTTATGATCCCGATCCGATCCTACAATCTCAATCTTGCAAAGGCGAAACAATCCTATGTACGATCTCCATCTTGACAACTTTGGTTGATACTTTTGAGCTTGACTAGACTTTGTATTACACAATGCTCGGAAGGGTAGTCATGTACATGTTTATATACACAAAGAGGGTAAAATTGTAATTTAATATAAGGTTGATAAGGTTTGCAAGCTTCACTGGTTGAGTATTTAATTTCACAAGTTTGACCTGTATTAGTCAGTTAGTCATTAGTTTATATTAGGAGGGTGTACTGTGTAAATATTTAGTCTATATATTCACTCATGTATCTTGATCATTATCACAATTATTAATCATAATTACCAAGTTTATCTTGGTATCAGAGCCACTAACCCTAAAATTCTAGGCTGCCACCCTACAGCCGTCACCCCCTAAACCCTACAATCCGGCCACCACAAGTGCCGCCCAAACCCTTTTTTTCTCGGCCACCACAGGCGCCGATCAGCACCCCACCACCAGCCATCACAGGCGCCGATCAGCAGCCTCTGCAGCTCCTCCTTTGGCGCCGCCAACAGCCTCTGCAACCCCTGCTTCTGCGCCGATCAGCAGCCTTCCTTCTGCACCGTTCATCAGCCATCTCCTATTTAGCACCCATCAGCTTCAATGGCCTCTATAATATTGGTGAACCTGTCAAGGAAAAAGATCTTGTCATGCTCGTATTATCTGGTCTTCGTGATGAATACAATGGTTTGAAGTCTACTATTCTGGGTCGTCAACTCCCAACTGCATTCCTGGAACTTCATGGTCTTCTATCTGATCATGATTACATGATTCAGAATTCAGCCCCTGTGGTTTCTCCGGCACAAGCATTCGCAGTGGCCTCCTCCTCTCATCCCACTACTACCACCAGCGGCCCTTCATCAGACACTGTGCAGACTCTTCATCAACTTGCTGCCCAACTTGGTTTCCAACTTCAGCCGGTTACGCAGCCATCCTCTCAAGCTTTCTTTGCCTCTCGTCCTTCCAACAATAGGGGACGTGGTTCTTCAAACCGATATCGTGGTCGTGGTCACTCCAATAATCAACAATCTGGGGGAAACCACAATCAGTTCAGTTGGGCATCCACTCAAAACACTGTGTATGGTACTTGCAATCGATGTGGCATTGGGCATATTCCCTCGCAGTGCCCTAATCGTGATCCTGCCACTATCCGACCGCGACATCCACAACCTACGGCCAATTTTACCAACTTTGCGGACACTCGCTCACAGCTCTCAAATTATTGGCTCCCTGATACTGGCTCCAATAGTCATGTTGCACACGACATCTCCAGCCTTGATCACCATGAGCCTTTTAATGGTGGGGATTCTCTTCATGTTGGTAACGGTAAGGGTTTACCTATTCTACATATTGGCACCTCTTGTTTCTACTCACCTTCTAAAACCTTCTCACTTTCCAATATTCTTCATGTTCCTCGAATAAAACGTAATCTTCTTTCTTTTCAACATTTTTGTCAAGATAATAATGTTTTCTTTGAATTCATGCTTCTTTCTTTGCTGTGAAGGATACGTCTACACGCAACACCCTCCTCACGGGTCCAAGTGACCATGGTCTCTACTCCATTCACCTACCTTCTCTTCAGCGTGTTCCAAATGTCGCCTTCACCGCATATCGGGCTTCTGCTGACACCTGGCATCAACGACTTGGTCATCCACACTCGCAACTTCTACATCACATGTTATCTAGTTATAGTCTTCCAGTTTTCAATAAAAGTTCAACTTTCTTTTGTAGTGATTGTCACATAGGGAAATCATCGAAACTGCATTTGTTATCTTCTGATTTCAAAAGTTATAATATCTTGGATTTATTAATTTGTGATGTTTGGGGTCCTGCACCAATTACTTCATTTGATGGTCATACTTATTTTTTATTATGTGTTGATGCCTTTTCTCGGTACATGTGGATTTTTCCCTTAAAACGCAAATCTGATGTCTATGATGTTTTCAAAGAATTCTTGACTGTTGTTGAACGACAATTTGGTACCAAACTAAAGTCCGTCCAAACAGACTTAAGGGGGGAATTCCGCAACCTGTCAACTTTTTTCACTCTCTTGGGATTTTACATCGTCGCTCCTGTCCCCATACTAGTTAGCAAAATGGTCTAGTTGAAAGACGCCACCGACATGTGGTGGAAACGGGTCTCACACTTCTCTCACATCGGGTGTCCCGTTCAAATTCTGGCATTTTGCTTTCGATACTGCGGTGTACCTTATCAACCGTATGCCATCTCGCACCTCCTCCAATACATCTCCCTTCGAATATCTCTTTCACCGCAAACCAGATTTCTCCTTTCTTCGTGTCTTTGGTTCTCAATGTTTTCCTCATCTTCGTCCCTACAATACTCACAAGATGGATTTTCGTTCCACATCCTGTATCTTTCTCGGGTACAGTCCCTCCCATCACGGCTATAGATGCCTTGATCCTACAACTGATCGCCTCTATATCGCCCGTCATGTTCGTTTCAACGAACAATGCTTTCCATTCAAACTATCTTCACCACCACCACCCACACCCTCTCCTTCTCCGGACCCGTATGTATCTAGCTATCCTTCTACCCTCTCTCCATCCGATCCTCTACACCTCCTACACCACCACCTAGCTCCACTTCTCCGCTGCCCACCCCATCCGCACAACCTCCTGACCCTATTATCACATACACCAGACGTCCTAAACCCACTCCTACTCCTTCTCAAACAACTCCTGATACAAACCCCCTCTTCTCCTTCGGTACCACCTCAATCTAGTGTGCCACCTCCTCGTACCCGTCCCCCCACTCTACGGCCTAACCCCAAACCACGTGTCCCCTATAACCCCTCAGCCTATCACACCTCTCTTCCTCTCGAAATAGAACCCTCCACCTTTTCCGTTGCCAACAGAGACCCTCACTGGCAGAAGCCATGGCTGAGGAATATGCTGCCTTGTTACGTAATGGGACTTGGTCTCTTGTTCCACTGGTGCCTAAGGCTAATGTGATTGATTGTAAGTGGGTCTATAAAATAAAGAAGGATCGTGCTATTAAACGTTACAAGGCTCGGCTAGTAGCCAAGGGTTTTCATCAGCAGGCAGGCCTTGATTATTATGAGACTTTTAGCCCGGTCGTCAAATTCACAACTGTCCGTACAGTTCTCTCGTGTGCAGTGTCCCAACAGTGGCCACTTCGCCAATTGGATATTCAGAATGCATTTTTACATGGTGACCTAACTGAGACTGTTTACTTACGCCAACCTCCTGGCTTTACTGATCCGACTAAACCGGCTCACGTCTGTCTACTCCACAAGTCCTTGTATGGACTAAAGCAGGCCCCCCGTGCTTGGTTTAATCGCCTTTCTCGGGCTCTACTCTCTCTTGGTTTCAAAGGGTCAAAGACCGATCCTTCTCTTTTCATCTACTCCTACAAGGGAACTCTGTTATACATGCTCGTTTATGTTGATGATATCATTTTGACAGGTAACGACACATTGGCGATTGAGCAGATCGTCAAACGCTTGAGTCATACTTCTGCCATTCAGGATCGGGTCCTCTCTCGTATTTTCTGGGTATTGAAGTTGCTACTCGTGGTTCAGATCTCTTCTTATCTCAGAAGAAATACATTCATGAGATTCTTGAGAAAGCTATTCTCTCCCAATCCAAGCCTGTTGACACACCGATTACCACAACTGCCAACTTAGCTATTGACGACAGTCCCCTTATTGATAATCCGGTCCGATATCGCCAAGTGGTTGGTGCCTTACAGTATGCTACTTTGTCTCAACCGGATATCTCTTATGCAGTCAACAAGGTCTGCCAGTTCATGCACTCCCCTATGCAAAATCATTGGTCGGCTGTCAAACGCATTCTCAGATACTTACGGGGCACTGATGATCATGGTCTTCTACTTAAGCATGACTCTGGCTCGACATTACATGCATATCCGTGTGCTCATTCTCCTTCCATGACTGCCTTCTCGGATGCCGATTGGGCTGGTTGCCCAGATGACCGCCGATCCACCGGGGGATACGCTATCTACCTTGGTTCAAACATAATTTCATGGTCTTCCAGGAAACAAAGGACTGTCTCTCGATCATCCACTGAACCCTAGTACAAAGCCTAACCGATACAGTCGCTGAGATCACCTGGCTTGAAGCCCTCTTACGAGAACTTCAGATTCCCATGGCTACAACTCCGGTTTTATGGTGTGACAATATAGGAGCCATTTACTAATCCTGTCTTTCATGCCCGTACAAAGCACGTCGAGGTGGACTTTCATTTTGTCAGAGAAAAAGTGGCTGCCAAGAAACTCCTCGTTCAGTTCATCTCCACTAATGATCAGATCGCTGACATATTTACTAAACCTCTGTGTTCCCAACGATTCGAAAGTCTACGGTCCAAGCTACAAGTCGCTTCCCGGCTTTAGCTTGCGGGGGAATATTAGTCAGTTAGTCATTAGTTTATATTAGGAGGCTGTAATGTGTAAATAATTAGTCTATATATTCTCTCATGTATCTTGATCATTATCACAATTATTAATCACAATTACCAAGTTTATCTACCTGAAAGCCTCCTTAAGTAGCTTGTGCCCTACTCAGACTTTAAACAAAACTGATTTCAAATATTTTTCGAGTCGGTCTCAAGCAGCTTGTGATTCGGCTCGACTCGATTCAAGGTTTTTTAATGGCAAAAGGTGCACTTGAGGTGACCACCCTGCACCTCACCTAAGGCTGGAGGAGCAAAATGGTGAGTGCACAAGCGATGAAGTTAATACACACATTTATATATGTGTATGCGTAGATATGTATATGTGTGTGTATTTATCTATATATCTGTGTGTATGACGGAATAAGGCGATGTTCCAAGTGAAGTAAGATAGCAAAAAGCTGAGGGTCTAAGATAGCAAAGTTGTGGGACCGAGTGAAGCCTCCTCGCATGCCTTGTGTCTAGTCTCTTTGGACCATGTGGCCTTTACCGAGGAACTAGTCAAGCCAGCTGCTCGCCTTTGACTACACTGATTTGACTACACCCTATTTCCATCCAAGCATCACGTAGTAAACTGCCATTAAAACAGTCTTTCTGACTGATTTTAAAACAGTCTTTCTGGGATATTTTTTCAGGTCATACTAAAAACCAGTACAATACTTGCCTCTGGATGTTGATTAAAAGCGGGAAATCAGAAAGAGAAGCACATGAAATCCTAATGGTGTGTATAAAATTCTTATATCATCTGGCATGCCATTTTATGTGTCTAATAATTGGAATGCAACGGTTTAATAGGCATCTTTTTTGTATCATAATATGCTGCATATCCCGTGTCACTTCTCAATATTATATATGGGCTTATTCACAGGGCACTCAAAAACAAGAAAAAAACGAGATGCTTTTCCAGCAATTCGGTATTAACTACAAAAAACTTCCTAACATGTACCGCCAGGGTTCCTGTGTTCTCAAAACAGAGGTCGTCTCTCATCTCAACTTTTGTATTTTCTTTACCACTTTCTTCTTATTCTCTTCATTTATTTACCAGTATGGAATTCAATAAATAAATCTAGAAACTTGTGTATATTTACTTTTTTAAAATCTTTATGACGTCACAACTTCTCTAAATTAATCTTAGCTATCACTCAGGTTGATGATGGCTTAAAGATCCATGACAATGAAGTCCTTGTAAAACGACGGCCAAAGAAGGTCAAAATTGTCCATTCAGAAAATATAGCCTCGAGAAGTTTCTGGAATGATCATACCTATCTTTGCAACGAGCTAAGTTGTTTTGAACAGAATGTGAACAATATTAAACCGGAGTATCTGAAACTGTTTCAGTCTGAGAAGAAGCTGCTACCGTTTACTTGGATTGTGATAAGAATAGATGGCTCTCATTTTCATAGGTAAACCATATAATATTTGATTTAGTGATTATTATATTTTAACACTTAACACAGTAGAGTAATTAAAGACTACAAATTTGTTGGAGATCCTAATCATCGGTTATACCAAGTACTCGTATTTGTAAGTACTAGAACTAAAACTTATAAAATGGGTTCCAATTTGGTAAATTTAGGAAGAACCGAAGAACCATCAGGAATTCAGGATTATTCATTTCTTCCAGTGAGCGAGGGAGACCAAAGGACGAGTGTTTGCAAAATATAAGTAAAGTATTATAATCATCCTTTCAAAAGTGACTAAAAGGGAACACATTTCGTAAGTTTAGTGACTTGGTGTGTATGAAGGAAAAGTACACTGACCTACATGAAAACATTTGAAGAAGAGCAATGCGATTATTTGATTCTTCTTTGTCCCCTTTTTTCAAGAGGCTTTTGTTAGAAAAATGCCATACATTTCCACATTTTTAGGATTCACTTACTGAATTTTTAAGATGAATAGGCGTCTTAAGTTTAGTGTTTGAATTTCACCAATCTATATTTTGTAAGTAGGAAAACACATCATACTTTATACCTTCCAATACCACAAGTACGTTTAGAACTTAATCGATGGACTTTTTCACTTTAAAAACGATAGTTTTGGGATTTCTCAACCCATAAAAGGTAGGGACTTTCTCATTTCAAAAAATAGATTTAAGGGACCTAATCATCCTGAATCTTGTAAGCTGAGCTTTGATTACTTCACTTTTTTCTATTTGTGTTCTTATTTTCTTTTCCACTAGATTTTCTGAGGTTCAAGAATTTGAGAAGCCTAATGACGAGCAAGCTCTGAAACTTATGAACTCATGTGCAGTTGCTGTATTAGAGGAGTTTAATGACATTGTGTTTGCATATGGATTGAGTGACGAATACAGGTAAGTCATTAAAGTGAATTGTTTAATGATCGGTCTTGTGATGTAATTACCATCAACATGCTTGATTTTCAGCTTCGTCTTGAAGAGAAATACGCAACTCTATCAAAGACGTGCCAGGTCTGTTTTATATTGTTTATACCATACTATAAAAGATAAACTTTGTGCAAAATAATTGGCTAGTATTGTTGTATGATAACAATGACAGTTTTACTCGATGGTGGTTGATCTAGCCACCTATTTTTTTCCAATCATTCATCGTATCTTTTTGATATTCTTGTAGTGAAATGGTGTCAGCAATTGTTTCATTCTTTTCCTCCACATATATGATGAGTTGGAAAGAATTTTTCCCTAAAAAAGACTTGAAGTATCCACCAAATTTTGACGGCAGGGCTGTCTGCTATCCATCATATGAGATTATTAGAGATTATCTAGCTTGGAGACAAGTTGACTGTGAGTAAAATTTTTCCACTTTCTTTATTCTTTCTAAAATGTCATTTTAATCAAATCAAAAGGACCCTCCTGTGGCTCATTTACGAAATCCTTTTCAATGATTGTACTTCTTACAATCTTGTAGAACCAAGGTCGGAGCCTCAGAGGCATGCGTGTTTTTGAACGAAACATTATATATTATTAATCATTTGGGTTAATCACTTAATTGCAAAAAAAGGTAATACGTAGTTGTGGCTGATTTGTATTTCAAGTACCAAACAAGTTTGTCCCAATAAAAAGGTAACATACTTTTAATTTCTTTTAAAAATGTTAATTTGGTCATTTTTAGTGGTAATTTATCAAAAACAGAATCACCCTTTCTAGAATTTTCAGAAATATATTGTCTTTTCACAGGAGCAAACACAGTTCGTTACCTGAAATAGATATCAGCCATAAGTCATTAGCTTTTTATGCAATTGGCCATATATATATATATATATATATATATATATATATATATATATATATATATATATATATATATATATATATATAGCTCTCTTTGTTGTTTACTATATGGGTTATTGTCATTTTTGGGTAAACATCATAAATGCACATTGTTGTCCATCATAGTTATTTTTTTGCTTGTTTTTTTGTTCCATTAACTATTTGCGTTTTGTTTTCATGTAAGCCCATTAATGTGGAAACTGACAATAATTAAACAAAAGAAAGGAACTACATATAAGCAATGGGACAAATAAAAACAATTGAGAGACAAAAACGACGCAAAAAACAACTATGAGGGACACAATGGACATTTGTAATAGTTTGTTACCAAAAGTTGACAATAACTGTTTTTCTATATGTATGATATAGTTGCCTCATAATCCAGCACAACAAAAATCAAATTTGTGATGAGGACCGATTGGGCTGATATGGGTTCAATTGCACCAATACAATACATGATATTTCCTTGCTATTTAATGCACTTGACATCCTAAAATTAGGCTTGTCACGTCCCTTTTCTTCAATCGAGATTACATAGTCGGAAAATACAATTCTTTAGATTTATTGGCCTTGTTCTTACATCTCTCTTATCATCTATTTGTTTCCTTCCAAGGCGCTTCTTTAACGTTTTCCTTTTTGAATGTGTAGGTCACATTAACAATCAATATAACACTTGCTTTTGGATGCTAGTCAAGTCTGGCAAAAGCACAAGGGAAGCTCAAAGTATTTTAAAGGTTCCAACTTCTCTTAAAAAATCCAGTATATAATATCTTACAAATTTCTCTGAAAAGCATTTGATAAGTGATATACAATATGTATTCATGCATTTTCAACTCAAATCCCATGATTTGGAACCATTTGAAATTCTTAAATTCATGCAAGTTATTTCCTCCAACTACAGGCTGGAATCTTGTCGATTTGAAATTCTTACATTCATGCAAATTATTTCCTCCATCGATGGGTTGCAGCCTTATCGATCTATGCGTGTTTGTTTTACCCATCTTTTCTCTTAAAAACCTCCTTTTTTTCTAAGAACCTTTAAAAAAGTAGACTATTTGTTTATTTTTGACTTAATAAGTAAAAGCCTATGATATCCTTTTCTTTTTAAGAGCAAAACCCACTTCTGAAAACCTCTAAAATCACCTCTTATATTTCAGACTGAAATCAGACTCCCAACATTTATTTATTTATTGGCAAAATCAAACAGCACCTAAGCGAAACAAAGTGGGTTTGATCATATTATTGTTTGTTATACAGGGTACTCAAACACAAGAGAAGAATCAGATGCTTCATCAGTTATTCGGTATCGATTACAATAAGTTGCCCATCATATTCCGTAATGGCTCTTCTGTATTCTGGGACAAGGTAATCACTGTGTGTGTGTGTGTCTATAATAACTTACTTTCATCTTTTTACCATATATAACAATGTAGACCATGGTTCATGTTTTACCATTCATAGCAATACAATTTCAAAATTTTATCGTTTATGCAACATATTTTCATCATGCTACCATTTATAGTGAGTTAGTGACATGCTTTGGGATTTAATGCATAAAATAACAAGCTACTTTCACATTTTTAATGTTTATAGCAACTTAATTTCAAGTTTCAAGTCACGTTTCTATAAATATGATTTTTGATGAAGTACCTTGCCATGAATGGTAAAATATGAAGTACGTTGCTATAAATGTTAAAAAACAATGTAGATTGTTAAGTTTTGCATTTAGCCCTACTCATTATAAAGACTTCCCTTTTCAACTTGTGGCTTAATGAAAAGATCTTTGCTTCATTTTTCTTCTTTTGTAATTTAGTTCTACGGTGACTTAAATCTTACTTTGTATGAGTATGAGTTAAAAATGGCATTCATGATTTTTGAATGTCTAGGAGACGACAATAACGGATGGAGTCGTGGCAAAATCTCACAAGAAACTAGTTGTGGGACACCCAAATATAATCGAAGACGACTTTTGGGAAGCACACCCACTCGTACTTGAAGAGACATCACCAAGGTCCTAAGACCCTTTCTCCGGCATTGTATGGACCATATTTTTCTATTTTGTTTTTTAGAACCATGGTATCAGGGTTTAGTTATATATAGGTTTACTCGAATCCTGATGGAAATTATCATTATTTGCTACATCACTCGGACCGATCTAATTTTTGACTTGGATTTTTGCTTATGCTTTTAGTGATATAGCTTGTAAGTTTAAATCTTTAGTTTTCAAACACTTGTATAATGGTTACTTATACATGTTTTTATATAAAAAAAATTTTCATACGTTCAAACCCGAGTGCGGACTTATCAACAAAAATGAGTCGAAATTTCTTTATCTACTAATATAAATCGCCAAAATGTCCCCAATAGAATAGAATAAGGTACAAGGTGAGGTCGGGTTGTCACATCCCCTTCCCTCTTCCTCTGTCATTTAAATTCTTGACATTCTCAGACCTACGCAAAAACCCAAACCCAAATAGACCAGAGTCTATATAGCTAAGAAATAAATGGGTCTAACCAACTAGACTACCAAGTTCGAAGAATTATACTAGCCTAAAAACTTCCGAATCAACTTAAAAACGGTTAAAAACTTCAGGGAATTTCGATTTCTTGGAAAAAACTGAGAGTCGTGTTCACTTTCAGATTCAAATATTTTGATAATACAATAAAAAATTCAATCGGATTAAACTTGGTATATTAAGAAACAGAGAATTTGATATTATGACTTCATGTATCCAATTTCACGCAAACAAAAAACGATGGAAAAATGCCCTCATAAAAACTGGTGGAAAAAATTTGGCGGGAAAATAACTACCGCAAAACAAACCGTCAAAACATTTAAAATTAGCAGGAAATTACTACTGGGTCAAAATTGGGTTTTCAAATACAAATTCGGATTCCAGGGGCTCTGCCCCTAGGGTTGCCACCCCTTAGACCCCGCTTTCAGAGGTGTTGCCCCTGGACCCGAATGCTAGTTTACTCTAAATTATAATAAATTTAAACAAGTGTGCATTTCATGACATTTTTTACTTGTTTGATACACTTAAATAATATTGGTGATACAAATCACCAACAAAACACATGGTGGGACACTTGGACTAGAAGCCTGTTACTAGGCCCATATAAGAGATTCTTAATTCTAAATAGTAGGAGAAATATTATATCCTCCTAAAAATCATGATCCAAACTGGTAATTAGCATAACCTAATATTATTTTAGACGCTTGTAGATGGGTCATATGGTGTTTAAATTATGCTTAAGTGTCAAATAGGATAATTTTAGCCCGTCCTTTTCTTTTCTTCACATTTTCAGTCCCTACAAAACAAACACACCACATGTTAATTATATACAAAATGTGTTATGTATACCTAATTTATGAATCTTTTTCACATGTTAATCACATTTTCACATTTTCAGTCCCTATTAATTAGTTAATTTCCTTTTTAATCACCCAGTTTTGGTTTGTCACCTTTTTCACTTTCTGAATCTTTTCAGAAACCACTTGTAGTATCTTGTTCTTGTGGTCAGATGGTTCCCAAAAACAGCCTAATCACCAGCCCACTTCCAAATCCTAATAACAACCCAATCAACTCCATTTGGGAAGTAGGACTGATCAGTAGCTTCATCAAATGAAAACGTTGGAGGCTTTGATGCTTTTGAATTCACACATTTCTTGGGTAAAGGGACCCGCACAATGTCGGATTTCCAATGTAAGAAATATTTTGAAAGGTATCAAACTGTCCCCCTCGTGGTACTGGTCCAGTGAGGTTGTTGTAGGATAAATATTATAAGTACGCAAGGAAATTCAAATGTACCAGCTCTTGTGGGACTTTCCAGTGAGCTTGTTAATTACCAGAGAGATCCAATGACTCGAGTTGTGTCAGGTTTCCAATCGATGATGGGATTAATTACACCAAAAAGCTCATTATTAGAGAGGTTGAGCATCTGAAGACCACCGAGGCTTTTTGTGATTTCTGGAATATTCCCTCCAACTTTGTTACTTGAGAGAGATCAACAGCTTTGAAGATGTTGAATTGTTGATCTTACCATAGTTCATGGACATGCCTTTGTTATTCATCTTCATCGAGTATAAATAAACCCTTTTCCATTGGATGGCTCCAAGTGAAATCTGAATCGTTGTTTGCATATATGCTATATCTAATTCTAACTCCTTCATTGCTGACAACTCCTCAAAGTACTCATATGGCAGATCACCCAAAAATGAATTGTACAAAAGGTCAATGATGCATGATTTCGGGAACTTATTGGAGTAGGTTTTACTTGAGATCCTTGTAGAACCATGAAGTCTGTTGGACCTTAGGATAAGAACTTGTAGCTCTGAAAGTGCTCCCAACCAAAATGGAAACATGTCCTCCAAACGGTTATTTCCAAGATCTAGCATCTTGAGTGAGGCACACTTTTCCAATGATCTAATTCTAGGTATCTGGCCCTCTAATTCATTTTCACTTAAATTGATCTGAAGCTTGCTTCCATTGATGAACATGTCAGGAATAGTCCCTCGTAAAGTGTTGCCTCTAAGATTCAGCATTAACAAAGAGTTACTTAGCTTCTCCAAGCATGGAGGAATGTTGCCAGCAATGGTGTTGAAGACAAATCAAGAATCCGAAGAAATTGCAAGACGCATATAGATAGTGGAATTTCTCCGTTTAGGTTATTGTCGGAGATCTCAAAGATCGATGAGGGTGGTTGGAGGTGGAATTGGAGTTGATCCACGTGGCATGTTGTGACTCAGTCTCAAAATCTGTAAACCAACCCAAGGAACAACTGTCTGATATGATGATGCTCAAAACCAGTTAGGGAATTTTGAGAAAGTACAAGTTGCAGCAAGGTTTCCTTGCTGACATTCCCCATCCATTCGGGTATCAGGCCATCAATTTTATTATTAGCAAGGTCTAAAGTTTTCAATCGATTCTGAAATCGTAGAAAGTCAGGGAAGACTCTCAAGTTACAGGAACCCAACCCTAAAGATGTAAGCTTTGGTAAATTTTCAATGGTGTGGTTATTGACCACTGAAAGTGTGATGCTGTTTCTGCCAAGAAGGAGAACTTCGAGTCTTTTAAGAGGAAGAAAGATATCAACCTGGTAAATTTGTTCTTTTATTTAAACCAATTATATAAATTGGAGGGTCTATCTTTTTTATCCAAAGTCTAGTGCTTTTAGATCCTTCAATAAGCTACGTACCTACCTCTCATGTCATTTGATGAAGGACTTCCCTTTGCATGGTTCATCCATACACTCATAAAAACTTTGTGATTCTCACCGATCATTGCCACATAAGCCAATGACCTCTCTTCCAAGACCTATTAGTTTAATCTTGATTATGTAATAGTTTAGAGTTTAATATGTAATTGTATAAAGTATAAGGGCCTAGAATAGCATGTAGTAAACTTGAAGAGTTGCAACTATTCGTAAAAGTCGCAACCGTTCATGAAAGGGTACCACGAACCATTGTGTCGGTTCACTCGCACCCTTTCGTCTAGTATATATAGATTGTATTGTAAAGATTGTAAAATTGTGTATTTCCAAGATTATTAATAAAAGTTCAGTTTAGTAACTCCTGTGATTGTTTATTTAGAGAGTTTCCCAACATTTGGTATCAAAGTGCAATGTCATACGATCCTGAAATTCTCATCATTTAGCGAGAGAAACAATCCAAGAAATACACCCGGCGATTAGAACATCGTCGTTAAGGAAATTGGCAAAGAGATTGCCAGATTGATACCCGGGGCAGACGAACACAGTAGTGTTCTACCACCAACCGGCACCAATCACAACGAAATTAGTTTGATTTCAAGAGAGGAGTCATTTCAGAATCTAGACAAGATTCACATCATAGAATAGGCAAAACCGATGCAAGCAAATCACAGAAACAGAAAGTAGTAAAACCCTCGTCGCAAAGTCACAGAAGCATCAACAGTAGGCAAACCCCACAGAACCGAAGGCAAAAATTCAAGCAACGATTTGTCAGATAAAAACAGTAAGCCTCCTCGCACATATAGCAATAGATATAGCAAACCCTAGAAATCAGTCAAAAGGGGATATACCAGTACGTATAAGCCTCATACCGAAAGCAATAGAAGCCAAAATCAGAAAGATATAACCTGATTTTGAAGAAGCCACCGCAGAAAAATCCACAGAAAAGTGCCACCGCCGTAGGAGTGAACCCACGGACAGAAACTCGTAACCAACCGCCGCCACAAACCACCAGAACCACCGAACGCCGCCATCATTAGAGGCAACGTTTAGGGTTCCAGAAATCGAACCAGTGATTGACACGGACAGAAACCCGTAACCAACGGTTGCCACACACCACCATAGAACCACCATCGCAACCGTCACACAAAACCTTAACCAGCGACGCCGATTAGGTATAGGCAACAGAAAGGGGTTTTAGGTTAAACAAACCATCGATTTATAGGAGAGGGTTACATCGATTTATCAAGGCAGCGATTGAGGAAGTAATAGTTACACCGATTCATAGAACAAGGTAGGCACCGATTGAAGAAGAAGGAGGCATCTCATAGTACAATAGCACCGTTTCAAAGAAGAAAAGAGACGAGTGGCACAGGGCACAGACCCAAGAAGGAAACGGATCATAAGAGAAGAAAAGGTAGCAGTAACCGGATCCAAGAAAGGAACGAGTCCACAGCCGAATCATTTTTAAGGAGAAAAGCCCAAATAAAAGAAAAAAGCCCATCAGGTTCCATCTATTGATATATATTGTGTTAATATATATTATTATTATTTTAGAAGTTAGATTTTAATTTATTAGAAAATAAATTAAAGTTTGAAATTTGCCATTATAATTTTAGTTAGAAAAGATTAAATTATTTGAGAAATAATTGTTAGATATAAAAATTAAGTTAAATTATTTCTTAGATTTATTTTTGAGTTTAAGAGAAAATCAAATTAAAATAGTATGTCAGGAGATAAAAATAATGTTGTTGTCACAACATTATCATCGTATCAATGTCCAATTTTAAAAAATACGAATTATACATTATGGGCATTAAGAATGAAGAAAATATTAGTGGCAAATGGAGTTTGGGATTTGATAGAAGAAACAGATACATCAAATGAGATTGATGTAAAAAAGGATAGTTTAGCATCAACATACCTATTTCAAGGGTTACCAGAAGATTTGCAAATGCAAGTTGCGGGATGTGAAACAGCAAAAGAAATTTGGGATTCGTTAAAATCAAGATTTATTGGCACAGAAGATGTACAACAAGCGCACTCGCAACAACTAAAATCAAAGTTTGAAAAATTAGTGATGAAAGAAGATGAGACGATAGATGCATTTGCAGGAAAATTAATGAGTATTATTTCGAAGGCTGCAACATGTGGATTAACATTTGATGAGCAAACAAAAGTACGGAAGATACTTAATTCAGTACCAGATAGATTTATACCAGTAGTACAACTATTGAGATGATTGCAGACCTTAAGACAGTTAAGTTAGAAATTATCGAAAAACTTAAGACTTACGAAGAAAGGATTAAGTTTAGAAAAGGTAGTCAGGAATATTATAATGAGAAGTTGTTGTTCACACATCAAGGAAATGACAGAAGTTATGAACACAACAATAGACGAGGAGGAAGAAATCAGACACAAGGAAGAGGCCAAGGAAGATTCGCAAGAGATAACAGAAGTAAAGATGGTCATGATAAAGGAGGAAAAAACCCTGGAAATCAAAGCTACCAACGAAGAGATACTAGAGAGATAGAATGCTACAATTGTCACAAATTTGGACACTACGCTAAGAATTGTTCAGAACCAGATCATAGAAAAGAAGTGTCAAATCTCATTGAAGAAGACTTAGAACCAACGTTACTGATGGTTATTGATCAAGATTAGATCAATAACAAGAAAGAAAGAGAGAGAGAGAGAGAGAGAGAGAGAGAGAGAGAGAGAGAGAGAGAGAGAGACAAGGTCGAGATTAGACCAAAGAGAGTATGATTGATCGAGAGTAGATGATCAATCAAAGAAAAACTGATCAAGAGTAGATCATTTTTCTTAAAAGTAGAGATTCAAAGAAGAATTGATCGAGAGAAGATCATTTTTCTTAAAGTAGGTTAGAGAAACCGAAGATTTGATTCAGCAAAATCAAATACAGATAGAGAGACCGCATTTGAGACACAGATGCAGCATTTGAGACACAAATGCAAAGACAGTTAGAGATCCTAACAAGATTGAGATTGCACAAGCAAGAAGATGCAAGTGTTGCAAGATTGAGATTACACGAGCAAGAAGATGCAAGTGTTGAAGACAAACAGAAGAACAGAAGATTGAAGTCAAAGATGTACTTGAAGAACAATCAAGATTAAGGGGGAGAATGTTAGTTTAATCTTGATTATGTAATAGTTTAGAGTTTAATATGTAATTGTATAAAGTATAAGGGCCTAGAATAGCATGTAGTAAACTTGAAGAGTTGCAACTATTCGTAAAAGTCGCAACCATTCATGAAAGGGTACCACGAACCATTGTGTCGGTTCACTCGCACCCTTTCGTCTAGTATATATAGATTGTATTGTAAAGATTGTAAAATTGTGTATTTCCAAGATTATTAATAAAAGTTCAGTTTAGTAAATCCTGTGATTGTTTATTTAGAGAGTTTCCCAACAAGACCTATTGTGGATGCTCAATTTATTTCCGGTTTAAAGTTCAAAAGCAACCCAGATTTCATGATGATGAAATTGAAGTTCTAAAGAAATGAGAGCAAATTTGTTCTTTGTTCATCTATATTGAAAATTGAATAACCCGAGTTTTCTTTTTACTCCGGCCAAAAATTTTGTCCATTACCACCTAATCCGCCACGTCTGAAACATAAATCGAAGGAGGAAGATGATGGAACAAAATTCTCAGATTTGGAATGTGATACATGCCCGGGACCAACAAATTCAAAATTATCATCCTCAACAAATTCAATCCAGATCTTGAACACCAACCTAGATCGATTTTTGAACCTTCAGCAAACTGAAAATCAAAATCGTAACCTTCAAACTCTGGATCTGGAACCAAACATGAAGATAACAAAATCGATTTGAACATATAATTAAACATCCAATCGATTGACAAAAAAAGAAAAGAAAAGAAAAGACAAACTCAGCCAGAGTTTACCTCAATCGACAAACCCAAACACAAACAAAGAAATCTAACACAACTCTGTTGAAGACGAAGACGAAACATCCAGAAACCACATCTGGAAATCAATTTAAAACCGGAGAGCTTCGACAACAACAATTTACTTAAAATGACTTATTTATCCTTACTAATATTTTTATCATCTTTGCATTTTATCCATTTCATTAATGATAGATTTGTCATTTTTATGTAAAATTGTTGTATATGGCAAAATCTTATTGTGTATAAATCACCTCCCTTGTCGGAATGGAAGATGAAGAGGATGGCCGCAGCAGCAAAGGCTAGCATTTCCTTTACAAGTTGGAATGGAAGATGAAGACAACCCATCTTTAATTATTATTGGAATGGAATTGAAGACAACGAACTCTTGTTTTACCCCAATGCTGCGACCCGTTTACTTTATATTGTTATTGTTATTATTTTTTTAATTTTATATTATTTTAAAAGAGACATCTCATTGCCAAGAAATCGGTAACCCAAATCACCGAAAGTACTATATTGACAAAGAAATCAAAGTACAAGTACCAAGAGTGTAAGGACATTACTTCGTTCTCTTCATCTTCCATTCCATTAGCTTTAGCAAATCTCACATTCCTGTTTGTTGTAATTAAAAGATCCGAGCCCATCGTTTTCTTTTCTTCACATTTCAGTCCCTACAAAATAAACACACCATATGTTAATCAGATGCAAATTGTATACTTCATTTATGTATTATAATCCAAGATTGAACAATGATATAATACGATATTATTCTGACATAACAATTAATTAGTTAATTCCTTTCCAATCCCTCTGCTTTGGTCTAGCTTGTTACCTTTTTCACTTTCTGAATCTTCCGAGAAACCACTTGTAATATCTTGTGGTTAGATGGTTCCCGAAAAGCAGCCCAACCACCAGCCCACTACCAACGCCTGAGAGTATAAAAACCCAATCAACACCGCTTGGGAAGTCAGACTCAGTAGCTTCATCGACTGAAACTGTCAGAGGATCTGATGATTTTGAATCCCCACATTTCATGGTTAAAGGAAACCCACACAATGCCAGATTTTGTATGTAAGAAATGTTTTTGAAGGTACTGAACTGTCCACCTTGTGGAATGGGCCCAGTGAGGTTGTTGTAGGAGACATTTAAGTACCCAAGGAAATTCAAATGTACTAGCTCTTGTGGGATCTTTCCAGAGAGATTGTTACTAGAAAGATCCAATGACTCGAGTTCTGTGAGCTTTGCCATAGATGATGGGATGACACCAGAAAGCTCATTATTTGATAGGTTGAGCGACTGAAGACCACTGAGGCTTTCTATGGATTCTGGAATCATCCCTCCAAACTTGTTACTTGAGAGATCAACCACAATGAAGATTTTGTTGATTTGTTCGTACTCCATGGTTACACCTTTGTTAACCAGCGACATTGAGTAAAGAAAAAAAATATTCCATTCGATGTGTCCCACTGAAACCTTAATCACTGCTTGCATATATGCTACATCTGATTCTATCTTCTTCATTGCTGACAACTCCTGGAAGTACTGATGTGGCAAAACACCTGAAAATGAATTGTATGAGAGGTCGATGATGTGTAATTTTGGGTTGTATTTGCTTGGGATCTTAATAGAACCATGAAATTTGTTAGACCTAAGGATGAGAACTTGTAGCTCCGAAAGGGCTCCCAACCAAAATGGAAACACGTCCTCGAAATGGTTATTTCCAAAATGTAGCATCTGTAGTAAGGCACAATTTTCCAATGATCTAGGTAAGTGGCCCTCCAATTCATTTTCACTTAAATCAATAATCTGAAGCTTGCTTATATTTATGAACATGTTGGGAATTGTCCCTCGTAAAGTGTTGCTTCTAAGATTTAGCACTAACAAAGAGTTGATTAGCTTCTCCATGATGAAAATAATCTTGACTATAGTTGAATTATATTTATTATTATTATTTTAGTGTTTGAATTAAAATAAATAGAAAAAGAATATGGAAAGAAATAGTCTAGTCTCTGCCGGATTGCATGGGTTGCAAATGGGTTCCATGCATATGACCGGGTTTTTAGGACGTAGAATAAGACTTGGTACTTGGTAGTTAGTATAGGGTTTATGATGAAGGCTATTTATAGCCTTGTTTAGTTTTGAATGAAGCAATGCAAATGTTTTTTCCTTTCACACATACAAAGTTCATTTCTTCATAGTTTCAAAATACATACGCAAATCACAATTAAAAGGATTTGGTTCCAACAAGTGGTATCAGAGCCAGGTTCACTTAGGAGGGCCTTTCTTCATGTGATCTACAGGAGCGAGTGAAGACCGGCTGCCTTAGCAGCGAAGACCGACGCCGTCGAGAAGACTGTGAGACCGAGAAAACTCCGGTGTGAGACCGAAGACCGTTAAGCTATAGACCGATACCGGTGTGTTAAGCTATAGACCGATACCGGTGACCGGAGACCGTTAGCTAATCGAAGGAAGAAAGATAGACCAAGACCGAAGTTTATAAAAAAAGGAAGAGGAAGTGAAGAATGGCGATGATACAAGCAAAAGAGGCAGGTACGATGTCTTACCAAGTTCCGATTTTGACCGCAACGAACTATCCGGTATGGGCTATCAAAGTTAAATCCATATTGGATGCACATGGCCTATTGGAAACGGTGGAACCGAGGACTCTTGGGGAAGAGCCAAATGCTAAGAAATCGAAACAAGCTCTAGCGTTCTTGCTTCAAGCAATACCGGAAGAAATGGTGTTGCAAATGTCGAGTCACACGGACCCGAAGAAAGTATGGGATGGCTTGAAAACACGATACTTGGGTGTAGATCGGGTAAGGACGGCTCGAGTTGCAACGTTAAAAAGAGAGCTTGAAGGTTTGAGGATGAAGGAAGGAGAGCTTGTTGATGATTGTGCTACTAAGTTGAGTGGACTAGTTTCAAAGTTGAGGAGTCTTGGGCATGAAGTTGAGGAAGAAGAATTGGTAAGAAGGATACTTGATGCAATGCAAGGTCGTTCCTTCAAATTGTGGCATCAATCGAACAATGTTTCGAGTTGAATACGATGCTCTTTGATGAAGCGGTTGGAAGACTTAAGGCGTACGAAGAAAGACTCAAAAGCCATGGTGAGAAGGAAGGAGAACAAGGGCAACTAATGTGGACAAGTGAACAAAAACACGGCGAAAGTAGTGGATACGGTAGAGGTCGTGGAAGGAATGCCGAAAGAGGAGGAAGAGGCCGAGGAAGAGCTAGAGGGCGAGGTGACAAAAGTGGTTTTCGGTGTTATGATTGTGGAGAGTTTGGGCATCTTAGCTATGAATGCACAAAATGGAAGGACAAAGACAATGACAAAGAGAAAGAAGCAAACTTGATTCAAGAAGACGAGCCGGCACTGCTTTGAGGAAGAAACTAGTCAAGATTATGGGGGTGAATGATGAAAATAATCTTGACTATAGTTGAATTATATTTATTATTATTATTTTAGTGTTTGAATTAAAATAAATAGAAAAAGAATATGGAAAGAAATAGTCTAGTCTCTGCCGGATTGCATGGGTTGCAAATGGGTTCCATGCATATACATGGGTTGACCGGGTTTTTAGGACGTAGAATAAGACTTGGTACTTGGTAGTTAGTATAGGGTTTATGATGAAGGCTATTTATAGCCTTGTTTAGTTTTGAATGAAGCAATGCAAATGTTTTTTCCTTTCACACATACAAAGTTCATTTCTTCATAGTTTCAAAATACATACGCAAATCACAATTAAAAGGATTTTGTTCCAACACTCCAAGCATGGAGGAATGTTGCCAGTAATGTTGTTGAACGACAAGTCAAGAATCTGAAGAGATGGCAAGTCACATATGTATGGTGGGATTTCTCCAGTAGGTTATTGTTGGCGATGTTAAAAATGAGGGTGGTTGGAGGTGGCATTGGAATTGATCCTTGTAGCATGTTGTGGCTCAGGCTCAAATACTGTAAACCAACCCATGGAACAACTGTCAGATGATGTTCAAAACCAGTAAGGGAATTTTTAGAAAGCTCAAGTTGCCGCAACGTCTCCTTGCTAATATTCCACATCCATTCGGGTATCGGGCCATCAATTTTATTATCAGCAAGGTCTAAATCTTCCAATTGATTTTGAAATCGCAGAAAGTCAGGGAAGCCTCTCAAGTTGCACGAATTCAAATCTAAAGATTTAAACTTTGGTATATTTTCGATGGTGTGGTTATTGACCACTGAAAGTGTTGTGATTCTGTTTCCGCCAAGATGGAGATTTTGGAGTTTTTTAATAGGAACAAAAATATCAAGCTCCACCGTGCCACTGATGTTGTTATAACCCAGAAATTAACATGGTTTCAACATTTATGAGATTTGACAATGAGCCTGGAATTGGGCCTTGCAATTGATTGTTGTCAAGGGTAAAACCTTTTAGATGGGTTAAGTTAGAAATTAGTGACGGGATCTCACCATACAGGTTGACATCATAAAGTTCCAAAGTAACAACACTACAAGAAAAAGTGGAAAATTTAACGGAGGCTTTTTGCGGCGACTTTTGTCGTCGCCAATAGTCCACTAAAAGACAAAATAACTCTGCTTTTTGATTTCAACCGGTCAATATTCGGGGAAGACCTTTTGCGGCGACACTGTCGTCGCAAAAAGGTAGCAGCATTAATTTTTTTATTTTTTTATTTGGCAGGAAAATAGCTTTTGCGCGGTAGAAAGACCGCATTTTTTTTAGGGAATCAGCGACGACATATTTAATGATTTGCGACGACATGTCGCCGCCATTGACCTACAACGACGACATATATGTCGCCGCAGAAAGTCCTACCCTTTAACCTACCCACAGCCGATTTCACTTTCACTTTTCACCTACCTCTCGGTTTTCTTTTCTTCTCATTTTCCTCCGGTTCCTCTCGGTTGCTTCTCCGGCCACGCTTGCTGCAGCTCCGGCGGTCTCCTACGCCGGTTATCTTCTTCCCATTCTTCCGGCGGCTTGCGGTCTCCATTTTTTCCGGTCATCTTCTTGCATTTCTTCCGACGACCTTGGTTATTTCCGGTCATCTTCTTGCGGCCAGCCTTATTTATTTCCGAACAAAGTTTAAGGTTGGTTTCATTTAACATAAATGTCATTATTTTTATGTAAATGTTTAGGAACTCAAGGTTTGTTTTATTTCTCCGGTGGTTGACATTTGCAGTTGTTCCGGGTCCGGTGAACACTCCGGTGGGTCGACATTAAAGGTTAGTATTTTTTTCTGATTTTTATATATTATTTAAGTTATTAAATAATTTTTCAAAATATTATGTTTTAAATTTGTGCTTAAAATATAGACTTTTTATGATATGAATATATTATCTTTTAATATGATTTCTAGTAGAAAAATTAAATTTTATATGCATATAGAGTTTTTATGATATGAAAAAGTGTATTTAATTGCAATATATTTTTTATTGTTAGAAAGTATGAAAAGATTATAATTATATTATGTATGTTAATACACTTTTTTTAAAGTGTGTTTAGTTTAGTATTATTATTAGTAATTAGTGTTAACTTGTGTTATTAAACATATGTTAGTTAGTTAGTGCTATTAAAAAAATAATATTTTTAAAGCAACATAAATTAAAAAATATACATTAAAAAATTTATATAATATTTAAATGAAATAAGTTAATATGTATTATTTGATGTCACATAAGATTAGAATATTTATATATGTATGTATGTTTGTATTTCTTTAGAGTATGTTAAAAGTATAACGTATTTTGGTATATATATTAAAATTAGTGTTATTAAAACATACATTAAATTAAAGTAACATTTTATTAATCATAACATATATTTTACTTTAAAATGTTATAAAATGAAGATATATATTAGTATGTAGATTGATTTGTGTTATTAAAACATATATTAATTTGAATTTAAAGCAAGTTAAAACATATATTAATTTGAATTAAAAGCAAATTAAAACATATGTTAAGGTGTTATCAAATTAAAACATATATTAATATGTATATTAATTAGTGTTATTAAAACATATATTCATTTATAGTAACATTAACTTAAAACATATACTAAAGTATCATCAAATAAAAACATATATTACTTTAAAGTGACATAAAGTTGATTAATAAAGACGAAACATAAAATTAAAACAATGTTAATGTTATTATTAATTTAAAGTAACATGAAACTAAAACATATATTATTTTTATTATTACTTTAAAGTATAAACATCTATAATCACATATTCATTTAATATTATTATTATTCAAAATAAGATAATAAAATATTACTATTTATATTCAATGATTCATTTGTGTGTTTAGATAAATGTAATGTGTTTGTATGATAAGCGTGTGTTTATACCGTAAGTCACCCATCTGAAATTAATTTATTAGAAATTAATTTCGGATAGTCCCCTGTTTGAGACTGCTTTTTGAATGTTTTGTCTCATTTAGGATATGGATGTGTATGATTGGTTTACTATTTGAAAAAAATTCGGCAAATATTTTCCCTTCGCTCCTACGAATATGTGTTTCCTACACGTATTTGGGGAGTTAAGGGAAAATGCTGCCGGATTTTTCTGAAATAGTAAACTAATGATACACATTCATATATGAGACAAAACATTCAGAAAGTGGGTTAGAATGACCACCCTTACACTTCTCAGTTCGTGTTAAGTTAATATGATTTGTTAGTTTTAATTTCTTGGTATTGATAATTAATTATTACGAACGCAGTTATGACCATCGATAAGAGTTGGACTACGTGTAGAAATCGTAATTCCGATGAGTTTTTTAATGGTCTTAACACATTTCTTGAGAGGTGTAAAGACCATTTGAATGGGGCTAACTTATGTCGTTGTCCATGTGAAAAATGTGATAACCATAAATTGGGTACAATTGAAAATATTGGGGCTCACATACATAGATGGGGGTTTAGCGCTGGTTACAAGACATGGTGGTATCACGGTGAACAACTTAATCCGCCTCCAGTACTACATGACATGTCTCAAACGACAGATGAGATGGTTGATGTCCTTAACGATATTCGTTGGGAAAATATTGACAATGAACGCAACACAGACACTAATGAGACTATTAATGAGCCCATTACACCTCCCGCTACAAATGACGATCTTGATGAGCTATTTTCGTTTGCCGAGACCGAGCTATACCCTGGTTGTGACTGGTTGTCTTCATTGGACTTTCTAGCAAAGATGTCGCACATGAAAGTATTGAATAAATGGACTGATAGTTCATTTGACCAATTGCTAGGATTTCTTAGATCTGCATTTCCTAAAGATAACAACGTCCCGTCGTCACATTACGAAACTAAAAAGATAATGAAAAAGATAGGGTTAGGATACGAATCGATCCACGTTTGTAAGAATGATTGTTGTTTATTTTGGAAGGAGAACGTTGATAAGCAGAGTTGTCCAATCTGTGGTGAAAGTAGATGGAAAGACAAAGACACAGTAGCGAAGAAAGTTGCTAACAAAGTGTTGCGTTATTTTCCTTTGACTCCCAGACTAAAGCGCATGTATAGCTCTAAACACACTGCAAAGTCTATGATTTGGCATGCTACTGGACAGTGCAGAGAAGAAGGTAAGATGAGCCACCCAGTTGATGGTAAATCATGGAAAATTTTTGATGAAAGTTATCCAGATTTTGCAAGAGAAATTAGAAACGTTCGATTAGGGTTAGCTGCTGATGGTTTCAATCCATATGGGAATATGAGTGTCTTATAGCATGTGGCCGGTCATATTGACAACATACAATACGCCCCCGTGGTTATGTATGAAAGAGTCATCTTTCATGTTGACGTTGTTAATCCCTGGCCCTAAGTCACCTGGGAAAGACATTGACGTGTTTTTGAGGCCTTTGGTTGATGAATTGAAGAGTCTATGGTCTGACGGAGTCCAGACGAGAGATGTTGCCACAAACACCGTCTTCAGAATGCGTGCAATGCTTTTATGGACCATTAATGATTTTCCTGCTCGTAGTAGCTTATCTGGTTGGAGTGGTCAAGGCTATAAAGCATGTCCTACATGTAATGAAGACACCCCGTCTACTCGTGTTACAGGGAAAACTGCTTATGTTGGTCACAGAAGATTCCTTCCCATAAACCATCCTTGGAGAAAAAGCAAAAAGTTTGATGGGAAGGTTGAGAAGAAATGTCGTCCTAGATTGTTCAACAATGATGCAATCTTAGAACAACTTGCTCAATTACCGTCGCGGATTCCCGGGAAACATCCTAGTTTTGGGGGTGTCAAAAGAAAACGTGATGTGACTGAATTGAACTGGAGTAAACGATCGATCTTTTTTGAACTTGAGTATTGGCCTTTTCTTGAACTAAAACACAATTTGGATGTCATGCATATTGAAAAAAACGTATGTGAGAGTTTGTTGGGTACATTATTAATGAATGACAAATCTAAAGACACTCACAATGCAAGAATTGACTTGAAAAATTTGAACATACGAAATGAGTTGTGGCTCCAAGATAAAGGAGACGGAAAGTTTTTAAAGCCTCATCCCATGTACTCTTTCACAACTGATAAAAGGCGGGGCTTTTGTCAATTCGTTAAAAGAGTTAAACTACCAGACGGATTTGGATCAAACTTCAAACGGAGAGTGACCGATAATGATAGCAACATATCTGGCTTGAAGTCTCATGATTGTCATGTGATGATTCAACGGTTGCTTCCTGTTGGAGTTCATGGGTACTTGGATCGAACAATTTCGACGCCCATAATCGAACTTTGTTCATTTTTAAGCAAATTTGTGCTCGGAATTTGATGGAGTCGGATATGTTGAAAGCTAAAGAACAGTTGATCAATGTTTTGTGTACTTTTGAGCAAATATTTCCGCCGGCTTTTTTTGACGTAATGATTCATATGGTTATGCATTTACCTGACGAGGCTATTCAAGGTGGGCCCGTTTACATGAGATGGATGTATCCGTTTGAAAGATACATGAAAAAGTTAAAGAATTATGTCAGAAATAAAGCTAGGCCTGAAGGTTCTATAGCAGAGGGATATGTTGCAGACGAAGCCTTAACGTTCTGCTCAATGTATCTTCGAGGTGTTCAGACGAGATTTAATCGTCCGGACAGAAACGAAGATGCCCCGAATATTGCACGTCAGTTGCGTGTTTTCCAATCAGTACGTACATCAATTAGTAAAGGTGTACGTAAAGATTTGGATCATACAACTCGAAAGAAAGTTGAATGGTTTGTACTTAACAACAGTTCCGAGATCGATAAATACATTTCGTAAGTGTTCTTATTTCTAACTATCTTTTTATACATGACTTTCCGGTGATTATATTGATATCGAGATTATTTACAGTGAATTTACTACTGACATGCCTAGGAGTAATTTACAAATCGAATTTCCCGGCTGGTTTAGGAATAAGGTAAACTCAACACGCACACGCACACGCACACACACATAACAACTATTACTGAAGCTTGTCTGTCATTTTCATAGATCAATCGTCAACAAGTAGATGATCCAACTTGCTGTAATAATGAGTTACTTGCATTGGCAAATGGACCAGAAATACGTGCATACTCTTACACCTCTTGCATTGTTAATGGTGTGAGGTTTGTTGTTTATAGTCGCGACGTACGTCGTACAACTCAAAACAACGGAATTTCAACAGCTGGGCCCGATGGAAGTACATATTATGGTCAATTGGAAGAAATTTTGGAGCTAAATTATAAAGCTGGTTGCAACGTTGTGTTATTTCGATGTAAATGGTTTAACACCAACAATACTCAGCGTACTCAACGTTGTGTCATTAGGAATAACATAACCAGTATTTCTACCCAGCATGAGTGGTATAAAGACGAACAATATATTCTCGCGACCCAAGCAAAACAAGTTTTTTACCTTGAAGACCCCTCTAGAAACCATCATTGGAGGGTCGTCCAAGAGGTGAATCATCGAAAGATTTGGGACCGAGATATCATTGTGGATAATAATGAAAATGATGTTATAAACAACAACAATTCATCTGATCTTACATTGTCTGCTGATTTGGATAATTTAACTTATACAAGCTTGAGGGGAGTTCAAGCAATGGAAGATACTGAAGTCGATATTATTCATGTTAATCCTACTCATGCTCATGACGATGCCGATTTTATTGACGATGCTGATAATGATGTTGACGTTGTTGATAATTCTGACAGTGATAATTTGGAGTCTGACAATGAGTGTGAAATACGTTATTGTTCCAGTGATGAATCTGATTGATTTGAAGTTGTAATTTGTAAAGACATTAATTAGTTATAATATGTTTATTGAGTTGTTTTTTCAATATGTTTATTGAACTGCCAACATACACTAATGTTTGTTTTGTAGGTTATACTTCTAATATTTTTTACAGATGACGACTGTAGCGACTGGCCACGGTGGTGATTGTGGTGGTGATCCTCCCGGGGGTTCTTGGCAACCACCATCCATTTGTCAAAGTATTAAGAAATTTTTTAGACATTTTTAGTTTTTATTTGTTTAATTATTTGTGTTATTCATGTTGGTTAATTTGAATTGTAGGTTCAAAGACTCGTGGAAAAACCACAAATGAAGCTCTAAGAAAATTATGGAAAAAGAATGGGCAACGACCGTTGCCCATTAGATTTGATACTAAACAGGGGACGTATCGAGCCCTTGGAGATAATGCTAGCGGTTTCAACAATATGATCGGGGCTTTTGTGGGTGACATCCCCAAATATTTTAATTCGTGGAGTGATGTACCCGATCATCTAAAAGCCCCTCTATGGCCTGAACTACAGGTTAAATTTGTTTAATATATATTTTTGTAAAGACATCAAAATACACACTATCATAACTCTTTTTTATAAATTGCAGACATATTTTGACATGGGACCTCACTTGTCGGGTCCACATTCGTCACAAATAGTTGCGGGAGTTAATGCACAATGTGCATCTAGATTTAAAGATCGAAAATCCCGTTTTAAAATAAAATACTTTAGCAATCGAGGGGGGTACGAACGTCCGGATGACATCCGAAATTCCCCTCCCGAACAAATGGAAATTGATGAGTGGCACAAGTATTGTGACTACTTTATGCAAGAGGGAACCATGCATCGAGGAGTTGTAAATGCCGCAAATAGAGCCAAACAACTCTATCCAAGTTATCATGGATCCCAAGCATACGTTCAAATACAAGATCGTCGTGTAAGTCACTTTATCTCTAAATGATAGTTGATATATATATATATATATATATATATATATATATATATATATATATATATATATATATATATATATATATATATATATATATATATATATAGTATACTTGCTATGCATAGACTTGATATGTATTCTTGATAATTTGTATAGACTTGATATGCATAAATGATGGTTTTTATATACAATTACATATAGTTGGTAAGATACTTGATAATTTGGTAATATATGGACTTGTTGTAATATTAGTTGGCAAAAGATATTATTATGATGGTGATATGTATTCTTGAAAATTTGTATAGACTTGATATGTATATATATAGTTAGTAAGTTGGTATAAAAATGGTATGTATTCTTTAGCGATGATATATATACTTTAGCGACGAGATGGTGATATGTATTCTTGATGGTTGTATAGACTTTTGTATAGACTTGATATGCATAAATGATGGTTGTTATATACTTGATATGCATTAATGATGGTTGTATAGATTTGATATGCATAGACTTGATATGTATTCTTGATAATTTGTATAGACTTGATATGCATACATGATGGTTGTTATATACAATTACATATAGTTGGTAAGATACTTGATAATTTGGTAATGTATGGACTTGTTGTAATATTAGTTGGCAAAAGGTATTATTATGATGGTGATATGTATTCTTGATAATTTGTATAGACTTGATATGTATATATATAGTTAGTAAGTTGGTATAAAAATGGTATGTATTCTTTAGCGATGATATATATATACTTAAGCGACGAGATGGTGATATGTATTCTTGATGGTTGTATAGACTTTTGTATAGACTTGATATGCATAAATGACGGTTGTTATATACTTGATATGCATTAATGATGGTTGTATAGATTTGATATGCATAGACTTGATATGTATTCTTGATAATTTGTATAGACTTGATATGCATAAATGATGGTTGTTTTATACAATTACATATAGTTGGTAAGATACTTGATAATTTGGTAATATATAGACTTGATATGTATATATATAGTTAGTAAGTTGGTATAAAAATGGTATGTATTCTTTAGCGATGACATATAGAGTTATTGTAATATTAGTTGGTAATTTATACACGTTAATATTTGATATATATGTTTTTATTTACATATATATTAAATGTGTTACAGTACGACCCTACGACGGGTCAATTTCCTAGTATCATCGACCAGTTTGGTGATATGCATCGTCGGAACAACGTTTTCGCCAATGACATTGCCGCACGACAATATGTAAGTAATTGTTTTACTTAAATGCATGAAATTGTATATAAATATTTTCTTTTAGTGTTTATTATGAAATATATATAATATCGAATTTTTTTTGTAATTATACAGCATGAGATGGAGCAGCTTCGGAATAGTCAAGTCGGAAGTTCGAATCCGATGACCGAAGAACAGATATTGTCTCAAGTCTTGGGAGAACACCGAGGTCATAATCGTGGAATTGGGAGAAAGTTACCAGGAAGTCTTTTGAGTTCAAAGTCTCAATCACAACAGGAAACGTATTCAAAATCCGAAGTTGATAAATTAGTTGCTCGACAAACAAAAAAGCAACAAAAACTAATGGCTCGACAAGAACTTTTATACAATGCGTTAAGAGCCGCGAATATAGACGTTCCTGGTTATGACGAAGACTCGAAAGATGACGAAAACGAGGAAAACGACGAAGACGAAGATGATTATTAGTTTATATTATGTAATGTTTTTTAATTGTAAATGCTTTTTTGATAAATCTTTTGTAACATTGTGGGTTTGAAATATATTAGATTTGAGTTTGTTGGAACATATCAAATTGTAAATGCAGCGAACAGGTTTCTATAACCCGATTGGGGGCAAAAAAAAACAGCCAAAATCTGTGCATTTTTTGTCACTTTTTGCGACGACATTTTGGCCTTTTGCGGCGACATGTCGTCGCTAAAGCCCTCTTTCTGTGCATTTTATGTCACTTTTTGCGACGACTTTTAGACTTTTGGCGGAGACATGTCGTCGCTAAAGACCTAATAAAATTTTTTTTAAAACTTGTGGCGACAACATGTCGTCGCAAAAAGTCAAAGTGTCGTCGCAAAAGGTAACATTTAGCGGCGACATTGTCGTCGCAAAACACTACAAGAAAAAAGGTGTTTAGTGACGAAAAAAATTTGGTCACTAACAGTGAAAATATGGTCACAGGTGAGATTTAGTGACCAAAATTTGGATGGTCACTGTTCGTCACTAAAGGTCCGTCACTAATTTTTGACAGTGACCAAATATGAAAATGGTCACTATATAGTGACCAAAATATAGTGGTCACTAAGTTTGTGACGACTAGTTTTGTCACTAAATTTTGTCACTAAATAGTAAATGTCGTCACTAAAAAGTTGATTTGTGACCAACTTTAATGACCAAAAAGAGGTCACTAATTGGGGTTAATTGACTCTTTCCATTAACGTCCATTAGAGACCAAAATATTGGTCATTGAGTTATTATTAGAGACCAAAAAATGTGGTCACTGATCAGAGACCAAATAAAAGTGGTCACTAATTTACTACTAAAAATAAAAAAAAATGGTTATTATGTTACCAATATTAATCAACAATTGGTCACAAAATTTCTACTAATCTTTAATTTGAAATAATTATAAATATGCTAATTTGTAATAACTAAAATCTAAAATATTAATCTCATTCAGATTAGGTAATTAGAAGTTTTCATACATACTAAAAATTGCATTACTTAATATTAGTAAAATCATTTCAATACAACCGATAGAACTAAAAAAATAACATTTACCATAATAATCCAACAAAAATAACATTCTTAATGTTTGATGTCTTATACTATGACTATAAAAAGCAATAATCATCCAAGTGCGTCAAATCATGTCTATCTTGTATGAAGATCACTGCAAAAATTATAAAAAAAATGATTAATAAATAACTATAGGGGAATGATTTTAAATCAATAAAAGACATGAACTTACATGTTGTTGATATTGCAACCTTGACAAACGTAATAGTTCTTGCATCGTGAATTCCATTTTTTCTTTCATCCGATTATGTTCCTCTTGAAATATAATTTGTTCTTCCTTAATAATCTGAACTTCTTACTCTAAAGCCTTTGATCTCTCCTGTTCTAATTCCAACTCCATTCGTAAATTCTCTAATGGCTAAACTCTGTTTGTTTGAAGCATAACATCTTCTTACATGTCCCGGAATACGACGTAGCTTTTGCAAACAAATTTCAGTCGGTGAACAAGAAGCATCCTCCTCCCTTAGTGAATCATTCTGCATCAAATATAATTTAATAATAAAAGAAGTTAATATTCTTGACATTAACAAGAAGCATCGGCCTCCTATAGTAAACTATAAAGCAAATACACTAGGATGTATATCTCATGTATAATTATCAATTGCTAACAACATAAGTTCAACCAATTATACTATATTCTGATTAATTAGTTATTTAACATCTCATCTAGGTCATCATCATTCATTTCATCATTAGCCCATTCACCTTTATCATTTGATGTTTCATCATCATCAGATATATCATAGGACTCTCCACCTATCGTAACTAATAGAAATCACCTTTTGCAACACATGTGAGAATATGGTGGCGAAAATTATTGCAAAGTTTGTTGAAACCCAATCGGTTGTTGAAATTTATTTTGATTATATCATACATGTATGTGAGGATACTAGGGTAAATTTCAAGCGTTCAACGTCGTTCAGCGTGATTTTGAAGTGGAATCGCTCAGTGCCACGGAATGATTTGGAGACGAACCGTAAATTTTATCAAACGCAAGGAATGCTGACCGAATCAGAGCGTGGGCTCTGAATGGACCCATTCAGTGACTATCAAACAGGGCCTAAGTGTAATTGATAAATGTATCCAACAATACATATGAGAAGAAACAATTCCAGAATAATTGACTTGATGAAATGAAGGAATTGGTTCATCTAAATGCAACTGTGAATTTTGTTATGCTCCGTCATCCTTTACATGCTATCAGTCATAGACATTGACACATGCCTACTTTTTGGTCAAGTTAATATGTGAAACATTCTAAAGGGGCCGATTCAATAACCGGCCAAAGCTGTTAAAGAACTGATTAAATTGTCTCCTTTTAAGTTTTCATTATTGATGTTATTTAAGTTTCCTAAAACAATTAACAACTACTAAAACAACTAACAACCAAACAATCAAAGTAAATAGTTAAGAAATCACCCTGAGAGACGCATACATAGAAAATTAACCAAATGAACTAAGTCACAATTTAAACAACTGGAATGAATTGCGAATCACGGTCATTGCAGATTGAGATCGAGAGTAAGTTTAGAAATGATAGAGTTATAGAGTGAGTGAGATCACCTTGGTTTCAATCGGTAAATATAGGCCAAATTTTGATTTCAATCGGATAGAGGAGCTTACCATATTTTGATTTTTATCATAGTGAGATGAGTATGATTCTGTTTAGCTGCTTCCGTTGTTTGAACTGAGTGAGCGCACGAGACTTTCGTTTGCCATGATTTTGATTTTAATGGGATTTCGTATGCTGAGTGCTGCTTCCGTTCTTCAATGAGGGTGACTTGTTTGTGTTTTAACCTAATTAGGCAATTAGCTACCCAAATAAGACCCATTGGGTTTTCCGGTTTGACTTGTTTTCAAAAGGATCCGAATGTATATTTATTTGTTAATTATTGGGTTTTGACTATTTTGAATTTATTTATATTTTAACCTTTTCAAAACTATATATTATTTAATATTTTGACTTTTAAAAAATCAAATAAAAGTATAAAATACTTTATAATATTGTATCATGTCTTGATCATTTATATTTATTAATATTTTAATTGCTTTTTATTAAACTCTAGTGACCATCATATTTGGTCACTGAAAGTAACTTAGGGTATGCTAAATTTTGTAACCATATTATTTTTGCCTCTAATTTTCAAAATCAGTGACCATCTTATTTTCGTATCTAAATTTCAAAATCAGTGACCAAATATTCGGTCACTAAGAATAACCCTTTTATAAAATGAGATGTAGGCTTAGTGACCACATTATTTTCGTCTCTAATTTCCAAAATCAGTGACCATATTATTTTCGTCTCTAAATTTCAAAATTAGAGACCAAATATTCGGTCACTAAGAGTAACCCTTTAATAAAATGAGATGTAGGCTTAGTGACCACATTATTTTCGTCTCTAATTTCCAAAATCAGTGACCATATTATTTTCGTCTCTAAATTTCAAAATCAGTGACCAAATATTTGGTCACTACGAGTAACCCTTTAATAAAATGAGATATAGGCCTAGTGACCATTTTTATTTGGTCTCTAAATTTATAATAGCGACCAAACTTTAATGACAATGATCTTCTGGTCACAAACCTCACAGTTAGTGACTAAAATTAATGTAGTCACTAAAATTTTGGTCACTAAAGGTCATTTTTCTTGTAGTGAAAGGTTTTGATTTTAATTTTGATTTAATTTTCATAATACTTTTTTTGCAACGACTTTGTCGTCCCAAAAAGTGATGACATGTCAACCCGATATTGCTGGAAACCGTCGTCGCAAAAGGTTCAAAATGTCGTCGCAAAAGATGTTTAGCTACGATGTTACAGCGACGACCTTTTTGCGACGACATGTCGTCGCAATAGGTCTTTTGCGACGACATATACACTTTTAGCGACGACATTTGTCGCCGCAAAAGGTTGATTTTCTTGTAGTGATAAGCTTACTTAGCTTACCAAGCCAATCAGGAAGCTTCCATCTGTCAAAATTATTGAAACCAAGGTCAATAACTTCTAGGTTTGAAAGGGTTTCTAAAGAGGGAAGGGAACCTATGAACTCATTTTCCCTAGTAACAAGTCTGTAAGCTTCGTTAGGTTCATTAGTGAGGATCGTATTTGACCGAACATACTATTTTGGGTGAGGTGAAGTTGTCTAAGTCGCGTTTGATTCCCAATAGATGATGGAATTTCACAACTTAGGCTGTTGTAACCAAGGTTCAAATAAAAGAGGTTTGGAAGCTTACCAACCCAAACAGAGAGGTTTTTTCCATTAAATCCATTCTGGGAAAGATCCAAATAACCAAGTCTTGATAGGGTTGCCAAGGAGGGAATACGTCCCTGTAAGTTATTACGGTTAAGATCCAAGGAAACCATTTGGCTGAGCTGAGAGATTTCTTTTGGGACGTGGCCATAGAAATAAGAAAAAGAGAGATTTAGATGTGTTAACTGTGAGAGACGGCCTATTTTAGATGGAATTTCTGAGGAACAGAAATCATTATCCGCAAGGTTTAACCAACGAAGATGAATGAGGTCGAAGAGACTGCTGTCGGAGTTGATGCGGCCATAGAGAAGGCTGCTGCTCAAGTCGAGCCCAATCAGATGACGTCGACGTGAGCTTTTCCCACACCCACTGCACTCGACCCCATCCCATAAACAGCATTCGTCACTCCTATCTTCTGACTTGTTGAGCTTCCATGAAGCAACCTTTGAATAAGCATGAGGATCAGAGGATGCAGAATTATCTGTGAACATGCTCTCCTTGAACTGGAATAAAATAAAACACTCGTCATCATGACTCAATGACTGATTTAAATAAGCGGCCAAGGTAAATGGACCAACATCATATTGCACGAATGAAACAAAGAGAATCAGCATGACGATATGCAGAGATATCGCCATGATGGATGATAGGAAAATTGAATAGCAGAGTTATGTATATGTGGATGAAAGTAATTACAACGCTAGCTGTTTATATATATATATATATATATATATATATATATATATATATATATATATATATATATATATATATATATATATATATATATATATATATATATATATATATATGTAACATCCGGCACTAAACCAGGTTAGCAACAAAACCCTAATCTACATTTAATAGTCAATCATAGCCTAATCAATGGTCATTAGAAATTAATCAAGTGATTAACAAGGCTTATTAGAAAATTCAACTCAATTAGAATCAAATTCATCGGTGCGATGAATCGGGAAATCAATTAATCCGATCAATTTACGATATGAGGGATTAATTCAACTAAGTACATAATTAAATCATGATTAGTGACACTAATCATACACTAATACAATTACTTAACCTTAATTATGCAAGACTAAAACAATTAATTAAAACAATGCATCCAAAAGTATTTATGAATTTACAAAAAAAGGGAAATACAAGAATACATTTCTAAATACTTTTATACAAAAAAATAAATGAAAATACACCAAAAATACCTCCCTTTGGCCAGCCAATAGGAAGGACAAAAGGACCATGAAATAATTTATTTTACTCAACATATCAAAATCAAATCCTCTTTATTTCAATTCATCCAAGATTTGCACTATTCTTCATCATTTCACTATCTTTTCAAGATCCAATTTTTTCTATAAATAGAGAACATTTCCATTCATTTTAAACACACCAAAACCCCTCTTTTCTCTCTTCAAAAACCGGCCATAAGCCCTCCCAAAGCCAAAAACCTTCAATTTTTGGTGTTCTTGAAGTATTTCAAGTGTTCTTCATATTTTGAAGTGTTCTTGGTGCAACTTTTGCAAGAGTTTTAACTTCTTCTCATTTGCATTCTTATAAAACATCAAACTAAGTAAACACTAACTTATTTCATCTTATATTTATGTTTATATAACTCTTGCATAATATATATAATCACCTACAACAACAAGTTTCATAAAAACTCAAGTTTATAAGTTTCTAGTTTTTATTTTTGTGTTGTTTCTTTAAAGGTGTTTATGAATATATGAACACATTATAAAAGTGTTAATATTATGAAAACATGTGATATATATATGTTTTTATAACTATGATGACTTTTATACAAGTAGTCTTTGAATAAACAACAAGAATCATAAGTTGTTGTAAGTTTATGAACTACGGATTTTCGGCAGAAAACTTATATCGACTTTGAAAAATCATAACTAATTCATAACTCAACGAAATGAGTTGATTCTTGTCTCAAAAGTTAGATCTATGTCTTGACTATAGATCTGCAATTTTTCATAATTTATTTTGGAGTTTAAGACCTCCAGAAATTATTTGGGAAACCGAAAGTTTGACAGCTCAAAAATGGCCAACATAGCGTTTTTAACGAGCTTTTTCACCAACCTAAACATCTCAAAAAATGGCCGTTCTTGATTCTAAAAATCCTTTGTATATAGTAGTTGAATGTCCTAGAAAACCAAAGTCTAAAACATTTTGGAGCTTGGTTAAAAACAGCCTCAAAGTAGGCCGAAAAACCTCCGAAAAAGCTGGAAAATTATATATATATATATATATATATATATATATATATATATATATATATATATATATATATATATATATATATATATATATATATATAAACTTGACGTTTTAAGCGCATTTTATTTATAAACTTGTAATGTTGGGTGATTTAAGACATAAAAATCTATAAATATACATATTATCATATATTAGTGATATTAAGTCCTTATTATCATTTAGGACTCGGTTAAACACCTCCGGTTTCATCACCCATCAAACAACGCACATTTGCATTTTTGCGCCTAGTTTTGCCATCACAAGTTCGGTGAGTTCTCATAGCCCCTATTTTTACACTGTTATGTTTTGGGGATGAAATACATGCTTCGTTTTTATATGGACACGGAAATATTTTCATTTCTATTATGTATTACACATGTGGTTCCATTAGCTCTGATATCATGAACCGTTAATTGCATTTATTTGTAAGCGCGAATATATTGTGGATAGATCTATTGGGAGTCATGTCCCCCATTCGGGTTAGCTCGGTTCGGCTAACAGCGAGTGCATATATATTTAACACACGGTATTACGTATGGGAATACTGCACAGGGCAAACTCATTTACAATTAAGCTTCGGTTGCATGATGGTTTATATGTAATACATAACATGGAATTTATGATTTTATAAATTCAAACTCTATTATTGTTGTCCATACAAGTCAGATTTACGTGTAAACCTATGAGCTCACCAACAATTTTGTTGACGTATTTTAGCGTGTATTTTCAGGAAATTAAGGCAAGTATGCCTTCAGAAGTAACTACTTTCAAGCTTCCGCACTTAAGGAGTCGCATTCTTTTTCAAACCGTCGGAGATTTATTTGCATTATTTTGGATAATTTAATTATGTATTTAAATCTCTGTACCTTGCGAACTACTCTTTATCATTTACGGGTTATGTAAAACATTTCTACCTTTTAAAGTCATATCGATGTATTTTTGAAAACGTCCATATAGTGGTCGTTCATTATGATTATGGTTACGCTTCCGCACTCGTCACGTCTCGCTGCCAACCGAGGTAGCAGGGTGTGACAGATTGGTATCAGAGTCATAGTTATAGTGAACTAGGTTGCATTAGTACCCTAGACTATAACTGCACATTAGATTTACTGATTTTAGAAAATATTTTGTAACTTGTAACTAACTAAAAGACTATGAATGGACCTTGATAGCAGAAATCATGTCCCATCCGGAAACAATCATCATAGCAGATTCAGAGGAGGAGTACACTCCTGCTAGCCCTACGGCCACTGAGATTTTCCACGAGGAAGACACATCGGAGGAAGAGGATCCCTCGGAAGATCCGATGTGGGAGACGGAAGAGGAGCCAATGGAGGAAGAAGATCCACTGCCCCCAGCGGTCCCTACTCGCGTTCCATACCATCCAGCCGAGCCGTCACATAAGCCGTATAGGCCATACCCTAACGGCCCCAAAATGCTGTACACACCCCGAAAGCGGGTGAACCCACCAACAGGGAAGTCTATTCCTGTCCCGACTCCCCAGCCCAATCCCCCACCACCACACCGACGGGTAGACGCCCGGCGATGGACCTGGATACCGGAGACCCTCCGCGAATGGAGGCAGATGGAGGGAAATCCTCCCAACTTCGAGATAGGAGGACCATCCTCCGCACCTGTCCCGACCCTCACCCAAGAGCCTACCGAGCAGACCATACCCCTTCTGATAGCACGGTCGACTAGGCATGACCACCAGATCCGATCACTTAACCTAGATATCGGTGGGATGACCGCTCGTCTAGAGCGGGAGGAGTTGCAAAACTCCAACATCTACTGGGCTAATCAGCATGCCCTTGCTATTCAACAGAATGGTCTGAATGAGCTTCGGCAGCAACTAGCCGAAAGCCAAGCTCGGATCGAGGAGCTGACTCAGCGCCTCAACGCAATGGAAAAGGGAGAGACCACCGATCACTCCCACACTTAGTGCACTCTCGTCTATCTTTGTAATGGTAGGAAAATATCATGTAATAGTATAGGACAAAATTTTAGGGTAATAACCCGCCCCTAATGTAAGGAAATTTCGAATGATTAATGAATGAAAATTACAAGTTATTTATGAAATTGTGTTTGATGATTATAGTATTGTGCTTTAAGGAAAATTTACCTCTTTAAGATTCAATTTCTTACACTATGCTTTTTCTTTAAAATTTTAAGATAATGCCGCCGAAACGAGCAATGAACGTTGCTGACATTGAAGAGCTAGTCGCATAAAGAGTGGCTGCCGCTATAGCCACGTATGAGGCAAATAGGAATAGCTCAGCAAATGGAGATGGTGGTGCTAGCCGCACCACGGGAGGAACGGAAATCCACGAAAAAGGTTGTGGAATTAAAGGATTTTTAAGTTGCAAACCCCGGTATTTCAACGGAACTGAAGGAGCCGTTGGCTTGATACGATGGTTTGAGAAGTTAGAATCTGTCTTTCGCGTCAGCGGATGTGCTGAGGGAGATAAGGTGAAGTTTGCTACTCACACTCTACAAGATAGCGCCCTCACATGGTGGAATTCCTATGTCCAGTCTGTAAGTATCGATGAAGCCTACCAGCTCACATGGTCCGCGCTGAAGCAAATGATGACGGACGAGTACTGTCCGAGGAACGAACTCCAGAAAATGGAATCGGAGTTCTGGAACCTGTCAATGAAGGGAACAGATGTGACGGGGTACACCAACCGATTCCATGAACTGAGCATTCTATGCCCTCAAATGGTGACCCCGGAGTACAAAAAGATTGAACGTTACATTTGGGGACTCGCTCATCAAATTCAAGGTAATGTGACTGCTTCAAACCCATCCACCCTGCAGGATGCCATCAGGATGGCCAATAATCTTATGGACCAAGTAGCCCGGAGAAATGAAGCCAAGGCCGGGGAGAACAAGAGAAAGTGGGAAGACAAGACTGGGAAGAATGCGGGTTCACAATCCAAAAAGCCCGAGACCATTAAGGCTTACGCAGCGGGAGCTGAGCCAAGAAGAGGTTATACCAGTACCAAGCCTTTCTGCACTAAGTGCACCTTCCATCACAACCAGGGTCCCTGTCCAACCCACTGTGAGAAATGCAAACGTTTGGGGCATATGGCCAAAGACTGTAAATCTGGAGCCCCGGGAACCAGTGGCAGCAATCAAAAAGGCTGCTTTGAATGTGGAATTACTGGGCACTTCAAGAGTGAGTGCCCGAAGCTGAGGAATGGTGGAGGAGCTCAGGGGAGAGCTTTCGTGTTGGGAGCGGGTGACGCTCGTCAAGATCCCCGCGTAGTATCAGCTACGTTTCTTTTAAATGACATTTATGCTTACGTACTCTTTGATACTGGGGCTGATAGGAGCTTTATATCTGATAAGTTTAGTAAGCAATTGAATGCCGCTCCTTTTCCCTTAGACAACTCTTATACTATAGAACTGACTGACGGTAAAATAATAGAGGCAAGTAGTATCATTAAAGAATGCACACTGAAGCTGGCAGATCATCCCTTTAAAATAGACTTGATGCCTATAGAACTCGGAAGTTTTGACGTAGTAGTTGGTATGGATTGGTTGTCCCACAATCATGCCGAGATTTTGTGTGGTAAGAAAGTGGTACGGATACCACTCCACAAGAAGAAATTCCTAACAGTCCAAGGAGAAAGAAAGAACCGACAGTTGAATGTCATATCCGGCCTAAGAACACTAAAGTGCCTTAGGAAAGGTTGTCATGCAGTACTGATGCAAATTGTAGAAAAAGAGTCGGAGAAGAAGCGACCCGAGGATATTCCAGTGGTTCGTGGCTATCCGAAGGTCTTCCCGGAAGATTTGCCTGGACTTCCGCCAACTAGGCAAGTAGAGTTTCAAATCGAATTGGTGCCGGGAGCTGCACCGGTCGCAAGAGCCCCATATAGACTAGCCCCTTCTGAGATGCAAGAGCTATCCAACCAATTACAAGAGTTGATGGATAAAGGATTCATTCGACCAAGTTCCTCACCTTGGGGAGCTCCGGTCTTGTTCGTGAAAAAGAAAGACGGATCCTTCAGAATGTGCATAGACTACCGAGAGCTAAACAAGTTAACGGTAAAGAACCGCTACCCTCTCCCCAGAATTGATGACCTGTTTGACCAACTAAAAGGATCTAGCTTCTACTCTAAGATTGATCTGCGATCCGGTTATCATCAAGTAAAGGTTCGGGAAGAAGACATTCCCAAGACAGCATTCAGGACTCGTTATGGACATTACGAATTCCAGGTAATGCCATTCGGTTTGACTAACGCACCAGCCGTATTCATGGACCTCATGAATCGAGTGTGTAAACCGTACCTGGACAAATTTGTAATAGTGTTCATAGACGATATTCTCATCTATTCCAGAAATAAGGAGGAGCATGAACACCACCTCAAGCTGATATTGGAGTTGTTAGAGAAGGAACAGTTATACGCCAAATTTTCGAAATGTGAATTTTGGTTGCGAGAAGTTAAATTCCTTGGACATGTGATCAACAGCCAGGGAATCCAAGTTGATCCATCAAAAATCGAGGCCATAAAGAACTGGGCGACTCCTAGAACCCCCACGGAAATCCGCCAATTTCTAGGACTTGCCGGTTATTATAGGCGATTTATCGAAAACTTCTCAAAGATAGCAGGTTCCTTAACAGAATTGACTCGGAAGGATGTGAAGTATATCTGGGGTGAAGAGCAAGAAAAGGCATTTCAACAGTTAAAGCAAAGGTTGTGTAGTGCACCAATTCTGTCCTTACCTGAAGGGACTGAAAATTTTGTGGTCTACTGTGATGCCTCACACAATGGATTAGGTTGTGTGCTCATGAAAAGGGATAGAGTCATTGCTTACGCATCACGGCAGCTCAAAATTCACGAGGTGAATTATACGACTCATGACTTGGAGCTTGGAGCAGTGGCGTTTGCACTCAAAATATGGAGGCACTACCTGTATGGAACTAAGTGCACGGTGTTCACAGACCATAAAAGCCTTCATCATATTCTGAATCAGAAAGAGTTAAACATGAGGCAACGTCGTTGGGTTGAACTGCTTAGTGACTATGACTGCGAAATTCGTTATCATCCGGGGAAGGCAAATGTCGTAGCTGATGCCCTGAGCCGAAAGGAACGGGTTAAACCCTTGAGAGTCCGAGCTTTGGTCATGACTATACAGTCAAACCTAAACTCTCAAGTCCGCGAGGCACAAGAAGAAGCAGTCAAGGAGGGTAATATACTGGATGAAGCCTTGAGAGGGATGGATAAGCAGTTTGAATTCAAGCCGGATGGATGTCGATACTTCATGGGAAGAATTTGGCTACCAAAACTCGGAGGAGTAAGGAAGCTGGTCATGGATGAAGGGCATAAGACAAGATATGCTATTCATCCAGGGTCAGATAAAATGTATCACGACTTGAAAGGAATGTACTGGTGGCCAAATATGAAGGCTGACATTGCTACCTACGTCAGCAAGTGCTTAACATGCTTGAAGGTTAAGGCTGAGCACCAGAAACCATCAGGATTGCTAGTTCAACCAGAAATACCCCAGTGGAAGTGGGAAAACATCACCATGGATTTCATCACCAAGCTGCCAAAGACTTCTGGAGGTTATGACACTATTTGGGTGATTGTGGATCGGCTTACCAAAACCGCACATTTCCTGCCCATCAAGGAGACTGATAAGATGGATAAGTTAACACGAATCTATCTTAAAGAAGTCATCTCAAGACATGGAGTGCCAGTATCAATTATATCAGACAGGGACAACCGGTTCATATCAAGATTTTGGCAGTCATTGCAAGAAGCACTGGGTACACGCCTAGATATGAGCACAGCCTATCACCCGCAAACGGATGGTCAGAGTGAAAGGACGATTCAGACGTTGGAAGACATGTTGAGGGCATGTGTCATCGATTTTGCCAAAAGTTGGGACAGACACCTGCCATTAGTCGAGTTTTCCTATAACAACAGCTATCACTCAAGCATTAAGACCGCCCCATTCGAGGCACTCTACGGGCGAAAGTGTCGATCACCCCTTTGTTGGGCTGAAGTAGGAGATAGTCAGATCACTGGACCTGAGATCATCCAAGAGACTACAGAAAAGATAGCCCAGATTCGAAACCGATTAAAAATCGCGCGGGATCGACAGAAGAGTTATGCAGACATTCGACGGAAGGATTTGGAATTCCAAGAGGGAGATCAAGTAATGTTGAAAGTCTCGCCTTGGAAAGGCGTAATCCGTTTTGGGAAACGAGGAAAACTCAATCCTCGTTATATCAGACCATTCAAGATCACCAAAAGGATTGGCCCGGTAGCTTACCGACTCGACCTGCCCCCAAAGCTTAGTAATGTTCATAATACCTTCCACGTGTCCAATCTTAAGAAGTGTCTGGCTGATGAATCACTCGTTATACCCATGGACGAGCTGGAGTTAGACGATAAGTTGAACTTCATTGAGCAACCTGTAGAAATAATGGACCGAGAAGTCAAAAAGCTCAAGCACAGTCGGATCCCAATAATAAAAGTCAGATGGAACTCTAAGCGAGGTCCTGAGTTTACATGGGAACGAGAAGATCAGTTCTGGGAAAAATACCCTCACCTGTTCTAAGATACTCAAGCAGTGGAGAACACATGCTAATTTCGGGACGAAATTCCCTTAACAGGGGGAGACTGTAACATCCGGCACTAAACCAGGTTAGCAACAAAACCCTAATCTACATTTAATAGTCAATCATAGTCTAATCAATGGTCATTAGAAATTAATCAAGTGATTAACAAGGCTTATTAGAAAATTCAACTCAATTAGAATCAAATTCATCGGTGCGATGAATCGGGAAATCAATTAATCCGATCAATTTACGATATGAGGGATTAATTCAACTAAGTACATAATTAAATCATGATTAGTGACACTAATCATACACTAATACAATTACTTAACCTTAATTATGCAAGACTAAAACAATTAATTAAAACAATGCATCCAAAAGTATTTATGAATTTACAAAAAAAGGGAAATACAAGAATACATTTCTAAATACTTTTATACAAAAAAATAAATGAAAATACACCAAAAATACCTCCCTTTGGCCAGCCAATAGGAAGGACAAAAGGACCATGAAAAAATTTATTTTACTCAACATATCAAAATCAAATCCTCTTTATTTCAATTCATCCAAGATTTGCACTATTCTTCATCATTTCACTATCTTTTCAAGATCCAATTTTTCCTATAAATAGAGAACATTTCCATTCATTTTAAACACACCAAAACCCCTCTTTTCTCTCTTCAAAAACCGGCCATAAGCCCTCCCAAAGCCAAAAACCTTCAATTTTTGGTGTTCTTGAAGTATTTCAAGTGTTCTTCATATTTTGAAGTGTTCTTGGTGCAACTTTTGCAAGAGTTTCAACTTCTTCTCATTTGCATTCTTATAAAACATCAAAGTAAGTAAATACTAACTTATTTCATCTTATATTTATGTTTATATAACTCTTGCATAATATATATAATCATCTACGACAACAAGTTTCATAAAAACTCAAGTTTATAAGTTTCTAGTTTTTATTTTTGTGTTGTTTCTTTAAAGGTGTTTATGAATATATGAACACATTATAAAAGTGTTAATATTATGAAAACATGTGATATATATGTGTTTTTATAACTATTATGACTTTTATACAAGTAGTCTTTGAATAAACAACAAGAATCATAAGTTGTTGTAAGTTTATGAACTACGGATTTTCGGCAGAAAACTTATATCGACTTTGAAAAATCATAACTAATTCATAACTCAACGAAATGAGTTGATTCTTGTCTCAAAAGTTAGATCTATGTCTTGACTATAGATCTGCAATTTTTCATAATTTATTTTGGAGTTTAAGACCTCCAGAAATTATTTGGGAAACCGAAAGTTTGACAGCTCAAAAATGGCCAACATAGCGTTTTTAACGAACTTTTTCACCAACCTAAACAACTCGAAAAATGGCCGTTCTTGATTCTAAAAATCCTTTGTATATAGTAGTTTAATTTCCTAGAAACCAAAGTCTAAACCATTTTGGAGCTGTGGTTTTAAAAACAGCCTCAAAGTAGGCCGAAAACCTCCCGAAAAAAGTGGAAAATTATATATATTAATATATATATATATATATATAATATATATATATTATATAAATATATTATTATATATATATATAAACTTTGACATTTTTAAGCGCATTTTATTTATAACTTGTAATGTTGGGTGATTTAAGACATAAAAATCTATAAATATACATATTATCATATATTAGTGATATTAAGTCCTTAATTATCATTTAGGACTCGGTTAAACACCTCCGGTTTCATCACCCATCAAACAACGCACATTTGCATTTTTGCGCCTAGTTTTGCCATCACAAGTTCGGTGAGTTCTCATAGCCCCTATTTTTACACTGTTATGTTTTGGGGATGAAATACATGCTTCGTTTTATATGGACACGGAAATATTTCATTTCTATTATGTATTACACATGTGGTTCCATTAGCTCTGATATCATGAACCGTTAATTGCATTTATTTGTAAGCGCGAATATATTGTGGATAGATCTATTGGGAGTCATGTCCCCCATTCGGGTTAGCTCGGTTCGGCTAACAGCGAGTGCATATATATTTAACACACGGTATTACGTATGGGAATACTGCACAGGGCAAACTCATTTACAATTAAGTTTCGGTTGCATGATGGTTTATATGTAATACATAACATGGAATTTATGATTTTATAAATTCAAACTCTATTATTGTTGTCCATACAAGTCAGATTTACGTGTAAACCTATGAGCTCACCAACAATTTTGTTGACGTATTTTAGCGTGTATTTTCAGGAAATTAAGGCAAGTATGCCTTCAGAAGTAACTACTTTCAAGCTTCCGCACTTAAGGAGTCGCATTCTTTTTCAAACCGTCGGAGATTTATTTGCATTATTTTGGATAATTTAATTATGTATTTAAATCTCTGTACCTTGCGAACTACTCTTTATCATTTACGGGTTATGTAAAACATTTCTACCTTTTAAAGTCATATCGATGTATTTTTGAAAACGTCCATATAGTGGTCGTTCATTATGATTATGGTTACGCTTCCGCACTCGTCACGTCTCGCTGCCAACCGAGGTAGCAGGGTGTGACAGATTGGTATCAGAGTCATAGTTATAGTGAACTAGGTTGCATTAGTACCCTAGACTATAACTGCACATTAGATTTACTGATTTTAGAAAATATTTTGTAACTTGTAACTAACTAAAAGACTATGAATGGACCTTGATAGCAGAAATCATGTCCCATCCGGAAACAATCATCATAGCAGATTCAGAGGAGGAGTACACTCCTGCTAGCCCTACGGCCACTGAGATTTTCCACGAGGAAGACACATCGGAGGAAGAGGATCCCTCGGAAGATCCGATGTGGGAGACGGAAGAGGAGCCAATGGAGGAAGAAGATCCACTGCCCCCAGCGGTCCCTACTCGCGTTCCATACCATCCAGCCGAGCCGTCACATAAGCCGTATAGGCCATACCCTAACGGCCCCAAAATGCTGTACACACCCCGAAAGCGGGTGAACCCACCAACAGGGAAGTCTATTCCTGTCCCGACTCCCCAGCCCAATCCCCCACCACCACACCGACGGGTAGACGCCCGGCGATGGACCTGGATACCGGAGACCCTCCGCGAATGGAGGCAGATGGAGGGAAATCCTCCCAACTTCGAGATAGGAGGACCATCCTCCGCACCTGTCCCGACCCTCACCCAAGAGCCTACCGAGCAGACCATACCCCTTCTGATAGCACGGTCGACTAGGCATGACCACCAGATCCGATCACTTAACCTAGATATCGGTGGGATGACCGCTCGTATAGAGCGGGAGGAGTTGCAAAACTCCAACATCTACTGGGCTAATCAGCACGCCCTTGCTATTCAACAGAATGGTCTGAATGAGCTTCGACAGCAACTAGCCGAAAGCCAAGCTCGGATCGAGGAGCTGACTCAGCGCCTCAACGCAATGGAAAAGGGAGAGACCCCCGATCACTCCCACCCTTAGTGCACTCCTGTCTATCTTTGTAATGTTAGGAAAATATCATGTAATAGTATAGGACAAAATTTTAGGGTAATAACCCGCCCCTAATGTAAGGAAATTTCGAATGATTAATGAATGAAAATTACAAGTTATTTATGAAATTGTGTTTGATGATTATAGTATTGTGCTTTAAGGAAAATTTACCTCTTTAAGATTCAATTTCTTACACTATGCTTTTTCTTTAAAATTTTAAGATAATGCCGCCGAAACGAGCAATGAACGCTGCTGACATTGAAGAGCTAGTCGCACAAAGAGTGGCTGCCGCTATAGCCACGTATGAGGCAAATAGGAATAGCTCAGCAAATGGAGATGGTGGTGCTAGCCGCACCACGGGAGGAACGGAAATCCACGAAAAAGGTTGTGGAATTAAAGGATTTTTAAGTTGCAAACCCCGGTATTTCAACGGAACTGAAGGAGCCGTTGGCTTGATACGATGGTTTGAGAAGTTAGAATCTGTCTTTCGCGTCAGCGGATGTGCTGAGGGAGATAAGGTGAAGTTTGCTACTCACACTCTACAAGATAGCGCCCTCACATGGTGGAATTCCTATGTCCAATCTGTAAGTACCGATGAAGCCTACCAGCTCACATGGTCCGCGCTGAAGCAAACAATCACATAGTTATAGTGTGTGTTTATGTGTGATTGTTTGCAAGTAATCTTATATTATTAATTTAAACATAATTATGAAAAAAAAATTTCAAAAAAAATAATTTTAAGCGAGGTACCTCCGGTACTCCGCAAAACTAGTGGTACTCATTTGAACCCAAATATATATATATATATATATATATATATATATATATATATATATATATATATATATATATATATATATGTATGTATGTATATAGAACATGGTTAAAGAGTACCACCGTTATGCAGCGCACTCTAGAAGATACCACCTTTAAAGAAAAAAATTTTAAATTTTTTTTCATAATCATGTTTTAATTAACATTATGAAGATCATATGTAAATTTTACATACATTCACATCCCCTAGCTCCTAAAAAATGATGTGAACACACACTTGTATAATTTTGAATGTATAAATGTGATGCGTGTTTTCATGCACTTAGAGTGTTCGGATTTAAGTGAAATTTACATATGATCTGTATAATGTTAATTAAAACATGTTAATGAAAATTTTTTAAGGGTGGTACCTTCTGGTGCACTGCATAATGAGTGATACTCACTTCAACCTAAATCTCTCTCTCTATATATAAATACACACACACACACACACACACACACACACACACACACACACACATATATATATATATAGGGGAAATTGTGCAAAAAAACCTCTAAGTTTGACCATTTTTGCGATTAAAACCCCCCAACCATTTTTCATTGCACAAAAAACCTCCAACCGGTTAAAATTTTGTAAATTTGGGTTTTTTTTTTCAAAAAATCTGATAAACCGGTTGCAACTTGATGACGCGTAAAACATTTAAATAGACTTTTGCGTAAAAAACCTTCAACTTGTTTAGTTTTATCATTTAAAACCCCAAATCATTTTTAATTTGATAAAAAACCTCCAACCAACAAAGATTATTAAAATTGGGTCTTCACTGATTGCATTTTGATTACATGGATATTTTGTTAAACTTTTATTTATCAAACAAAGAATTCGTTTTCCAATGAAACCTCCACCCTCTAGGCTAGCGAACCTCACTGTTCTGGCTAATCATATTCAGATGCTAAAATGGAATATAAATAAATGAAATTGAACATAAAGCTGAACACAAAAATGCAACTCGTGAACACAAAATGAAATCGATTCCATTGGCACAATTGAAGTTAAAATTCAAGATTAAATGACAAAAGTTAATAGAACATACATACATAAAATTTACAGCACTGAACATAAAAAGAAGATAGAGTAATCGGAGTTGCCGGAGGTAGAGAAAAAGAGAAACGGTAAAGATTATTGTTGGTTAGAGGTGAAAAAAATATAGTTAAGGGTCTTAATCGAAAAAGTCACCAATTTCGAGGTTTTTTATGCAAAAATTCAGTTTAAGAATTATACATGTAGTGCCACGTAGACGCCACGTAAGTCGGGTTTGCCATGTGGACGCCACGTGTGTGTCATGTAAGCATAGCAACCTATTATAACTGGTCAAGTCCTAATTTCAAAATATTTTACCGGTTAGAGGTTTTTTGTACAACAAAAAATAGTTAGGGGTTTTAATCACAAAAATGATCCATCTTTAAGGTTTTTTACGCAATGATCCCATATATATATAGGGTTGGGATCATTGCAGAACCTTAATTTAGTGCAGAACTATAGAACCAATCTAAACCATTAGATTATTATATAACACTAGGGATAAGATGATAATTATGCAATTAACATTGAATTAATAGTAGCCTACCAAGTTTGACTGCCCACTTTGACCATTTTTGACTCTTTTAATATTGAAGGTACATGCAGTGTTGAATGTGTGATATAAACTGTAATTCGACATTGAATGATCTCTATAAAATATATTGAATGTAGGTCTAGGTAAAA